>CM053788.1:13565000-13947500 GCA_028749045.1 Cupressus sempervirens
AGCCTCGACCCACTTTGTGAAGTACTCAGTGGCGGCAATAATATACTTGTGGTCATTTGCAAAATTTGGATATATTTGATCTACAAGATCAAATCCCTAGTGGGAAAAGGGCCATGGTGTGATGGTGGGTTGAAGGTCTTGGGTGGGGGTGTGTATCAAATTGCCATGTTTCTAACAAGGAACACATATTTTCACAAAATGATAGGCATCCACTTCCATAGTAGGCCAATAGTAACCTGTTATAAGGAGCTTTTTCGCTAATAGAAGGCCACTAGAATGGGAACCACAAATTCCTTGGTGGACCTCTTCTAATGTTGTTCTTGTTTCGTTTGAACTTAGACATCAGAGGAGGGTTCCATCGAAGTGTTTTCAAAAAAGTGTATCACCTAGGATAGTATATCGGGCATTGAGATGAATGAAGGTTTTGCTTTGATTCAGGGAGAGGGCTATTGGGATCATTTTTTGATGAAGATAGGCAAAAATCTCAGCATACCATGGATACTGAGGACCAACAATCTCACACACCAGCTCTAAATCAAGTTGCTCATAAGTAGGAAGAAAAAGATTCTCAACAAGAAACTCAGACTTAGGACTATACTCAGGTATGGTGATCATGGAGGCAATGGTGACCATAGCATCTGATGCTTTGTTATTGGTCCTTGGTATCTACTAAAAAATTATCTCAGTAAAGTGTTGTTTAAGATCTTCAATTATCTGGGGATATGGAAACAACTTTTCATCTTTTGTTTGGTATTCATCTGTGACTTGTTTAATGACCAATTAAGAGTCTCCAAAGATAAGAAGGCTTTTGATATTCCATCTAATAGCTTGATAGATCTGTGTGACTAATCCTTCATACTTAGTTATATTTTTTATGCAAGGGAATGAAATTTTGTAAGACTTAGGAATGAGGTCCCCTTGCAGTGTAACAAACAAAATTCCTACCCTTGATCCTTTTTGTGTGAAGGAACCATCAAAAAATAGCTTCCATTGTGTACTAGGGGTAATAGTCATAATTGTGTCATCTGGAAAATCTACTATAATAGGATGGTCTCCTTGAAGAGGAGCTTCAACAAGCTGGTCTGCAATTATTTGTCCCTTAATGGCCTTGCGACCCTTATAGACAATGTCAAATTCACTTAAAATCAAGACCCATTTTGCAACTCAACTAGTAAGGGAGGCTTTTGATAACAAATATTTGAGTGGATCTATCTTGGCAATGAGATGTGTAGTGTGATTAAGCATTAAATGGCATAGTTTCTACATGCAAAAGACTACTACCAAACAAGCTTGCTCAATAGTAGTGTAGTTCAACTCATAGCCAACTAATGTTCAACTGAGATAGTACATGGCTTGCTCATTACCTTTGTCATCTAGTTGTGCCAAAAGAGCACCTAAGACAACTAAAGTGGTAGAAATGTATAGAATCAGTGGTCATCTTGCAATTGGAGGGACTAGAACTGGTGGATTAGCCAAGTATACCTTAACTTGTTCAAATGCTTTCTGATATAGGCAATCACATTGAAACTTAGTGTCTTTTTGAAGCAAATGTTGAAGTGGATGGATCTTATCTGCTAACTGGGACACAAACCATCTGATGGACTATAACCTTCCTTGAAAACTATGAAGTCGTTTCAATATGGTATGGGGAGGCATTTCCATGATGCCTTTCACTTTGGAAGGATCTACCTCAATGCCTCTTCTTAACACAATGTAGCCTAACAACTTGCCTGATTTGACCCCAAAAATACACTTCTTTGGATTAAGGTGCACTTTATATTTTTCCAACCTTTCAAAAATGGTAGTGAGCACATCAATGTGGGAATCATGTGTCTTAGACTTTCCTAGAATGTCATCAACATAGTCCTCCATTATGACATGTAGAAGATCATGTAAGATTGTAGTCATTGTGCATTGATAGGTGGCATCGGTATTCTTCAAGCCAAAAGGCATGACTTGGTAACAAAAGGTCCCCCATGGGGTAGTAAATGTCATTTTATGTTGATCTTCTTCTGCAACTTTGATTTGATTGTAACTAGAGAAACCATCCATTAAAGACAACATTTGATGTTCGGTAATCAAATCCATTATGATGTCTATGTTAGGAAGTGGAAAATCATCCTTAGGACATGCGAGATTTAAATCTTAAAAATTTGAATAGATGTGGATGCCCCCAGCTTCTTTCCCTACAAGAACAATGTTGGAAACCCACTCAGGATAATCAATAGGGTGAATGAATTTTGCCTCTAGCATTTTTTGTAGTTTTGCTTTGACTAAAAGTGCTACCTTAGGATGCATCTTGTGCAACTTTTGTTTCATAGGTTTAATCTTTGGATCTACTGCTACATGATGCACAACCAAATCTATGTCTAAACTAGGCATGTCTTTGTATGTCCATGCAAAATTGATTTTGCCTTTTTTATAGGAACTCAGTCATCATTTTTTGTTCTATGGGACTTAAGGTGGCAGCAATGTAAGTGATTTTTGGATTATCTACTATGCCCAAATTAAGTGGAATTGTGTCCTTATTTAGTATAGATGACTTTTCTAGTGGTAAATATCTAAACGGCAAGTCAGTCTCTCCCTCTTCTAGTGCCTCTAGAAGGCTTTCACTAGAAGATGCATCCTTTATTTTATCCTTTTCTTCATCCAAAAGCGCTCCAAAAGAGTTTTCACTTTAGGACGTTTCTTCTATTTTTTAGTTTTTCTTTTCTTTTTCACTTTTGTGACTAAGAGAGTTGACTTGGCTACCAAAGTAGGCTTCCTCATTGTATTGGATCTCATGTTCGTAATCTTGGAGATTCTTAAGGCCAAAGAGTGCCATCACTGCTTTGTCAGAGTTACAAATATTGAGAGCTGGTGGTGTGTCCTAAAGGTCGTAGTCCATCATGTCGAGGTTGGTGAGAGGTGGGTCGATGGATGAAAGGTTAGCTGTGGTAATGGCGCAGGCATGGTTATCTAGGTCATCCTTAATGTATTGGAAGGGTACTTCAAAGAATTCCTCCTCTTCAATCTCAGAACTAGGTTCAACCATACAATAGTTGTCAGCAAAGGACACCTTGGGTTTAATGGAGCCTAAACCACATCCTTTAGGATAGCTATTAGCCTCAAGGGGTTGTCTGATTCCATCTTCTTTAGGCCCAAGGTCAGTACCATGATATCCCATGCTTTTAATGATAGGAGAAGCCTTAACATACTTATCTTTAGGGAATTCCATAGGTTCATCTTTTCCATCAAAATATAGCCAACCTAGGATATTAGATTCTATGTATTCATCACTAAGTGAACCCCAATGTTCAAATGTTGTCTTATTAACATGCATAGTATCCTTATTTGTAGAAGGTGGTATTTGTGAAGGTTTTCCAAAGGATCAAGGGGAGAGTGGTAGTTGTCCAAAACACATGGCATTTTCAAACTTATACTCTTCCGTTCCTTGGTTAGCAAAAGTAACCTTCTTCCCTATAGTATTGACCTTAATATCTTTGACCTTCTCTTTTCCTTTACGAGAACTGGAAAAAATATTGGACAGCTCTGGTACTATTGTAGAAGGTGATTATGTTATTGTGAGAGATCTAGGTATAACCTTAGCAAATTCACTAACTGGACAAAAATTTGTTGGGGCACTTTCCAACCTCTTACAAAAACCAAAAATTAAAGGATCACCTGGAATAATGACCTCTCTGCCTTGGTGGGGAAATTTCAAGCATTGATGATATTTGGATGGTACCACTTTGAGTGTGTGTGTCTATGGTCAACAAAGCAAGATGTTATATGGCAAGTCCAAATCTAGGACATGACATTTAGTATTTATTACAGCTGGCCCAACCTTTAGTTATAGCATGATAACCCTTTTTTATTCTCTTTCTCATATGCTTTGGTGGTGATCCTTTTATTGATGTCTAGAACGTCTTCTGGAAGCCCCAAGAAATGGATCATCTTCAATGTACAAAGGTTCAAACCAAATCCATTATCTATAAGGACTCATATTATTTTATGTCTCTCTATAAGGACTTCAATGTGGAGTGACAAATTGTGGTGTTGATTATGACCTTTGAAATATTTGTATGTGAAGACAAGGTGTTGTTGTGCAGCAAGGTTTCCAATCATGGTGGTGAATTGGGATGCATTAATGTTTTCAAGCACACAAGACTCTAAAAGAGCAGTCTCCAAAATCTCTTTTTGGATAGGTGAGGTGGTAAGAAGCTCTAGAATGGATATCTGTGCAAGAGTCTTCCCTAACTGGGATAATACATCATAGCAAGAAGTGGGTCTTTGTGAAGTGGATGGCGCAACTGGTGCATGCAGAACTGATGGATTAGTGGGGTTGGGAGTGGGAACTTGCAAACTGATTCTTCCCTATTGAGTGGTTGCATCACAATCAGCTACTTGTAAGACAAGGGTATTCACATGAGTGTCTATCTCTTCAATGCAACCACACATGGAGTCAAAACCACATATATCATTTGTTTCTATTTTACACACAATATTTTGAAAGAAGACCTTGAGTTTCATACACTTGTGTGTGTTATGTCCTTTGATGTGATGGTATTTGCAATATTCGTTTTCCCTATACCATTTTGATTTGGGTTGATTTTCATCAAAGGGTTGTGTGTTGGAAAACACCATCAAATTGTGATCCACTAGTTTTTGGTATATGGCAGCCAAGGGTTCATGAAAGTTAATGAACTTCCTATTTCAATCATAGTCATGGTTGTAATTGCTATTGATATTATTGTTGTTCGGAGTAAAAAATTTCATTTGATTATGAGAGCGCTAGTTGTTTTCATTGTTGTTTTGATTCTGATTTTCATGGTTTGAATTGTTGTTATTTCAGTTACAATAGTTGTTGTTGTTGTTTCCACCTTTTAGGTTTTGTACACTTTTAACATCATTGACACCATTGTAAACACCTTTGTTTTTGGACCAAAATTTGGGTTTGTTGTTGTTGTTTGTATCATTTTTTGAGGATGAAGATCTATAGTGTTTAATAGAACACTTGTCTAGGAGTCCATTTGCAATGTTCTTGCCTTTCTTGACTAAGGTAGCAAAGTCTTCAAGACTAGCCACTTCATGTGGAAAGACATCTTTGGTATCAAATTTTTGATAAATATATCCACAAGGTGGGAATCCTCAATTTTGTATGGCATGCAATTTGTAAGATGCCTCAACCATTGCAGAAAGTTGTCAAATGTTTCATTGTTTCGTTGTTTCATGTTGCACAAATCACTCAATGAGGCATGATGTTCAATGATGTAAGAGTATTGTGCTACAAATTTCCCTGTTAAATCATTGAAGTAAGTAATGGAACCCTTGGGTAAGCTCATTAGCCACTCAAGTGCAAGGCCTCCAAGATTTTGTGTGAAGAGCCTCTTAAGATAATCCTCACTATAGGCTACTTCTTGACATAAGACAAAAAAATTCTTGAGAGGACATGTTTCTCCTGTGTATTTGTCAAATTTAGGAATCTCAAAGTTTGGTGGAAATGGTATCATGTTAATGAATTTTTCAAATGGAAAGGGGAAAATTTTCTCAAAAGAGAAATCCTTCACCCCTTTGTTGCTCATGGTATGGACCAAATTTTGAAGTTCATGCAATTGTTGGGATAGATCTTGGTTTAGTTGCATTTGTGATTGTTGGGAATTGATAAACCCACCTCCCAAGTTGTATGGAGGCCCAAATGTATTATGAGGTGGTGGAAGTGCTCCACTTTAGCAAATGTATTGATATGTAATTGTTGGAATTAGCACAGATGTTTTCATCATACTTGTTGGCATTTGTAAATAAGTGGAATATATCGGTTGTGTTGGAATCAACATCTATTGTTTAGATACTTGCCCAATGTTTAAGCATCCTATAGTTGGACCTGTTAAGGTTGACTGTGGAATGTTAGCATGTGTAGTAGCGTTGGGCATAGCACTAATGATTTTTTGAATATGTTATGCACTTAATTGAAATGTAGGTTGTGTTGAAATACTTGATGTAGGTATGGAACTAGTTCTCACCACAAGTTCTTTGCCCTTGTCAAATGTTTGGGCTATGTGTGAAGTTGTCAACACGAGAGCACCATCCTTGGTAATTTGTCTAAATAAAGTGCTCTCATCAAAACTCGTAGGGACATTAACACCATCTTTAACTAGGTTTAGGAAGATCTCCATCTTGTTTGCCCTAATGGATTTTTTCAACATTTCCAAGTTGTATGGATCCACAAGAAATGTTTGAACATCACTAGGGATATTGTTGTTGTCAATAGGATCCTCATCTTGGTATACTTCTTTGTCATTATGTGAATTTATTCCTAGAGTTGTGTTGCAAAAAAGATTCTCTAGTTCTTGTGTGGGTGTTGAGCTAGGCATACCAAAGTTTGTACTAGGGGAAATGTGCTCCCCAATGAGGCTAATTGTGGAGAAAAAGGATTCTCCATCTCTTCTTGTCTTAATGATTCCAACAAATGAGACATGGGATTAAATGTGAATCTGCCATATTGTGTATGTACCATACAATTGTGACCAAACCAATGTGTGGAAGATTGTGGAAGAAAGGGAAGAAAGTGTGGGAGAGCAACTGAACCTTATATGATAAAAGGGCCAACAACCTAAATGTAAACAAAAGACCTTGTTAATTTTGCAAACCAAGTGTGATATAGGATAAAAGTATCTTTCTCCTACCAAAGATGGACAAGTGATATTTAAGCAAGATAGGACACTAAATTGATTACCTACTATTTGGAGATGGACTTGCAATCCCAAATGAGTGAGTGTAACTATGATAAATGTTTGCTTATGGATAAAGGTCTAGTGTTGCAATCTCATAAGTCTTGTAACTAATATGTTCTTATGCCCAAAAGATTAAGGTTCAAATGATCAAGCTCTCTAGAGGAAATTTTGCAAATGGAAGACTAGAATTTTGGGAATGGGTTGATGTAGAAAATGAGAGTGATATGGTCACTATGCGGATAACTCAATCTTCTCTCACTGGGAACAAAATTTTTGGGTTCACTCCAGGGAAAGCAGACCAATTTTGAAGTTTACCATTGTATTTGATTCTATCATAACAGTCTTGTTCAACTTCTTCTTTCTCGATGTCTTTGATAGCGTATCAGAATTATTTATCATCGTGTGCTAGGTTTTTTATTTCGTTGTAAGCAAATGGTTTGGAAAATTTCACCTTCTTAGGTTTGACTTTGTCGGTCATGGCACGAACAAAAAAAACCCAGTTTCAAGCACAAAAATTTTACAAAAAACTTGTGACTAAAAGATTCAATGAATTTCAAATGTTAGACCAAGTATAAGAACTCCTAAAAAATAACCGTAGGTCAAGAGGACCCACTTGCAACTATTTCACTCATTGGAAGTTTAGCTCACCATTTCACTCATTTTTTAACTTGTTTGATGTTTGGTATTAGTTTTGGATGTTTAAACAATCAAACACGCTGAACACATCAACAATACTAATAAGGCTACCACTAGGATGTACAAAGATTATCTAGAGGGTGTCCTCAATATACGTAAGGTACATGAGGCCCAAATCTATAGATGAAAGAAAATAATGCCACACAACCAAGGGGAGATAGTAACCCAAATCTCTGCCTTCACTTCCCAAAGGTATAAAGTTCTTTGCAGCTTAACTGAGAGTGAAAATATTTTGCTTCCAAGAGAAGTGTCTTTCTATTCACCTCCTGATATTTATACTCTGCTAGAATGCTAGAGTTGAGGTCATCCCAAGGGTTGATGAAATCCCCAAGTAGGCCTCCTAAAAAATATAAATAAGACCACTTATTTCTTATGCACTCAAGATCACCTGAAGGCGCGAGAGGAGAGAATACATAAGTGGCCTTGAGGTTTAAAAGATACTTGTTCTTTCCCAATGGAGCTTTATGTTTTGTAATCTACTCTTGAAGAAACTTGTGTTTAAGCATGCATTGTTCTTTCCAACTTGACAATGTTGTTAACATAATAAAAAGCAAGGATTCGTCAACATAAAGTAAATCGATAGTCTTCAACATAAGCAAAATGCTGAAAATAAACCAATTCCCTTAAGTCATTGAAGTTTGAGTGAAGTTATTTTTAAGCACCAAATCCAAATATTTTATAGCGAGCTTCATTAACCTTAGGCATTCATGAGTGTATTTTCTATCTAAACATTCATTCCAATGAAAGCATGACAATTTTCTTAAGGCACTCAAGATTAGGTTTGATTATTGTACACATGCATTCCAATGAAAAATTTGTTCATCCATTAATGGCATTCAAGAGTGTGTTTGAGCATCATTCATTCCAATGAAATGTGTGTAAGTTTCTTTAAATCATTCAAGAGTGTGTAATGGTTCACCTTAATGCATTCAAGAGTGTGTTTGACTTTTAGATATTAGTTGCAACATGCATTCTAAGGAAAATGATTAATTCATACAAGTTTATTCATCCTTTAAATCCCATAAGTGATTAAAATCACTACAAATTTCCAAGTGGTTAAAACCACTATAAAGTCCCTAAGTGATTAAAATCACTACAAATTTTTAAGTGACCAAAATCACTAAAAATATCCAAAAGTTTGTTTCCTACAATGAAAACTTGATTAGAAATCCCTGTCAATCAACTAAGCAATGAGTTAAGCATTTAAAAATATGAGTAAAACTGTCAAATTACATAGAGAACAAACACCAGGTGTAGACGCCAGAACTACATAGACATCAAAATGTGCAGACGATAGAAATGCAAAGACACTGAAACATGTAGATGACAAAATACAAAGATGTACAGTTTTTGTTTACTAACAGTCGATAGTCGTTGATGATAGAATAGTGTTGCAGATGCCAAAATATGCAAATGACAGAATACCAAGGTTCGAAGATGATAGTCAACAAATGTTATAGATTTTTGGCTAGGAAATGACAGACTAGGTAAACTGTGGAGACGATAGTATACAAATATCACTATTTTTTGGCTGCCCACAAAACATATGATAGAATAGGTCTAATAATACAAATGACAATATGAAAAAAAGAGATGACAAAATAGTTGATTTGTGGTATGAAGCGGTTTGTTAAAAAAAGTTACAGGTGGAGATGCTAAACTACGAAGATGCTGATATGTAGAGATGACGAAGCGTCTTCACAGAGGACACTGCATCCTAACGAAGATGATAGTGTGCAACTTTTACGGATAAATCTAAGTTTTTTGACCAATTTTGAATATGAAAAAGGGACATGGGTCCTACTGGGCATGCCATAATGTATACATGAAAATTTAACCTATCAGGAGCACGCATAAACAAGCAAACATTAGTAGCATTTGTATAAAAAAATTCAATAAGATTGGAAAACTACTAATTCTACTTGAGTTTTAAAATTATGCAACCAAAATGTTAGGGTCCTCATGCAACCTCAAAGCAGCTCAACAAGGGGCACCCATGAGATGCTTTGTTGGTGTGCTTTAGATTGGAGGGATGTGGATGTGCTCTCCAAAAACACAACTATTGAATCCCTTGATTGATAAATGATATGCAAAATGAAATTAGTGAATCTAGACTAAATGAATGGAGAATACCTTCAAGAAATGGCTATGAGTGAGCCAATCACAAAGGATTCCATGGATGTGAATGTGGATGAAATGAAATGGAGAAAGAAATCTAACAATATCATACTACTAAAAAACTAATGCAAAATCTAAAAATCTAAGTAATGTGAACAACTACCAAAGGTTAGCTCTAAGCATAAAATCTCTAAGAACTCAAAAGCTAAACTAGCATGATAAAAATGCAAATGAGGGAGGTGGAGAAACGCTTGAGACAAGGGCTCTATTTATAGGTTTGAGAGAGGCCTTGGGGAGGTGGCATCTATGTGGAATCCACATAGGTGCCACATGGGTTAAAGGACAAAGCCATGCAAAAAGTCAAAATTAACCTTTATGATTGAGAGGCTCAAGGTTTGCTCACAAATGTGTGAGCAACATTGGGGGAAGGAGTGGGGGGACAAAGGTGTAAGAGGTGTAAATGAAGTAGAAGCTTTATTGGATCATGAGCTTCTCACACATGTGTGAGCAAACACTTAGGAGCTAAAAGGTGATTAGAAAGGTGTTTAGGATAATAAAGTAGGATTGATTAATGGGTAGGCTTAGAATGATGAGAGTGATGGGTATAGACTAGGTTTTAGGATGGGATTTGGATTAAATTAAATTAAATTTAATTTAATCATAGGATTAAAGAATTTAATGGAATGGAGGGAATTAAATAAATTAGAATTTATTTAAAAGGGGATTTATGGAGCACTATATATTAAATAAATTTAATACATTAGAGGGGATGCATTTAAATTAAATTTAAATATATTAGGAAAATGAACCTAATTAATTAAATAAATTTAATTAAGTAGAAGAATATGACAAAATATAATTAATTAATTAATAATTAACTATAATGTCAAATGAAATATTAAATAAATTAATATAGTGTTTGGGACGATTTTGAGCATCTACACACTCAACCTTAAAACCCTAACACCATACCCTTAGACCTAAGGCCTAAAGTCTATGTACACTAAACCATTAGCCTTGTACACTACACCTTATACCCTAAACCATTTACCTCATTCCCAAGTTCTAAACCTTATATGATAAATAATTAATCCTATACATTATAACTAAACTTTATATCCATAACCCTTGACCATGTACCTTCTAAAACCAACCCTAAACCTTATCCCTTAACCTTGGGCCCTAAAGCCAAAGACTATCCATAAAACCTATACCTTCAACCCTAAACCGTATATGTATTGCTTAGGCCCTATAGGTTATATGCTTGACCCTTGACCATAATTCAAACCTATATTATATACCCTCAATTCTAAACAATAAACTCTAATCCCCATGTAGAGGTCATAGGCCCAAAAGTGTGTTGGCTCAACTCTCAACCCTATACAAGAAACTCTAAACTGCCAACTCTATATCCCAACCCTAAATGTTATTTCTCACATGTATGATAAACTATTAAATGATATGTAGTTAACCCTAAATGCTCAATAACAAACCTTATAGAAAGGTCCTATGATTAACATGTTGTATTCTAAATGCTCCACCCTACCTATTCAACCTTATAACCCAGTTATATGTACTCAACCTAAACCCCATCCCTCAACCTCATGACATAACTCTTGTGCATTAAACCCTTAAACATATATATGATAGCCTACACCCTCAAACCTAGACCTTTTCCCTCAACCCTAGGTCCTAAATCTTATATACTAAACCATCAACCCGATAAATTAACCATAAAGTCTGTAAGTATAGTCCTTAATTCTAAATATTATACCCTCAACTCTTAACTATGTAGCCTACGTCCATCAACCTTAACCTGTAATTATATACGCCATAGCCTTATACTTAGTCATTTATAGACTTTATATGTTGTATAAAAAGTAGAAATAACTATATCAAGACCTTCAATATGACTATCATGTGATTTTTTGGCCATTATGAATCCATTCAAAATACACTTAGATGAAACCAAACATTTTTGGCAATGATTCCAAAGATGGTATAGTTATGAGTGCCTCTGGGTTTCTTAAAATATTTTTCTTCTTTTCTAAAATTACAACTTTGATTCAAAGCATGTAGGATTATTAGGAATTTTGTAAAATGCCACAAGAAGATGTACCATTAGAGAATAAATGTAGATTAAGATTTGTGAAGAACAACAATCACAAGCCATCACAATAGCAAGAAGTTTGGGATAACAAGAATAAGGCAATAATAATAAGTTATAGATTTAATAGCCACTATACAAAATTGAATCCAAAAAACTACATAAATTGATATGGAATCTGGAAATCTTATAGATTTAATAAAAGCTAATAACTTTCATAAGGTATTAGACCATCTAAAGAGGAAAATTAGTATACTTAAAGAGAGTAAGTTGTAAATCGGTAAAGACATGTTCTCTAACATCATACATTTTTTTTTCTAGAATCATTCCTAAGGTAACACTTTATGAATCAATAAATTCTACCCATAAAAAGATGTTTCTTTGAAGAGGCAAATAAGAACAAACTCATCTTGTAAAATAAAAAAAATACATGAGGTTGTCAGTCAAGATAATTGTCATGTCATATCAAAATTTCCTCTCTATGAAGATAACCTTAATGTTCCTATGAATCCTTAAGGGAGTTACCAATAGTTAAAATTAGTCATTTCATTTAGAATAGTAAATAAGAGATTAAAGAAGATTGGTTTTGGGATGACTTAGAGGTATTTTACTCAAATTCATTGTTAGATCATTTTCTTTTATATAGAAACATAAGTATAGTGTAGACTTTTAAATTTTGTTGCCTTTGAGTTACTACCCAATCTTAGATATGGTTGTTCTTGATAATTCGACATCTATACCATTATCTAGACATCCAACCCAGATTTTGGCCCTTTTCTTAGGTACATAACATTTTAGATGTCACGTGGTTGACATGTCTGAGTTTTAACCCCTAAAATATGTGATAAGTATAAAAAACACACTATCTCTCCACATTTAGGTATCTATCTATTATCCATTACCAACTACAAGAAAATTTTGAAGAACCAACATTGATCATTCACATTCAACTAATCATGATCAAGATATCAAGTGCAAGAAAACAAATCAAGTTCAATCAATCAAGCCTTATTCTTACTCAAGTTTTTCCTCTCCATTGACATTACTTTCCCTCATTGAAGGCCTAAAAATGGCTCTTTTATCAATAGATAAGATACATGTACCTTCTTATACTTCCTCTCCTAATCAAACATTGTGGTGAATTTCAACATCCATCTCATAAAGTTTTGTATTTCATAATATCCTTTTGGGTTTTTTTGTCAACTCAAAGCTATATTCAAAGAAGAATTTTTGCTACCAAATGTGTGATATACTTTATTTCTTAGATCTAGCATTTGCTACGTGATGGTATTCTTTCATTTCATTCGAAGGTTGATTCATAAAAAAGAGTTCGACTAAGGCAGACCCCTTTATGCAACCTTTTTCATTATTATTTTTGTGTGTAGAATTACGTTACAAAGCTACCATAACCTTTTTTTAGTAGAATCAAGAACTATTGGAAAGGCCCCGCAAATATCAATCAAAATAATTAGGTATAGAACATTTAAAACATTCTATACCCAGACATAGAACATATAAGATGTTATGTACCATGAAAATTTAGCCCAAAATAAAATCACTGGTCATTTCAATAGTTTGGATGTTGGTTCATCTTAGTTATGGTTTCCAATAGTAATTTATCAATTTGTAATTTCCAGACTTGTCTATATTTGGATACTTCTTATTTTTTATTGTAGTGTCATTTTTATTTCCCACTTCCCACTTCATAATCTACATATTGTGTGAAGGATCATTGACCCATTCAGTTCTTTGGGCTTGCCTTAGCCTATTGGGACATCTTCATTTTGAATGTGAAAATTTGAAAACGAGTAATCTACCTCATTTTTCTATTCCCCTTTTCCTAATGTACACCTTGGTGAGACTGATTAATAACATTCCATTCTTATTTTGTTGTTATATCTCTTTTTTGTGGTTGTTAAATTTCATGAGCACTCATGGAGTTTACTAAATTAGATTGGTGTGTAATAGCTTATATTGTTACACTTCTCCTTACTTCTCTTTGTCAATTACACATGGAGTGAATCATACTTTCTTGCATTTAATTATGTTTGTATTCCTTTATGGTGTTCTTGCATGTGAAATTATTAAACCTCCAAATATCTTTTTCCTTACAAGGCATAACTCAAGAGTTTTGTCAATATTACATGTGGTTTTCTCATTTAATTTTTAACAAAATGCATAGAATATGTGGATTAGTTTACTAAATTAGATTGGTGTCTAATAGCTTATATTGTTACACTTCTCCTTACTTCTTTTTGCACTTACACATGGAGTGAATTATACTTTCTTCTGTTTAATTATGATTGTATTCCTTTATGGTGTTCTTGCATGTGGAATTATTAAACCTCCAAATTTCAATTTCCTTATAAGGCATATCTCAAGATTTTTGTTAATTTTGCGTATGGTTTTCTCATTCAATTTTTAACAAAATGCATGGAATATGTGGATTACATAAGAATATTTGTGGGTGAACCTATAGATGACATTAATTTAAATCTTCCTAACCTACTCCTACTATGCTTATTGATCATGATGATAGATATTTATCTCTTAATGATTCCATCCTAGTGAGACCTAGATCCTCTACTTCTCACCTAGCTAAATGGATCATGAAGTCTTAGGGAAGCTAGTTTATGTAATTCTTTAGATGACATCAATTAACATTCCCTAAATATCAAAGCATTATTCATAATTATAATATTAAGAATTTTCTTAATTATTTATCTCTAATAACAACATTAAGTAGACATAAAAATCTAAACAAACCTTCTTCTTCTTTACCACAAAAAGAAGATAGCAATAATGATAGGAATTTAAAATATCCCTAAAGAGAAATTTATCTTCTCACTCCTCTTTACACCACACTTGAAAAAAATTCAAGATGAATCCCCTTCACTTTCCACATTAAAATCCAACTACAATGTGGGTAATGTTATTAATGCTCAATAGAGTTATAGTGGACAAGTTCTTGGTATTAATGAATGAGGTATTGAAGTCCCTATAGATCCTTCTAGACAAGTTACTGACTATGGTTCAAGATTTATACCCCAAGCTACCACTTTGTCTTCTTCGAATCTTTCTTCACCACAACAAAACCTCCCCTGAGACATTCTTTCACCAATGCCATCCATTTTCATACCTTCTTTCAATGTCTAATTTGTTAAGTTTGAGTAGATTTATATATTTTTGGGTTTAAATGTTGTTGAGATATGTTAAATTTGATTGTTGTAACTTTACTTTGCACTTATCAATTCATGTACCTTTCAAGTTACTCTTTCAATGAATATGTATAAGATATAAGGAGGCATATCTCTCGTAGAGACATATCCCTTGTTAATATCTTAACTCACATTTTCTTTAACATGTATCATTTGATATCACAAATGATATTTTCTCAATGTATTATTATGATTATAATATATAATAACTATCATTAAATAATATATCTAATATGACACACACACACACACACACACACACACACACACACACACACACACACAATAATTATTATCAATAATAATAATGATCCATGATGATAATAGTGAAAGATAGATATCTAATGTTTAAGGTTAATAGGCCATTCAAACATTTGATTTCATCGATTGGAATCATTTGATCAAAGCTACAACATTAACATAATTAGCTTTAGCTAAGAGATTCTTTAAGAAAATTAAATATGAACCTAATATTTGTTTACCTTTTTGATATTTTCAAAAGAATAAAAAAACCTATTTATATTGAATTTCTATCTTTTTCATCATAGAAATAAACATTTTCTTGTTGATTGTATATTAGTGGATAGATCTTTATTTTGTTTAACAAAAAATCTTATAATTTTTTAGATATAAAAAAACTACCTTAAGATTTATCTCTCCTAATTTGTTGTTCTCCATCACACAATCTTAATACCTTGTATCATTGGGGGAATTTTGTTTACATGGTGTTCGTTTGAGCAACATAATGGGTCATTGTTCATGTTCTTTCACTTTGGGTGCAAGGCATCTTTTTCATTTCTCCCTATCAAGGATCGACTATCTCGTTGTTGATTAATTCTCTCATATTAGGATATCCTATATGCATGGACTTGATTATTGAGGATGTGTCTCTTTAAGGGACTACTATCATTTTTTTGCAACCTTTTCCTTGTATGGAAGTTTATATCTTGTGTAATTTTTGTTTATTTTTTAATGAATTTTACATAATCCTTTTATCTCTCTTCATTGTCTCTTTATAAATATATATCATTTTTATAGTGGTACATCCTTTCTAGCATGACATTTTTTGTTTCATGCAAGGCATTTGCCTATTCGCTAAATAATTTTTTTAATACCTCAAAGGTCATGTCTATCATAGAAATATCTTCAATTCATGAAATGTGTGGATTTGGTATCCCTTTGTTTTCCTTTCTTGCATAAATTTGATTTTCCTACATTAGGATTTCTCCTTTTTTAAAGATATTTACATCCTTGTTTACAACTTGTTTCTCCTTTAAAGTGCATGTCTATTATAAAAGATCTATCACTTAAGGTATTCAGTGCAACTTCCTTTACCTTCACACTCAAGGTGAAATGTCTTTTTTTTCACTCTTGCTTCTATTTTGAAGGACCCACTTTCCTAGGTATAGCAACATTTGTTTATCATGTGACAATATTTTCTTATAGGGAATGTTTCATTTGATTCAAGATTCTCTCTTATGCAAGACGTGTGTATCCTTGATCAAATTTGTACCTTGTTTGTAAAAATATGTTCATCCTAAATAATTTCCCTTACTTTGGGTCTTAAAGTATGTCATCCTTCATCAAGAATCCATTTTTCACCTAGTAATAAGGGGATAAAATGGTGCATTCTCATTTTCTTCCCCTCTTTCTCTTGAATATTTTATCTTTGTTCAAGAACGCATGTTGAAGGTAGATGTCTTATAATTGAGATCTCTTCTTTCCAAGGGTATCTTCCCACTTGTAGATATTATTTCACGATTATCCATTCCTTGACTAACAAGATTATTCACTATTTCAAAGGGTATAATATTACATTATTGATTTAAGGATATATTCTTATTTCATTTGAAATAGGTATTCTTGTTCTCTTTTCCTTGTGATGCCCCCATATTCCTATATCACCATCCTAAGGAGGGGGGCATTTATGCAACCTCCTTTTACATTATATAAATCTTTGTTTGGTCCTTGGACTAGCCATTCATTAATCTCTTTAGAGATAATTCTTTTATTAGGATTGGTCATTTTTATTGATCTACTCAAAGATATTGATTTCTATAAGACTAATGTTGTAAGCCACCTCTGAGCACAAAAAATTCCTAAGTTGTCCATATGTGCACACTTTCAAGGTAGAATTGATTGACTAACATAATAAAACTTACTAAACCATCAATTCTCCTTCACTTTTTCTTTAGGATAAGTAGACCTAGCAGAACACAACTTGCTAGTCTATTGGTTTCATGGTCTATCTCTTCTCTTTTACACTCTCATAGATTTTCTAGTAGGTCAAATAATGGAGTGTTGTCCTTTCCAGATGCTCTTGAACTTCTCATGTGATCATTTATGCTCTTGCAATAGCTTTTCAAATATGATACTAGTGCTTGAGACATTTTCTCAATTGAGTTCTCTTCTACTAGTTGATTTGGAGTGTTTAGTAGTAACCCCTTTTTGTTTGTGTTTTTGTGTTTTATTATTTTGAGCTCTCATGTATGGGTGTTTGAATTGAGATCCTTTGTTCAAAGACTTGCATCTAAATTCTTAGTGATTTATCGTCTCTTTGCAATCCTCCCATGGTCATCTCTCTCTTTTTTTTTTTTCTTTCAACTCCTTTCCTTTATTGTAAGTGTGCAATTATCTCATATTTTTGATAAAGTGGGGTCTAAATTACCATCCTAAGTTGTAAGCATCTAATTAATTTAGAATATTTGGAATTATTTAGCATCCACCTTAGTGTATTTTCTATAATAGGACCTCAAACAATACTTAATGGACATATATTCAAATATATCTTGTTTAAAATTGAGGTAAGCCCTTACTTGTAAGTGTGCTTCTCTATATTTACTCTAATCCAATAATTTATTTAATCACCTAGGTCCTATATCAATTTGTGGCCTTTGAATTCTGTATCGACCTTAAAACTAGCTAAATACAAGGGTAAGTGCACCAAGTTGTGGTGCCAAAAGGGGGTATAAGTGGACACCTTTTTCCTCAAATCTGCAAATTTTGAACTTCAACAAGAATTTGAAGATAGTTACGCTCAAAATTTTAAGATATGACAAAAACAAAAGTCGTAGTCCTTTGAATCTAGTTTCTAAACTACTTTTTTTTTTCAAAATGGTTTAGTTTTAGGTCCTCAAAAAAGGAGGCCACAAAAAATGGCACTGTTTATTCCAAAAAAACATAACACAGTACAAAGTGTGGCCCCCCTAAAATTTTAATTTTTTTTGAAATTCTTTAATCGCTCTGGTCAAAAGTTACTTAACACTATGTAGTTTATCCCAAATTTTTCGGGTAGTTTTCTAATGTGTATTTTTTTTTAATGAATTTTTGAACTAGACACATCCCAAAAACTTGAAATATCTATGTGCTCCCCCTAGAAATAATTGAAAACTAATCTAAAATCAAAACTTTCTTTTTTCAAAGTGTGTAGAATGGAGTCTAGTTTCTAAAAAACTAAGTTGTTGCAAAATTCGATGAACGAGCTAAAATCTATAGCCCAATTAGTACATGGTGGTTTTTGACAAAAAATGAACATACATTCAAAAGAAATTATAGATGAAAGGCTTGAAATAGTTCAAATTGAAAATAAATTATATGGTTAGATAGCTAACACAGAGACCTATAATGCTATGTAACTTGATCTTATTGATACCCAACCACGAGGAATCTTGAAGGGGAGCACACAAGAAAAATCAATCATTTTTTGTATGTTTGCTAGAAAACATGTCTCAGACCTGTTTATAAACTCCAAACCTTTAGGTTGGATCTCCAAGGTAAAACTAAGCCTTAGGCTTGGTTTTAATACAAAGCTTTCAATAGCGTGTGCGCCCTACAATGCGCACGCGCTATTAGAAGCATTTGAATTCTCAATAGGGTGTGCACGTTATAGGGCACACGCACTATTGAGACCTAAATTGCAACCCAAGAGCAATAGAGAGCTAGGTAGGGGTGGGGTTGGGGGGGTGAGGGAATGGATATGTGTGTGTGTGAGAGAGAGAAAGAGATGGAGAGAAAGTAGGGGATGGGAGAGGGGAGAGAGTACAGGATGGTAGAGAGGAAGTGAGAAAGTAGGGGATGGGAGAGGGGAGAGAGTACAGGATGAGAGAGAGGAAGTGAGAAAGAGTAGGGTTGGAAAAGAGACTATAGGATGGGAGAGTAGGGGTGGTAGAGAGAGTACAAGATGCGAGAGAGAGGAAGTGTGAGAGAGAGTAGGGGTGGCAAAGAGAGAGTACAGGATAGGGGAGAGAGATTGAAAGTAGGGGATGGGAGAGAGAGGAAGTGTGAGAGAGAGTATAGTTTGGGAGAGAGAGATTGAGAGTAGGGGATGGGGGAGAGAGAGAAGGTGATGGGAGACATAGTGGGAGAGGAAGAGTGTGAGAGAGGAGGATGGGAGTGCATGTGTGTGAAAGAGAGAGAGTAGGGAATGGGAGAGGCGAAAGACAAAGTAGCTCGAGAGAGAGTAGGAGATGGAAGAGAGAGTAGGTGATAGGAGAGGGAGAGAGAGGGGGGATGGAAATGTGTGTGTGTGTGTGTGTGTGTGTGTGTGTGTGTGTGTGAGAGAGAGAGAGAGAGAGAGAGAGAGTAGGGGATAGGAGAGAGTGTGAAAATGTGAGAGAGAGTAGGGGGTATCAAAGAGAGAGTAGAGAGGGAGAGAGTGAGAGTGAGAGAGAGTGTGAGAGTGAGAGAGAGAGAGAGAGAGAGAGAGAGAGAGAGAGAGAGAGAGAGAGAGAGAGAGAGAGAGAGTAGTGGGAGAGGGAGAGAGAGTGAGAGACAAATTAGGGGATGGGAGAGGAGAGAGGGGGATGGGTGTGTGTGTGAAAGAGAGAGATAGAGAGAGTAGGGGATGGGAGAGAAAGAGAGTAGGCAATGGTAGAAGGAGTGGGAGAGGGAGAGAGGGGGCGATGGGAGTGTGTGTAAGAGAGAAAGTAGGGGATGGGAGAGAGTGTGAAAGTGTGAGAGAGAGTAGGGGTGGTAGAGAGAGAGAGAGTGAGAGTAGGGGATGGGAGAGAGAGGGAAAGAGAGAGAGAGAGAGAGAGAGAGAGAGAGAGAGAGTGTGTGTGTGTGTGTGTGTGAGAGAGAGAGAGAGATAGTAGGTGGTGAGAGAGGGAGTGGGAGGGAGAGAGAGGGGGAATGGAAGTGCGTAAGAGAGATAGAGTAGGGGATGGGAGAGAGTAGGCAGTGGGAGAGGGAGTGCAAGAGAGAGAGTGGGGGGGAATGGGAATGTGTATAAGAGAGATAGAGTAGGGGATGGGAGAGAGTGTGAGAATTTGAGAGAGAGTAGGGGGTGGCAGAGAGAGCTCATATGGGATGGGGGTGAGAGAGAGAGAGAGAGAGAGAGAGAGAGAGAGAGAGAGAGAGAGAGAGAGAGAGAGAGAGAGAGAAGGAGATGAGAGAGAGTAGGGGATGGAAGAGAGAGAGAGAGAGAGAGAGAGAGAGAGAGTAGGGGATGGGAGAGAGTGTTAGAGTGTGAGAGAGAGTATGTGGTGGCAAAGAGAGCTCGCACGGGATGGGAGAGAGAGAGTGACATTAGGGGATGGGAAAGTGTGAGAGAGCAGGGGATGGGGGAGAGAGAGTGAGAGTAAGGGATGGGAGAGAGAGAGAAAGAGTAGAGAGGGAGAGAGAGAACTTGAGAGAGAGAGATAGTAGGCTGTAGGAGAGGGAAAGGGAGAGAGATAGGGGGGATGGGAGTGTGTGTGACAGATCTAAAGAATAGGGGATGGGAGAGAAGAGAGTGGGGGGATAAGAGTGTGTGTGTGTATCTATGAAAGAGAGAGAGTAGGGGATGGGAGAGGGGAGAGAGACTAGCCCGAGAGAGAGAGAGAGAGAGTAGCAGATGGGAGAGAGAGACTAGGCGGTGGGAGAGGAAGAGAAGGGCATATGGGAGTGTGTGTAAGAGAAAGTAGGGGATGGGAGAGAGTGTGAGAGAGAGTAGGAGGTGGCTGAGAGAGAGAACACGATGGGAGAGAGAGAGTGAAAGTAAGGGATGGGAGAGAGAGTGAGAGAGAGAGAGTAGGGGATGGGAGAGAGTGTGAGAGAGAGTAGGGAGAGGGAGATAGAGAGAGGGATGGAAGTGTGTGTAACAAATCTAGAGAGTAGGGGATGGGAGAGAAGAGAGAGGGGGGATGGGAGTGTGTCTGTATGTTTGTGAAAGAGAGAGAGTAGGGGATGGGAGAGAGTGTGAGAGTGTGAGAGAGAATAGGGGGTGGTAGAGAGAATGGGATGGCAGAGATAGAGTAAACGAATGGGAAAGAGTGTGAGAGAGAGTAGGAGGTGGTAGAGAGAGAGTATGGGATGAGAGAGACAGAGTGAAAGGATGAGAGACAGTGTGAGAGAGAGTTGGGGATTACAGAGAGAGAGTAACAGTAGGGGATGGGGGAGAGAGAGAGTAGAGAGGGAGAGAGAGAACTTGAGAGGGAGATAGTAGGTAGTGGGAGGGGGAGTGGGAGAGGGGGAGAGAGAGGGGGGATGGGAGTGTGTATCCGTAAAAAATAGAGTTTAGGGGATGGGAGAGGGGGGGGAGAGAGAGAGTAGCAGATGTGAGAGAGTGTGAGAGAGAGTAGGGGATGGGAGAGAGTAGGGGGATGGGGGAGAGAGAGAGAGAGAGATTGTAGGAAGTGGGAGAGGTAGGATGGGAGTGTGTGTGAGATATCTAAAGAGTAGGGGATGGGAGAGGAGAGAGGGTGAGAGAGGTAGAGAGAGTAGGCGGTGGGAGAGGAAGAGCGAGAGAGAGAGAGAGAGAGATTAGGGAGGATGGGGAGTGATGTGTTTTCACATAGTATAGTGCGTACTCGCTTTATAGGGTGTACGCGCTATAGTGTGTACACACTATATGAAATCACTTAAAAATGGTCAAAAAGCAACTTTGGGGCCCATTTCATCCATTCTCTGCTTTTGGTCTGTTGTGCACTCTGTTATTCCAACAGAAATCATGGGTGTCAACACAACAAACACTATTTCAACACTTTTTCAAGCTAGCAAACACCAAATTCAATCATTAGATATGCAATTTGAAGACTTTTTGAATATTCCTTGTATAGAAAAGGTTAGTGCAATCCATTTTAAATATTGTTTGTCAATATATAGATACAAATTTGATTATAATTTGACGTGTTGTTTAATATATAGTGAATTCATTGAAAATTGTATGTTTGAGTGAAATGCTATTTTGAAATGGTTAGAAATTTGACAAGTCGTTTGATATATATTGTGTATTCATTCAAATAATTATAATTTTTATATGTATTTGAATAATTTGTAATTTACACATTTTAAGTAATTTAGATGTTTGAATAATTTGACATGTAGAAATCATCATCATGCCAAGGAAGAAACCAAAAACTCAAACAAATGAAGATAAGGAGAGAGATTTGGCAATTAAAAGAGATAAAATGAAATTACTACGTGAACAAAGAAAATTGCAAAGAAATAATGAAGAATTAACTTTCGAAGAGGATCAAGAACCACCAGTACAAAGAAACAAAGAGGAAGAATTAGAAAGACAAAGAGAATGAATGAGACTGTTACGCTCAAGAAGACAATTGAATTGTGAAGCTACACCATCTTCCAATGTTGGAGTCATATCATCCGCTACACCATCTTCCAATGTTGAAGTCATATTGTCCTCTCATGTTGAAGAGACACTGATTTGTAGATTCGACGATATACACACTCCATCATGTCATGTTGAAAGCACAATGTCAACACATCAAGTAGGTGGTATTATATCTTTTAAATCTTATTTCCAAAGCACATCATCTTCAGTTTAAGGTACGCAATACACTCAATCTTATATTGATGTTGAAAATGTTGAGAGAATTGAAGAAATTAGAACACCTTCTAGAATTCATTTTAGAAGACCAAAATATTTGATTGATATTGATAATAACATTTTGAAATCAATGCTTGACAAGATTAGCAAGCGTACTTGTCAAAGAAAAGTTAATCATATGTGGAGATTATTTTTTGAAGAATTAAATATTACAAGTCAATGCCAATTATTTGTTAAAATGATGAGGAATTTGAAATTTAGGCCTATCATGAAGATTCTTGAGCTAAGAATGATGGACGATTCAAATGAAAAAAGCATTGTAAATAATCTAATGAGTGCTTATGACAAAGTGGGTTCTAAATCATGCACCAAAAATAGTAATATCACAAGATGAGTACTTACATCGACAATAGTAAGTAGCCAAATGAAGAAAGCTTGACTCATGAGAAAGACAAGTAAAATATTAAAAATTGGTAGAGGTACTCTAAGGAGAGCCATGCTAAGGCATGAGAGATTGGAAGATCTAACAAAAAATGAGTTATGGACATTTAGTGGTAGACTACCATGAAAGGATAAAGAAATTAGTGAAGCCTTGAAATCATTGATCGAAGATTTTTGGAAAAATAACATACGTGTTTTCCCTAATCAAAGAGATGTTGTAAGAAGGAGGATTGGTAGCCAAAATCACAACCCACATGCGAAACATTTTTTGGACTCAACTCAGACACAATTTTTTGCAAAATTTATTGGTATGTATCTTCAAATTTGAATAAGTCAAAGATTTTTTGAGATGGGTAAACCTTTTTATGTGAAGATAAATCACACACGCACAACTTGTTGTTGTAGGATACATATTGAATTTTCTAACCATTTTGATGTTTTTAGGCATATATGTGTAGTTTTGCATTCTCAATTTGTTTTGCAAGATTTTGACATGAATGAGCCACCAAGATCTTCAAAAAAATTCATATCCAACATTTTATGTGAAATAGGGGATGGCCAACAATTTTACAAGACATCATGCTTGGATGGTACATGCTTATTTTGTGGTTCTTTGCAACTTTTATCAACTTGTCAACATATGGATAGTACACATTTAATTGGAAATGAAATAGTAGATTACAAAAAATTTAAGACAGTGACATATGCTCTAAAAGATGGAAAACATGGTAAAAGATGTGATTTAGTCATTGAAAAGATTCCAGTGTATGAGTTCAAGAAGATTTTTTGTGAAAAGATTATTTACGAGTATGCAAGGCATACCCATAGAGCTCGATGGATGGATTTGCAATTCAAGTTGTGCAAGGATACATTTCCATTGGATACCATTGTTTCGGTTGTAGATTTCATAGAGAACTAAACACTACAATCACAAAATGAGGTGCAAGCAAAGTATTATACTTCTCTACAACTTTCCATATTTGTTCACAAAACATTCATGCATTCACCTACAAGTACAGAGGATGACAGGAAGATTTTGAGGGAGTATCATTTTTACATCAGCGATGATCGATCACATTCTACAGAGTTTGTACATGGTTGTTTTCAACTATTTTATGGAGATTTGGCTAACAGGGGCATAACATATCGTCAGCACATTATTTGGTTAGACAATTGTGCATCTCAATTCGAGAATGCACAGATGTTCTATTGGTTGAGAAGGATGCATAGGTTGTGTAGAATTCAATATATGTGAAATTTCATAGAGGCTGGTCATGGTAAGGGAGAGCACGATGGTGCAGACGCGTGCATTAAAAAAGCCTTGGCTCGTGAAGAACTAAAGTACAAAGATGGAGCAATATTGATAGATGCAAAATCCATCGTCCAATGGTGTAATGCTACAATGGGTCCAGGTAAGGAAGGTGATTCTATGTTTTGTAGATTTTTTTGGTTGATAGATAATACTAACATTGCACCATATCAGGATTGTTGCACACTAACAGGATCTAGTGAGTTACACTCTTTTAGAAGCTCTAATGTAGGCTCATGGAGTATCCACACACAAAAAATGACATTCTACTGTCCATCATGTGCAGAGGAAAATTGGGATGACTGTGAGTCAACTGAATGGGTGGACAAATGGGATATATGGGTTTTGGACCCAATTGACACCTATCGTCTACCGCAAGCATTGGAAATGGTAGAGATGGATTCATCTATTGACTTTGACTGCTTGTCAGATCTAGTTCAACCTGGTAATAAATATATTTATATATCTTTGTAATTTCAATATGTAACTTTATAACTTTTACCCAAGTATTTTTGAAATTAATGACGACATTTTGTATATTTGTCATTGCAGGCCATGTTTTTGTTGTTATTGCACCTGAAGACAATGAAGAAGGGAAAAATTATTATTTGTCATTGTGTTGAAGCCAAAAAAAAATTGGATCACTCCATTATAGATGGTGAAGGTTTAGAGTACCATGTCAGTGCAGTGGTTGTAACTGGCACATGGATTAGACGATATTCTATGAAGAACCCTAACTTGTGATTATTCAAGGATTGGCAAACAAAGAGGAAGATTCTTCATTATTCAAATCTTGTTGTTGCATCAAATGTCCACTTGATAAAATATGGTGGAAAACCACATAATAAGATTCTTTGGAAAGTTTGAGTCAGACCATGAGGCAATACTTGAGACACTAAAATGTCGAGCAAATCCAGTTGGCTCATTAGATCATATAGGGAGAGAGGGAGAGAGAGAAAGAGTGATCAATTGGATCCAAATACAATGTTGCAACCTCTTCCCCAAGACTATCCACATGACTAAGGTGGACCGTATTTTAATGATGTGTAAGTGATGAGATTTAGTTTAAATCATAGATTTTATGTTTTGATTTGTTTAGAATCTAGATACATTATTTGAATTTATATTAGATTCTTTAATAGGACCCATTTTTAGATTAGTCATTTGAATAAGTGAAAGTTTAGAATTTTTTGTTTAGATCAAAATGTAATGAAAGAACATGAAAATTGTTAGAATGTGAATGCTTTGTGATGTAAAGTCATGATTGTATGCATGTAACCAGAAACTTCAAACTGGTGAAAGCAAGGATACAATGAGAGAAGTTTTCAATACTCATCAAGCAAGGGTTACCATATAACTCAGAAAGAAAGAATTTCTACAAATGGATAATTCTTAATGACAAGCCAAATTCAATTTTTGTCATTCTCTAATTTTAGTGGATTAATCTTATCTTAGATTTTTTACCGTGCTAATTCTTCATTTGCAGGTCACCAAAGAAGAGGGCTAATAAAGTTGAAGCACCAGTGATAAAGGGTGAGATGCCAAAATCATCTGCGAAATGGTATTATCAATTCACATCCTCAATAATTATTAGTGTTCTTTATTCAACTACCATTGTGTGTTAATCATCTTATGCCTGGAATTACAGAGGATCACAATCATCAAAAAGTAAGAAGGAAAATCATCAAAATTGTTTATTGAGCTCATTTTCCTAGCTACAAGACTAATACTCTTAATTTTCTTCCAAACCATGGTTGCTTGTAATAGATACCCAAGAATAATTGTAATAATTACATTCCAATTTGTTGGACTTTAACTCATTATTATCATAAAGTTGGAATGTTGGAAAGGGTTAATACTTGATTATGTATATTCATCCCATGTGTGTTCCATGAGGTTTTTACTATTGTAACATTTTAAGATTTAATTTTTTGGATTTTTCCCTCATTTTGTACATGATAGGTTTGTTCAAGTGACATATTATGAGGTTTTTTGTACAACGTAGTGATTGAGTTGAAGTGATTTATGAAGCAAAGGGCTATTTAATGTAGCTATTTAAATCATGCATATTTGATGGCCATTTCCCTCTATTTTGTAGTCCTTTTTCACAATGCTATTTCTAACATGGTGTTAGTTGTTCAAGTTCATGAATGATCACAATATCCGTGACTATACAACAAGTGTGTGTGTGTTTGATGCAACGCCCTCCTATATTCCCCTAGGAACCACAACTCAACTTTGGGATTCTCTTGTATTCTTGGAATCTACCCAAGGAATTAGACTCTACTAGGGTTCAAGAGGAGGTCTCTGACTTGGTAACATCTTCCTACAACCATGTGTAAGATTTTATAACCCAAATCTTCAATTTGTCTTCTAAACACTCACATTGTTCACCATGCACCTAGTGTACCCTGGTGCCTCCAACATATCAAAACTCATCCTTGGCTTCATACCATGACCCCAACAACTTTTATCATCTTAAAAAATCCCATTTAACATGTTCCAACTCCTTGCACACTCTCAACAACTCATCTCTTACACTTTCTCAATTTTGCCTCTTCTAGGCTTGTTCCAACTAGCCCTTGCCAATCACTAATTTGTTGTTTTCTCCAAACTTTCCAACAGAACTTCCTAAACTATTGGGTGATTAAAATACCCTTTTCCTCACTCTAAAATATACTCCAAAACCAACTACACTTGTTTTGTAAAATATCACTCAAAACATGTTATTTCAGTCTGCTAACTAGGTCTAGTTTGAGGCCATTTACAAAGAAACTCACAATCCCTTGACTCCTAGAACTCCCATGACCCAAAATTTTTTTAAGACATGACTCAAATGCAAGGATTTTTCTATTTTTTTGGTCTCATGATCAACTTTACAATGGTTTTTACAAAACCCTCTTGTCTAGCCCCTTTACCCTAGAGCTTTTTAGAAATCTTACTTTGCAACGTCTCTAGAACCCCAAAATGGTTCAAAAACCTTCACTTTGGTTATATTAGATGACTTCCAACATAAAATGAAACTCTTGTTTGGAGAAAACACTAAATCCACCTTTGGAGCAGTCACATACCCCTTTTTATGCACTCTTTCTCACTCAACCCCATACCCTTAGGCATCAAAAAATCAACTCCAGGTTCTTCCCTGTACATGAATGATTAAAGAAATTTTTTTACAATATTATTGACCCATTCCATAAGTTCCAGTAACCACATAAAGTAGAATGGGTCAGATTCACAAAATGACTCTCAAACCCCTCTTAAATTGTCACCTACAATAGATTTTAGGACAATCAATATGAAAAATACAAAACAATTGACTAAACCTTCATACCAATGCTAAATGAAAGTTAAAACATTTCCCTATTACCTCCAAAAATAATCAGATCAAAAGGTACTGTGAAAATGAAATTACAGCAATTACAAGTTTAGATTTTTTATCAAAATTTTAGGGAAAACAATGCATTCATTGCTCAAACTTCAAAACTCTTACATTACCAATCAATTTCGACTATCAAAACTTGTCTCCCACACATGGGAATGAGGTTTTAAACTCATTTAGACTCTCAAAACCAAATGAAACCTCCCTAACTACCCCTCTAACCATCTTTGTGTATTAATCACCTTATTTTGTTGTCAAATTACACTTTTAGTTGTCAATTGACAAGTTTTTGATATTCCTTGCTACATGACTATCCCATTACATTAATATGGTCATTTTAGACCTTATTAAACACAAAAAATTAAACAAAAATCATAACTACCCTTTGGACCCCTTACATGACTCGATTAAGCCCATTTTGGCTTATATTGCCAATGTTGGCAATTTTACAAAATATTGCACTTTTAGTGCCTTTTACATCTTTTAGAGGCTTTGATAGACTTACTAAATTATTAAATACCTTTATAGGTCTTTTCTATCCACCCCTAACCTAGGATCAATCCAAATCCATTCCTAGTGACCCCTAGGTACCTTGTAGGCTCAATAATGCCATTAAGGCTTACATTAAAGCTTTGATTACAATATGATCAATCTATGATCAAAAAAAGATCACATATCCATGATTAAACTCATTACAAGTTTTAATGTAATCTTGAAACTTTTTTTATAGTTCTTAATTTCAAAATAGATACGACTTTTTCATTGTAACATGTAGGCATAGATCTCATAATTTTACTCATGTTCATCATCATTGCTTAATGGTGTAGGGGCACCAAGGTCATTCTATGAAGATGCATTCATTGAAGACACCAAGGACTAAGGATCCAATGGACTTCTAATACATGGAGACTCTACCCTGCAAGTGGACTCCACTTCACAAGCCCAACCCTCAAACTTAGGGTACTCAAACAACTTGGATCAACACCTAGGAACTCCCTGCCACCAATAGGCCTACAAAGGCAAATACTTCTTAAATGGTTTCAACACTCAAATTTTCAGATGGAAATGGTTATTATAGACTGAAACCAACAAGAAAAATCCCAAACTTGAGGTTTCTCAACACTCAACAATCAAATTTCAAAATCGTTACCAGCACTTCCTACTAGGACAATTTCTAGTTTTAATGGTCAAACTCCCAAACCATACAAATGAACCCCTAATTTTTTTGCATTTTTAAACACTCTTCAATATCCCTTAAGAGATTCCAAAAGATTAACCACCAACTCGGCTCCAGCATCAAGTTATGCCCACTTTGTGTCACAGTCCTAAATGGCTAGTTTAGGCTAGGTTACAAGGAAAACATAAACAAGTGGGTTCAAAAACTTGATTAAAACCCTTGGATCTATGCTATGCATAAAAATTCTCTTCTACACCCTTCACCTAGGTCAGATTAATCAGTTTGGGAGCCTAATCCTTCTTTTTCCTTCAAATCTAGACTAGACATAAGATTATGTTTAGTCTAGGGCTTGCTAGTAAAAATAGATGCCATGCTCCTAAAGCCCTCAATATCTTCCATCTCAAATAACCTTCTCCTAACTTGTATTCCAAAAAGCGGCATTGAAATCCCACAATGGGTTTGCAAGTTAGGATTCCATCTTGCTGAAACTCTCAAATCTGGAGTAAATCTAACCTATCTGCACTAAAACTAATATAACTTTTGTTGTATACAAGATAAAGACCTCAAACCAATTGAAATGGAATCTTGACTCAACGCTCTATCCAACCATATAAGACTTGTACCACCAAAAATCCGTACAAGCCATACAAAATTGGAAAAATAGTTAAAAAGACATAAAATCAAAGGTTTTTATTCACCAATGTTGTCCACTGTCCATACAATGACCTTTCCCACGTTTTGATATCTTAAATAAATTCCTTTGAATAGTTATAACTTCCATTTTGATGGTTGGAACACCATACAACCTCATTTTCAGTTTGACAACTATTATTTGCAAAAATTGCTCTTTAGCAACTTTTTGCATTTTGCAATTTTTTGCACTTTTTTAGGTTGGTTTAGTGGTTTTGAGTCTTATAATAATCCTTTAGAATGATTAGGATTCATTTTGGTTGGTGGTTAGTTGAAATTCTAAAAAGTGCAAAAATTACAAAGTTGCATTAGCAACTTTTGCAACAATTTAGCAACTTTTAGGAAATAACCATAAATTTGTCTTTGGACGGTTGAAACTATTTGTAAATGCCTTTATAGGTCCTTTGCAATCGAATGAGAGGCATAGAAGGAGTTTGATATGTTTTGCGTCCAAGAATCTAATTAAAAACCCACTATTCCAACATTTTATGATTGTTTTTGGTCGTATAGTATGGATTTTTCAGATTGAAAGGGTGATGTTTTGCATTGATCAGTTAGTGTATCTAATTTGAAGAATTTTGGAGGTGGTTTGAAGGAGAGATCAATTTCCATTTGCAAGTTATACATTTTTCCTTCCTCACTACCTGTGAAACCCTTAAACCTAGGGTTTGGCCAAAGAAATGGCCCTAGTTTGAGTTCCCACAGTTGGAATTTCTTCAAAACTTGCATGGGGTAGGCTAGGGCTATGTATTTTCATATTTTGATGGTTTTGGAATAGGGGGTTGAATTGGGAATAAATGGGAGCAAGCCCTAGGTCTAATAAGACCCATGTATTAGACCTAGATTTGATGTTTTGGTTAAGTAATGAAAAGAATAGGAGTTGAGGACTTGTCAAATCAGGAAAACACCCTCATCTAACCTAGAAGAATGCTCTGGAGTTGAATAATGAAGTCCATGCACCCATTTCTTGGTCTTTGCTTTATAAACCACGCCTAAACTTGCTAATTAGGCCTGTGTGCAAGGTAGGGTTAGTGTATGCTAGAGTGGAGTGGTGTTTTGAAACTGTGGTTTTTGTGGTGTCACTCATTAGAAAAGATTCTTTTTCACTTCTTAGAGATTCCAAAAGATCAAACTCTAACTCTGTTCCAGCACAAAGTTGCCAACTGCCAAATCTCTCTCACCTTTTTTTGTGGGATCAAACTGTCTGCTCCATTAGCTTAGGGTGGCCGGGTAAACCCTATCACCAACCTCATCCTATCCCCTTCAGCGCTTGAACGTTCTTAGGTACGTTGAACCAGAACATCCCTAAGGGTCACTAAATGTTATAGGGTTGCGATCTTTGACGGGGCATATCTCAGAGTTGTGTGAGGTATGGATGTGATTCCAATTCTTATAGGACTATGTTGCGAAGGCCTACAATAACCTCTCTCACTTTTTGGAGATCACACTTTTTTTTCATTTTACGATGCCATCTTAGGTGATGTTGAAACTTGCAGTGTTGGCCAGTACAAAGTTGCCAACTGCCAAATCTCTCTCATCTTTCATCGTGGGATCAAACTGTCTACTCTGTTAGCTTTGGGTGGTTGGGTAAACCCTATCCCCAACCTCGTCCTGTCCCCTTTAGCGGTTGAACATTCTTGGGCACGCCGAATCAAAACATCCCTAACGGTCACTAAATGCCATAGGGTTGTGATCTTTAACGGGGCATATCTCAGAGCTCATGTGAGGTATGGATGTGATTCTAGTTCCTACAGGACTATGTTGCAAAGGCCTACAATAACCTCTCTCACTTTTTGGAGATCACACTCTGTTTTCATTTTACGATGCCATCTCAGGTGGTGCTGAAACTTGTAGTGTTGGCGAGTACAAAGTTGCCAACTGCCAAATCTCTCTCATCTTTCATCATGGGATCGAACTGTCTACTCTATTAGCTCTAGGTGGCTAGGTAAACCCTATCCCCAACCTCATCCTATCCCCTTCAACACTTGAACATTCTCGAGCATGTAGAATCGAAATGTTCGTAAGGGTCACTAAATGCTATAGGGTTGTGATCTTTGACGGGGCATATCTTAAAGCTCGTCTGAGGTATGGATGTGATTCTAGTTCCTACATGACCATGTTGTGGAGGCCTACAATAACCTCTCTCTCTTTTTGGAGATCACAATTCATTTTTATTTTACGATGCCATCTCGGGTGATGTTGAAACTTGCAGTGTTGGCCAGTACAAAGTTGCCAACTGCCAAATCTCTCTTATCTTTCATCGTGGGATCGAATTGTCTTCTTTGTTAGCTTTGGGTGGCTGGGTAAACCCTATCCCTAACCTCGTCATGTCCCCTTCAGCGCTCGAACATTCTCGAGCACACTGAACTAGAATGTTCCTAAGGGACACTAAATGCCATAGGGCTGTGATCTTTGACATGGCATATCTTAGAGCTTTTGTGAGGTATGGATGTGATTCTAGTTCCTACAGGACCATGTTGCAGAGGCCTACAATAACCTCTCTCACTTTTTGGAGATCACACTCTGTTTTCATTTAATGATGCCATCTCAAGTGATGCTAAAACTTGCAGTGTTGGCCAGTACAAAGTTGCCAACTTCCAAATCTCTCTCACCTTTCATCGTGGGATTGAACTATCTCCTCCGTTAGCTCTGGGTGGCTGGGTAAATTCCAAAAGGGTGTCTGAATCTGCCCATAGAATAGTTAGATTTCAACCTAAGAGGAATTTAAGTCCAGCAAATTAGAGGAGGAGACCTAAAAGGAATTCTATGATAGTCAACATTTTGTACTATATGACAACTGGAGGGTTAAACTAAGAGTTGATTATCAATCAGCTCAACATAAGGAAGGTGTCCAATAGAAACTTGGGGTTGGTGAAGTCATTGGTGAAGAGTTACAGTTATTGGCTTGGAATAGGGCTAGTGTCCCTAAAACAAAAAGGTGCAAGATATTAATTGGAGAAGTACTCACCTTGGAGGAGTTCACAAATGACCCTATCACTTTGGATAGGCCACAAAAATGATATCCTAAAGGAGTAAGATATTAGGAAGGCCATAGGTTTAGTTTGGTAGATTAGGAAGAAGAAAGTGCTTAAACCTCACTTCTTGCTCAACATCTCTGCATTAGTGAGGGGGAGATAAAGAGGATAGATGGCTACATAGATATGGAAAAAAAATAGACATGGAAAAAATAGAAATATAAAGAGGGTGGGGGGGGCGGGGTGGGGGGGCGGGGGTGCGAATAAGAGAGAGTGAGATACAAGAATAACATGAGCCTAAAATACCAAATTGCAATGCTTGAATCCTTCATTATAAAATCGACACCTAAATTTGAATACGAGTCTACAAAACAACATGTTCCTTCCGCTTGTCATACTCTTTTATTTCCTTTTAAATATGCTCTATGATTTTCCATAACATGCATTGTAAATTTGTTAACAAGTATAGCTCCCTCTTACAAGTATCTTATGTGTCATCTTAGATTTGTCCCCCTCTAATGTGAGATATCTCTCTTTCCTATACATCACAACTATTTATTAAACTTTTATTTTTACCTTAATCTAGTTACTATAGAATAATAACAACACATTCCAATCAACTGTTGATTATGTTACAATCATTAATGTATGAAAACACATAAAACTATTAGTGATTATGTTGCATTTATGATTTTTAAAATGACTTTTTTTGCAAATAATCCATCTTTTCTCTACTATCTCTGACATTTTTTAATTGATGATAAAGAATGGTGGTTATGTATTGAAGCTCAACAAGCTAACTGTGTTTTTTTCTTCTTGTCTATATTCTTTTTGTAACAATGATTTTTTCTTCTACACAGCCTTTGTGACCACTTGTGATCAAATTTTTATCTTATTTTTAATATAAATGTTTAGAGAACTTTTGATCTAATTTTGTTGGATAGAGTAATTTCAAACAAAGATAATTGTCAATAGGCCATTGATCTATTGATGAAGTTGAAATCTCTTTAAGCATCTAAAAAATATCAATTTTACTGAATGTAAGACAAAATTTTAAATGAAAAATCTTCCATCAAAAAATTATTTTCATAAAAAATTAAAACTCTATTATAACTAAATTATTTATTATTTATAAAGATTATAAAAATAAGTACTAGAGAAGAGCCACAAGCGACCATGAAGATTCATATTGTAGAAATGGTATAAACAAGCCTATAATGAAGAAATATTTAGAGCAAAGTTGTATCCATTAAAATCTTTGATAATAAATTAAATCAAAATCAATACAATTTATTACTTAAAGATATTCATAGTTCCATCTAACCACCTCCCAAATCAAAAAATCATGGAGCCAAATTGCAATTAAGGGACAAAAATAGACTTATTCAAAATAGCATCTGCATAGGAATTGTCATATAAGACTGCAATGAGCTCTACCTTGGACAACTTCCATGCAAATGTGTTGATCATTAGGATCATCATAATAAAACACCCACTTATCAACCATTAAATCATCCTCAGCTTCCAACTTACAGTACACCCTTATTTTCACCTTCTCACCTCTCTTTGCAACATAAGCATGTTTCTTAACACTATCCCTATAACTCCAACACTTGTTGAACATGGAGAAGATGCATAGAGATAGAGGGGAAAAAAAGAAGGTGTAGGTAGACGTGAAGATTAAAGGAAATAAAAACATAGTGATAAATGAATAGAGATATAAGAAGAGGATGAATGTGAGATAAAATAGAGAGAGTTAGGGAAATGTAGAGAGACATCTAGATGGTGATATAGATTCATAGAGATCATCATATTAATACTTAGTTTTCTCTAATTCAAAAAATATTGAAGGTATCATGCTAGAACTCTCTTATTGATTTTGTATCGACTTCATACTTAATTTGTCTTGTTTAGGTCATCCTTTTTAGGTTTAAGTGTATGTGCATACATTAATGATTATTAGCAATTGTAAAACTTGATCTTCTTCTTATGTAACAATATTTCTATGCTTAGATGAATACACTATTTATTTGATTATATATCTATAAAATTGGTCTATACAATGAAGGCCAACCGTCTATAATCCAAGGTTTTAATTCAACTAACAAATGGAGAGCTTCTCAAGCTACTAATTTCTTTCATGGAGTTCCTAATAAATCTCAAGATTCTCATTTAGGTGACCAATTGCCAAGAGGTCCACGAATATTGTCTGATAAAGTTTATTGCCAATCAATAATGTATCAAAAATTCAAACTAATTAGGTATTGAATTAAACTTGATAAACAAATGATAGAGAATGAAAACTTTAAACATGAACAAGATCATAAATCATATGACGATGACATATTGCAAATGATTAACTTATGCTTAAACAGTGATAAAGTTTATTGTTAATCAATATTCTATCAAAGTTTTGAACAGATTAGGTATTGAATTTAATGTCATACATAAACATATCTAATTTAATGTCATACATGCACATATCTAATTTAATGTCATACATGAACAAACATATAATATAAAATGATAACCAATAATGTCGTATATGAACAAACATATCATATATTAACCAATAATGTCATAAGTCGAGCAATGAGTCCTTCTAATTTAGTTTTGCCTCTCTCTATTTCATTTATTATATTTTCTTGTGTGCCTAGTGGAAGTCTTGCAATTGGTTTAGGTTGTGGAATTTGTTGTTCTTCTTGGGGAGGGTTTTGGTTTTAAGGGTTTTGAGGTTCTTGTGGATTTGTCGGTTGATTATGGACATTTCTTGATAAAAAATCAATTGAAATCCAAATAAATAAACAAATTTAAATAAAAATTGTAAAAACCCTACAAAACAATATAAAAAACCTATGAAACAATATGAAAAACATATCAAACAATGCAAAATGAACTTAAGATCACATACGACGTGGGCGTGGGCATGCTTGTGATCTCAAATTTTGTCAGCGAGGAGGCATATTGACAACTAGGATGGCAAAAACCTTTGTTTCTTGAACCTGTGTACGCGCTGCTGGTGTAGGAATGCAAAAAAAGAAAGATGAAAATGATGGGTTGTAGGTATGCATCCCATCTATAAAAATTCACTTTTTCTAAAGCGCATACGCACTATAGCACGTACCCACTATGGCTTGGGTTACCCAAGCTATAGCACGTACGTGCTATTGAAAATAGAAAAAAAAAAAAGAAAAAAAAAGTTGTCACCTTTTTGGCACCACAACTCAGTGCATATACCCACAATTATCTCATATCTACCATGTCATCCTCACATGAGAAAATTTGGCCCTTTTCCTGGGTGCATAACATTTTAGATATTATGTACCTAGGTACATGCTTTATACATTATGATCCTACCTAAAGTGGACCCAAAATTTTATTGGAGCTTTGATGGGAAATTAGGTCTTATGGTCAATCTATGAGTTTTAGCCCCAATATTTCTATGAGAGATATAAAATACCCTATCTCTTCTAGTGATTTTAGTATTTATTCATTGTCAGCTACAACAAAGCCTTGGAGAACCAAGCTCAACTATTCACATTGAAGCATTCATAACCAAGCTATCAAGTGAAAGGAAGAAAGTTAATTTAAATAAATCAAGCCTTCTTCTCATTCAAGGTGTTCCTCTCTATGGATCTAGTTTCTTCCTACATTAAAGGCTTAAGAAATGAGTGCTTTGTGATATTGCTATCATGATTTAACTGTGTAGTTTTTGAGTCAAATTTATCGACTCATGTTTCATGAGTATTGATTCACATGAATCCTTCTCCCATGATAATAAATGGAACACTTAGCACTCATTGGATCTAGGTGATGCTCACAAAGGTAAAGCATCATGACTTCCCAAGAGGTCACCCATACTAGTACAACTCCAACTTAAGTGTGCTTAACTATGGAGTTTCTTCCATGGTTTAACCCACTTTGGTTGCAATCTCATTTTCAAAACCTTCACCAAGAGTTTTTCCTTATGAACAATTCATTAGAAATCCCCTTAAGCTTGTAAATTGGTAATTAGGAGATATTTTTTCTATAACAATTGTGATATTGCTATTAGGATTTAACTAAGTAGTGTTTGAGTCAAACTCATTGACTCGTGTTTCATGAGAAGTGTTCCATGCGAATATTTCTCTCATGATTATAAATTGAACACTTAGAACTCATTGGATCTAGGTGATGTTCACAGAGGCAAAGCATCAAGACTTCCTGAGAGGTCACCCATCCTAGTACTACTCTAGCTTGAGTGTGCTTAACTATAAAGTTTTGTCCATGGTTTAACCCACTTTTCTTGCAACCCCATTTTCAAAACCTTCACCAATTTTTGTGCCTTATGAACCATTCATCAAAAATACCCTTAAGTTCATCAATTGATAAGTAGGAGATACTTTTTCCAAAACAAGTCAAGTTGTGATATTATTATCAAGATTAACTTTGTAGTTTTTGAGTCAAACTCATTGACTTGTATTACATGAGTAGTGATTCACACAAATCCATCTCTCATGATAATAAATGGAGCACTTATCACTAATTGGATCTAGGTGATGCTTGTAGAGGTGAAGCAAAAAGACTTCTTGAGAGGTCATCCATCTTAGTACTACTCCAGCTCGAGTGCACTTTATGATGAAGTTTCCTCCATGGTTTAACCCACTTTTCTTGAAACCCCATTTTCATAACCTTCACCAAGTATTCTTCCTTATGAGCAATCTTTCAAGGTAGGGAAAACACCTCCCTTCTTCTTCCTCTCTTATCAAACATTGTGGAGAATTACAACATCCATTTCATAAGTTTTTGTCTTTCATGATTTCCTTCTGGGTTTTTGTGTTAACTCAAAGATATTGTATTAACATATTTGATCACATTCAAAGAAAAATCTTTGTTTCCAAATGTATAATATGATTCATTTATTAGATCTAGCATCTTCTAGGTGACAACATGCTTCCATGTCTTTCATTCCATTTTGAGACTAATTCCATAACAATGGCCTGAATTAGGAAAACCTCTTTATCCACCCTTATTCTTCATTTTTGGTGTGCATGAACATGTTATAGAGCTACCAATTTTTTTTAGGTAGATCAAGATATGTTGGAGAAACCTTATAAATTTTAGTCATAAACTATTAGTTGCAAAACATATAAAAGTTTTTGTACCCTACAACTTCATCTCATAGTGGAATCACAAGTTAGACCACAATTTGGACCCAAATTCATCTCAATTTTGGTTTTCAACAATTAGTTAATAGTTTGTACTTTCTAGATTTATCCATATTTGAATAGTTTACTATCTTTATTACATTATCATTTTTAGTTTCTTCTTTTCATTTTGTAATTTACATATCTATTGAAGGATTGATGATGCATTTAGTACTAGTTACCTTCATTAGCCTATTAGGACATCTTCCCTTCATATGTGAAAATTTGAAAAGGAAGAGTAATCTACCTTTTTTTATTGCTTCCCTTTTCCTATTATACACAACTATTTATTAAATTTCTATTTATGTTTCACCTCTTTTTGGTTTCTCACAAATATATGAAGCATTGCAAGCTGTTGAGAAAATTCTATAGTGTTTGACTATGTCTTCCAAAATTGGTTGGACATCATGCCAGTAATTTTCTTCTTTAAACTAGGTTTCACGATAATTCTAAAACATTTTTTAATCTCTTTTAACTCTGAATGAAAAATACCATTTTCATATTGGATAGATCCAATATGCTCCTTCCTATGCTTATAATTGAGAAAAATAAATAAGCATTTAGAGCCCTTGTTCCCCTCCTTAGCCCTATGCAATCTTTTGTTGAATTTAGCAACTAGTCACCTATAATTATCCATTTTTTGAAGTTAAGATTCTAATGTTTCTATAGGAATTTGTAATTTATTATCATTAGTCTTGCAACTTACTAATCTTTTTTCATGTTTGGATTTTTATTTTAAGGTATTTTCCTTTGCACATTCATTTCCATGTCATCCTTCTTAAAAAAGGATAAAGGAATTCAACACACCTTGAAATTATATAACCCCACCATTCCCTTTGAGAATCCCCTTCATTGGAGTCAAGTACATAATTTCAAACTCCAATAAGAGAAACAACATATAAAGGGTTTGTTAATAGTAATCAAGTGATAACAAAGCTTAGAAACAATGTTCATAGGGGCACTGACATAAGGAAACAATTTTATGACATAATAATCATAATAGTACTCATTTAATCCATTCTAGAATAGTTACAAATCTATGTTGTTTTCTAGGGTTCACCCCTTCTTTATTAAGGTTTGGTGTGTTTGGATAAGCTAATCCTATGGATACATACCTATGCATGCTTAATGATAATAATAATTTGAGCAAAAAAATTGTTAGGAACCTGTGTGTTCCTTCTGTTTATTTTGTTAGAGTAGTGTTGTTGGACGCATATGCTTTGTAAGTCGTCCCGTGAGTATATTTTATTATCCCACATGCATAGGTAGTATTACTTTTCTAGATCGTACCCAGTATATAAGAATAGGTTGAGGCCCTTGATGGGCACGGACGAATTTATTGTATTGAGCTTGCTCAAAGGAGGTTACCCCCTCGAAGTGGCCTGCGATCAGTAGATTCATTCTGAGTTCTGCTATCACTTTGTATTCTGTTATTTCGAGCATTCTCACGATATTGCTATAAGGAGGTTCTTCACATCTGGTATCAGAGCACTCTCTTGGGCTCGCTGGGTGGAAATTACATCAAATTTTTTTTCTGTCGTGGCCTTCAGGTTCCTCTCACTTCTAATATCTCTTGTTATTGCAATAACTCTTTTCAGTTGTTCTGTCTGTGAGTGAATTTTTCTAAGTCAACTGTTCAACAAAAAAAAAAAAAAAAAAGAGTAAAAATTTTTCTGTTTTTTAGTCGTAGCTTCCTTGTTTGCTTTCTGTTTCTGCTCATACTTCCGCAGAACGTCTGCAATATCATTTCGCATACTTCCTTCCTTGGCGACCCAACCCCAAATTTTACATATCAAAGCCCTAAATCCCTCATTTATCTAATTTTAGGGTTTGCCCTATCTTTTTCACCTCTCATCCAATCGCCGCCAAACTGAGCCACAAGATTCAATTCCTCATTTTGCTCCCTTATCCCTCTTGGACTGTTCGCCTCATTTCGCCTCCCTACCCTTGAAACCCTCATTTTTCTTTTTCCCTTGTCCCCAGATAGTCTCCCACCACCCGTCGAACACCCATTTCCTATATGAGTTTTACCCAAATCCAAGTTTGCCGTAACTAAAAAAGTTTTTGTTTCTCATCTTCTACCCATTCCAAAAAAAAAAAAAAAAAAAAAAAAAAAAAAAAAAAAACCTTGTTTTATGGTTGTTACGCGTACAGGAGCAAAAATCATGGAAGAGGAAATTGCATCCCTTAAAACCAAACTTCAAGATCTGGATGACAAAATTCTGGGTCTTAACTTTCAGCAGTCAGCCATGAGCCGAAACCATTCAGGAGATACTGGGTCCTCTTCTGGCAATTTCCGTGGACCAAAGCTTGATTTTCCACGCTTCGATGGTTCTGATCCGACTGGATGGATCTATAGGGCAGAGCAGTATTTTAGCTTGCATAATACTTTGGATAACCACAAAGTCCCCCTTGCATCTTTTCATTTGGAACATGAAGCTCTTCAATGGTTTCGTTGGTACATCAAGGCTAATGTAGGCCCAACGTGGAGAGAATTGTGCACCCTCATTTTGGAGCGCTTTGGCCCTAGTTCCTTTGATGATTTCACAGGAGCACTCACTAAACTGCGTCAAACAGGCACTGTAAGAGAATACCAGACAGAGTTTGAAAAATTAGCTAATTACACAGAGGGCTTGTCTGATGAATTCTTCCGTAGTTGTTTTGTCAGTGGTCTGAAGGATGCACTTCGCTCAGAAGTCAAAATGTTTCGACCTACTACAATGATGGAAGCCCTTGGGTTGGCTAAGTTAGCGGAAGACAAGATTAGTGCTCTACAACGCTCCAGATCTAATTTTGTTCCATTCCGAAATACAGGTTCTCACAACCCTCCAGTCATACCAGCTCCCAGAACTACTCCGATCAAGCACTTGTCTGAAACAGAGATGCGAGTCAGGCGAGACAAAGGGCTTTGTTATAATTGTGATGAGAAATGGTCTCGGGGCCATAGATGTGTTCAGCAAAAGCTCTATCTCTTGGATGTGGATTCTCCACCGGAACTGGAAGAATATGTAGATGCTCAGGAAACAGTGGATGATGAGGTTGAGCCTCACCAGCCTGAACCTCCTTCACCAGAAGCTCCACCAGAGATATCTGTCCATGCTTTGGCAGGAGTCACTACTCCACAAACCATGCGGGTCCAGGGTTTCTTCAAGAAGATCCCTCTTACTATACTCATTGATTCTGGTAGCACTCATAACTTCATTGATCCACGAATAGCCAAACAGGCTGATTGCTTTATCCATCCCTGCTCTAGCTTTGAAGTCATGATTGCCAATGGGGGCACTTTACCTTGTAAAGGGAAATGTCGCAATGTGTGTCTCTCTATTGGAGATTATAACATGCGCTCTGACATGTTTGCCTTACCCTTAGGTGGCTGTGATGTGGTTTTGGGTGCCCAATGGTTACGCACTCTTGGCCCCATTCTCTGGGATTTTGCTGAACTTTGGATGCAGTTTTCAGCCGAGGGGCACCAACACACTTTGAAAGGCTTACAACCAGGGTCTCTCAGCATCATCAGTTCACACCGTATGGAAAAACTTCTTAAGAAGAATTCACATGGTGTCATCGCTCAGCTCCATTCCATTCAGATGCAGCCATCAGCAGTCTTTAGCACTCCTGCCGATCTCCAACACATTTTGGACAAGTATTCTGGTATATTTGCTGAACCTGTGGGATTACCTCCTTCTCGTCCAGAGGACCACCGTATTCAGCTCCTTCCTGGCAGTGTTCCGCCCAACATCAGGCCCTACCGCTACCCATTTCATCAGAAGACCGAAATCGAGATACTTGTCCGTGACTTACTGAAGCAAGGTATTATTCGCCCTAGTACCAGTTCCTTTTCTTCTCCAGTTCTGCTTGTTCGCAAAAAAGATGGGTCATGGCGACTCTGCATTGATTTCCGAGCACTTAATCATCTCACTATAAAGGACAAGTTTCCCATTCCAGTTGTTGATGAACTTCTTGATGAACTTCATGGGGCTCATTTTTTCTCCAAGTTAGATCTTCGTTCTGGGTATCATCAAATTCGGGTTAATGCGGAGGATATACCTAAAACTGCCTTCCGCACACATGATGGTCACTATGAATTTTTAGTCATGCCCTTTGGCCTCACGAATGCTCCTTCAACATTTCAGGCAGTGATGAATAACATATTTCGACCATACCTCCGAAAATTCATTCTGGTCTTCTTTGATGATATCCTCATATATAGCAAAACTTGGGCTGAGCATCTCCATCATCTGGAGCTTGTCTTGCAACTTCTCTCTGATCATCAACTCTGTGCAAAACTATCTAAATGTGTGTTTGGCCCGGAGGAAGTGGAGTATCTCGGGCATATTGTTGCACACCATGGAGTGCGGGTGGATCCTACAAAAATAGATGCCATGAAAACTTGGCCGCATCCTAAAACTCTCAAGAGCCTTCGGGGTTTTTTGGGGTTGACTGGCTACTACCGCAAGTTTGTCAAAGATTACGGGAAAATTGCAGCACCATTGACAGCTCTGTTAAAAAAGGATGCCTTCTCCTGGACCCCTGTTGCTGAGACTGCATTTGAACAACTGAAACAGGCTATGTGCAGTACACCTGTTCTCGCGATGCCAGATTTTTCCAAACCCTTCACTATTGAGAGTGATGCTTGCGGCAATGGATTGGGTGCTGTTCTCCTGCAAGATGACCATCCTATTGCGTTCACTAGCAAAGCCCTCTCTGGTAAGAATCTAGCCCTCTCTACTTATGAAAAAGAAATGATGGCTATTTTGCATGCTGTACAGAAGTGGCGGCCATACCTCTTAGGGAGTCATTTTTGCATCAGAACCGATCACCAAAGTCTGAAATACTTCCTGGAACAACGGGTATCCTCTCCTACACAACAGAAATGGGTCAGCAAACTCATGGGGTATGATTATGAGATCACCTACAAGAAGGGTAAGGAGAATATTGTGGCAGATGCTCTTTCTCGCACATTTGATAATCAAGCTTCCCTTTTCGCTATTTCTATGCCCATTCCCAATTGGTTAGCGTCTGTTCAGCAGGGCTATGACAGTGACTCTTCTTTATCTCAAATCATTCACCAGCTAGCCAATAATCCTTCTGCTATACCACATTACTCTTGGGATGGTGCTTCTCTTCGATACAAGGGTCGGCTAGTGCTTCCTCAGAACCCAGCTCTACATCAGGCTATTTTTTATGAACTCCATGCTTCTCCTTCAGCACGGCACTCAGGCTTCCTCAAAACTTATGAGCGAGCAAGGAGAAACTTCTTTTGGAAAGGGATGAAACAGACGATTCAACAGATGGTGGCTGAATGTGATACTTGCCAACGCCACAAGGGTGAAACGACCCTCCTTCCTGGCTTGCTCGAACCATTGCCCATCCCTACACGGATTTGGACTGATATTTCTATGGATTTCATTGAAGGGCTTCCTAAATCCGGTGGCAAGACAGTGATCTTGGTTGTGGTTGATCGTCTCTCGAAATATAGTCATTTTTGTGCCCTCAACCACCCCTATACTGCCTCCTCTGTTGCACAAATCTTCATGGACCAGATATTTCGTCTTCATGGACTCCCTTCTTCCATTGTCTCTGATCGTGATGCAACTTTTACCAGTCATTTTTGGACTGAACTGTTTCAGAAAACTGGCACCAAACTGAAGATGAGTTCGGGCTATCACCCACAAACTGATGGTCAAACTGAAATTGTCAATAAATGCTTGGAAACTTATCTTCGTTGCTTCACTTTCAAACAGCAACATCAGTGGGCCAAGTGGCTCCCTTTAGCTGAATGGTGGTACAATACCTCTTACCACACTGCCTCTAAAATGACTCCATATGAAGCAGTCTATGGTCAGGCACCTCAAGTGCTCCTTCCCTACACTCCCAACAGCTCACCAGTCCAGGCAGTTGACATAGTTCTCCGCAGCAGGGATCAGATTCTTCGTACCTTACAGGATAATCTTCACATGGCCCGTAATCGGATGAAACAGCAAGCAGATCAACACCGTTCTGAGCGCTCATTTCAAGTTGGGGATATGGTTTTTCTTCGTCTACAGCCATACAAACAATCCTCCCTAAAGCTGAAAGGGCGTCATAAGATGGCCCCAAAATTTTATGGGCCTTATAAGGTTCTGCAGAAGATTGGTTCAATTGCTTACAAACTGGAACTTCCTCCTTCTTCCCGCATTCATCCAGTCTTTCATGTTTCTTGTCTAAAGAAAGTTCTGGGTACCACTGTCAGAGCACAAACTACTCTCCCTGAAATGGATACGGAAGGATCCATTATCCTGGAGCCGGTGGCAATCATTGACCAGCGCACTCGCCAGCTTCGCTCTCGCTCCATCTCTGAGGTCTTGATTCAATGGCATGGCATGCAACCAGAGGATGCTACCTGGGAACCCCTTCTTCAGATTCAACAACAATTTCCACACCTTAAGCTTTGAGGACAAAGCTTTTTTCTAAGGGAGAGGGGATGTTAGGAACCTGTGTGTTCCTTCTGTTTATTTTGTTAGAGTAGTGTTGTTGGACGCATATGCTTTGTAAGTCGTCCCGTGAGTATATTTTATTATCCCACATGCATAGGTAGTATTACTTTTCTAGATCGTACCCAGTATATAAGAATAGGTTGAGGCCCTTGATGGGCACGGACGAATTTATTGTATTGAGCTTGCTCAAAGGAGGTTACCCCCTCGAAGTGGCCTGCGATCAGTAGATTCATTCTGAGTTCTGCTATCACTTTGTATTCTGTTATTTCGAGCATTCTCACGATATTGCTATAAGGAGGTTCTTCACAAAAATATAGGATTGATAACATAATTGATAGTGATATATTATCATAATTGATAGTGATATACTTTATGGTTTTAGAAGGTTGCTTAGGGTTTTATGCACGTGGTAAATTTTTATGCATAAACTAAGTATAATTCTATTTTATCTTCAAACAATGCTCTCTCATTTTTTTTTACTGAGGGTGACTAGTTTTTTCTCCAAAAAAATTGTATATGGCAGAGATAATGACACAAAGATTATATAAATTTAAATTAATTATAAATTGCTTATAAAATATATTTTATCATTCTAGGCTTTGGCCTTTTACTAATATATATATATATATATATATATATATATATATATATATATATATATATATATATATATATATATATATATATATATATATATATATATATATATATATATATATATATATATATATATATATATATATATATATATATCAAAAATAATATTTTTGTATGTGTGTATGTAAACTTAATTAAATTTATGATGGTAAAAATTACAATTTTGTTATTCTTATCATCGAAGTTTATATTCATAACTCAATTAAAAATGATATTGTAAAGTTGCTATTCTTGAATATTTATATTCATAGCTCGATAAAATATATATACTTACCCTTTAATTTTTTAATACAAATATAAATTATAATATGTTTTTAGGTTAATATTTGATTTTAAAAAAAATGTCTACTTTCACACCTTTTTTGATGTCAAGCCTTCTACTATGAGTGCATAAGAAGATAGAAAGCTATGTTGTCAATTAGGGTTCTCCCTTTGTAAGCCCCTTCCCCCCTCTCTCTCACACATGCACACACACACACCCCATTGGGTAACTTCCTTTATATTACTAAAAAAAATTACAAAATTGATTACAAAATGTGTAACAAAATACAAATGGCTTTAATGACCTCTTAAAGTCATCTAATATATGCAAGAGTCAAGGGATCCTTATTTTGCCTCACAATGTGGGCATATGTGTCCACACTCTTCTTGCTCAATCTTATTCTCATCAAAACCACTATTTCTCTATCTAGGAAACTTTCTCTCCAAGTTTCCGTGTAGATAGTGTTGCCAATGGCACCCTTTTCAAGTTGCATTGACACAATGTTAATGACACAGGAAAAAATGTATTTGCTATGGTGAACAACCTACACACACATACACACACAAACTCAATTCATGGCTTAACAGAAATTCTACGGAGATACATATCTTTCATCTCATTGCATTATATGACATGCCTTCGTGCATTATTCAATAGATATATTTTGAGACTAAGCTTTCTTTAGGTCTAATCCTTCTTTTGCAATGGATCCCTTTTGGAGACAATGCTTTCCTTAGATTTGATCCCTTTGTATTAGATATTCTTGTGGATAATTCTTCACTTGGTTATCCTCTTGGCTAGTTTAATAGACCTTGCAATTTGTACAAGAGTCAAGGTATCCTTATTTTGCCTCACAATATGGCATATGTGTCCATGCTCTTCTTGCACAATCTTATTCTCATCAAAACCATTATTTCTCTATCTTGGAAACTTCCTCTCCAAGTATCTATACATATAACTTTATCAATGGTGCCCTTTCTAGGGTGCATTGACACAATGTTAATGACACATAATGAAAAATGTATTTGCTAAGGAGTGAATGACCTTCTAGATGACATCTTGGGTGAGATTTGGATCTCTTATGGTACGAAGTATCATGCATAAAAATAGTTCCAATAGATTTACATTGTGCACATGAGCCTTCAAGAGCTATCCTTCCCCAATGATATTTTTCATGGATCCATAAACCAAGTTTCCACTGTATGTGTAACGCCCCACCAAGGAACCCAAAAGAAAGTAACCTAAAGTTTCACTAAGTTTACCATTTTTTTTTTTAAAAGATAATAACATAACAACAATAGATATAATATAGCAGAAGTAATAACATACACATAAACACATACCATAAAACATATTACAATTCTTAAGGGTCCCATGACATTGAATCATTTTTAAGTTTAATTAATACTAAAACCAATATATAACACATCCACATTAAAGACTAAATACAAGTATGAATCTATTTAAATAATATACAATTATCTCGAATGCCACTTGGCAATAATCAAAATGCACAATCATCCACTATATAGGTCACAAGGTATGAAAGGCTGAAAGAATGTACATCATAAAATAGATTGCATCATCTCTTAAGATCCATGAAATACAATACAATATAATAGGTATAACCATCCATCATAGTACACAAGTACATAATGAAAGGAAATACAAAACAGGGAACTCCAACCATGACATCAAACTATCAGATCTCAATGGTAAAAGTAAAAAGAACTACCATCCGACCTCATGGAACCTAAATGGTCCACTCCCACCGTGTTAAGGAGATATTCTCAAGTCCCAAACATGATAAAAAACTCAAAATTCAAATCCAATATCTAGGTTAAGGAAATCCTAAAAGTAATCTACCTCAAAGATACCAAAACACCGATGACAACTAAACCCAGAGGCAACAATGACACGTAGGAAATATACTATGTAAGTGGACAAGTATCATCGCATGAGCCAACTCTAAGGTTACCCTAGCAACCATACTGGACTCTAGCCCCATAATGAATCTATGTGGCACTACTATCCTTTCATACTGACAAGGCATATTAATGAAGCAAGGTCATAACCAAGCACCCTCTCTACTCCCATCCTAGCCTATATTAGCACTCGAGGCATGGGTGAGGAAAAATAATGACTCTTATTAATATATTTTACTCTCATTTAATGCAATTTTATTTCTTATCAAAATAACCTACAATGGGTTACCCAGGCAACCTCTTTAGGGCTCTAGCCTCCATTGCAAGTCACTTTCCAACATGACATACATATAACCTACCCTAAGCTCAGTAAAAGGAGTAGGTTCCATACAAGCATAAATCACACATCAGTTCTTAAACAAGAAACTGGAAAATACTAAAATATCATCGATCAAAAATCACAAACTTCACCAATACAATCATCCTAACAAAACATATCCAAAATAAAGTACACATATACAAAACTATGACATCACCTAAAAACAATAACTCATAATCACCTCAGCCCTATACAAGCAATTGGGAAGCGATCCAAAGATAATTGATCAAAGACTCAAAGGTAATATCAGAAAAGTCACACCATTCACCTCAATTCCACACAAGAACTCTAGAAAGCAACAACCACCAATAGATCCAACTCATCATAGAAACACGTGACACGTCACTAAGTTTGGGTATAAAAGATCGTATACAAAACATCATCATAACACCATAGAACAAACCCTTAAGCCTCCGGTAAACATCCTGATTTGGTCAGAGAACTAAGTCAACCCCAAACTCAACACACAAGAAAACATACAAATTATAGTGTAGTTTCATAGTTTCTGTTTGGTTCTGAAAACACGTAGTTTAAGTTAACAATAAGGTTCAAGTTTTCATTTCGTTGTAAGTTTTTGGTTTGATAATGTTTACAATTTCTGAATTTACTTTACATATACAATTTCATAATACATTAATTACAATTTTAATTAAATATTATTAAATTTTAATCAATAATCATTAGATTATTATTGGTGTAAACATGTATTTACTATTTATACTTTACTTAAGTTTACTTAGGTTAATGCATGATTTTATTATTACACATTATTTTATTATTTCTTAGGTGAGACACTTGGGAGTTTGCGTACTCTTATGAGTTGTCATGTTGACAACACCAAAGTAAGCAACTCTAATTCAGCACATGGTGTCTACAACACTGGAGTTTGCATAATTAACTGAGTTGTCATGTAAACAACACAATTATTAGCACTCCTATTTTAGCACATGGTGTCTACAACATAATTTTGTGTGCTACACCTTTGTAGGCTTATCCTCTCATCATCACACTTACTCATGTGCTTAATGAAGGATAATCCACTTTTGGTGGACATGTGCTTGGTTGTAAGACTTATCAATGTGTTGACTCCTAGGCATTCTAGAAGCATTCCAGAGGCCTTTATATACAGGCACTCCTAGTGTACTTGAATATAACAAAACATTGAATGACAATAAATCAATTTTGGATATTGTTATTTTGATCATACCTTGTCGGTCTACTGTTGTGCTTGTGCTTGAGTTCCTTGATCTTGGGTGATTTTGCCCTAAGGCAAATTCTTATTTGGTATCATAGCTATATCAAATTCTTACAATTATTAAAGATAATAATTATTGATTTATTAATAAAATAACTTATATTAAATTATTAATAAAGTAATTATTAATCTAATAATAAAATAATAATTATTAAAAGAAAATAATAATATTGATAAATTTTAACATTTAATAAATACAAACATTTATTAAATTAAATCTAACACTTAATAATTTAAAACATTTATTAAATTTAACATTTAATAAAAATGTTATTAAAATTAAATAATTTAATAAAATTAAAAAAAATTATCATTTCTTTTTAAAGCCCATAGGTTGTAGTACTTTTGCGGTAGTTCTACTGATGCGATAGCAAAGTACTGCCTATGGCAGTACCTGCTATCACAACAATAGAGTCAGTCGTGTGGCAACCATGATGGCTGCCGACAACACTCTCGTCGTTGTGTGGGAGGTGAAAGGTAAGGGGTGGGTGGGGGGTTGGTGGCCCCACACACACACACACACACACACACACACACACACATATATCGTATAAAAATTTTGAAATTAGATCTGATAGGAAAAACCTCAATAACCATTCAAATTTTGCATTTTAAAAATTAATTTCTCTTCCCAAACCCTACCTGATTAAAAACATTATATTAAATTAACAAAACGAGGGTTTTTAAATTCTCAATACTCATACACAGATAATCTTAGAACGAAGAACAATTAAAATATACAACAAGGGTTTTAATTTAATTAATTCGTTCACAGATGTGATCAAGAACAGAAAAATAATAAATTTCAACACAATGGTTTCGACCAAATCTAAAATTCCAAAAATAGATTTATAAAGACATGAAGATGATAAAAATTCAAAGAACAGAAAACTACTGTGCAAATATCCACAAGATTCTACCTGAATCTGATGCTAATACAATAAACACACGGAGCACACAAGTAATCCCTTTTCTTCTGAAACTCTTCTTCTCAGAAAATTGCTCCTCCAAAGCCTAGGTATCGAGAAATGAACTCTAAATTGCCAATAAAGAATTTTTCCCCAAATTTAGGGCTTTGATTGTGTAATCATGTGAAAAGCCCTTTACCTTTAATTATTTAATTATATCTTAATTTTCATGTGCAACCATTTGCAAATTAATTCAAATATCTTTATTAAATAATTTTCTTTCTCTTTTTAATTAATTCTTGAGACGTTTTTGATAAAAATATTTAGCATTTATTTAAAAATGAACTCCTAAATATATTATTATTAAATTAAATAAATATTATTACACCCAAAATTAGACTTTGATTAAAACTTTAAATTTAATTACTTTCTCAATTAATTATATATAATTAAATATAGAATTTTTCTTATAAAATTTCTATTGAATTAAATCATTAATTATTCTTTTAAATTGATTTAATTATAACAAAAAATCATCACAGACCCACGAGACTGAATATGAAAACCCATAATAAAGCACAAAATACGATATCAAACTCAAAATACTAATCATGAATTTATGTCACTTAATAAATTCGAAAGGGTAGACAACTCCGATACTTGTCCTACTTTCTAGGACAATTGGCTTAACTTTAGAATTTGGACTCAAGAAGTATCTCCCCTCTTTTACCATTGAGATACTATCATAGGGTATGCTCATCTTGGCAATTCAAGGAAGTTGATACTCGGTACTTGCAATATGCATAAAATCCATGCATGTATATACACATATATTCTAAACTAAACAAACAATGGCAAAAAGTGGTGCATCATGTAGATCCCGACTAGCAGGTGACTACGACTCCCTCCCTCAACCGTATAAAAAACATCATACATAAAATAAAACATACAGGTACACCATACACATGCAAGTATGGGGTAAGTATCCATAGAAAACACATATAAATAATCCATCTAACTATCATCATGAAATAACTAGAATCACTATATATTATCATCATCATCGAAGAACAATCATGCATACATGAAATAACTAGTACCAAAGTAACTCATCATATAATCACTTGAGTATGAAATAATATCCAACAATTTGGAAAAAAAAAATGTCGTTGATCATCAAAAATAAACATAAAGCTGGCCTAAAAGAGTTTGATAATAATAATTGAAAAGCAAACTAGGGGTAGGCATTACAGTATGACATTCTTTGTGAGCATATTGTCAACATCTTTGTGCTTGCTGGCACAACATGCTCCAAGAAAGAAAATATAACCACTATTTATCTTTGAAGTGCTAGATGATCTTTCCATGAAGATTGTATTGAAGGAAAGACAATAGTGATATATATGGGATTCCTCAAGTCCATGTGCATGATTATTCATTTCAATATGTATTCTAGCTTTGGCTAAATATTGTATGCAGTTGTATATCTTATCTATATGATGATTTATAGGCTTTACATAAGCCTTCAGATAAAGTAACATATTGAAGATCATTCCATGTCATTGACACACATGTTATCAGGCTCTCATATGCATCAAGAGCCACTTTTGATGAGAAATCCATTACCATATTGGTCTCATAGTAGATGTGTTTGAGTGTGTAATTTGTAATCATTAATAACATGCCATTGTTAAGAATAATCCATTCATAGAGTTTGCAATTGGAAGCACGAGTGCTTAGTAGTGCATCAATGATAATTTTTGGGTCGCCCTCAATGTCCATGATGGTGTTGACATTTTTAAAACAACATTTGAGGCATTCATAAAAGGTATTGATCTTGGCCTTGTTATTGTTACCTTTTAGGATTTTGATTACTCTGAGCCAATAAAAGACACCTGTGTGGCATCTTATAATGAAGTTTCAACTAAAAAAATTAGGGAGTGATTGTGAAGCCCCATAAAAATTTAGTCGGAGTCTAATGCAAGGAAACACACACACACACACACACACAAACAACATTCTCTTATGTTTAAAATTGGTATGGCTATTTTTCCCTATCAAAATTTACATTTAGAAAAGACATGTAACAAAAATATTATATATATTTAAAATTAATTTTAAAAAGTATTATTAATAATAATTAATTAATTAATTAAATATATATTCAATTACTTAATTTCATAATGATAAAATATATGAATAATAAATATTGGTATGATGTGGTGGTGAAATTATGATTTTGTTGTACTTCTCATCAAAATTTAAACTATACTAAATAGTGATCTTAAATCTTTATATTGAAAATGAGGTCTCACATGTAACTTCCATGGAAAATATTGATGTTTCAACCTAAATGATAATATTCATTAATTAAAATTAAATATGTTAAATTTACTAAGTTTGTCACTCATCACCTATTTGCATAACACTAGAGTTTCCTTTAACCCCTATGAGAATTTTGATCACAACTAATGCCAATATTTTTTGGTGCCTTTCTTTGAGAAGAAAATTGCAAAGGAAACCCTTTGTGGAGGAGAAAAATGGGTTTTTGTTTGCTCACGACTAGATTTGATTCCATGTGTCATCTACAAGACTAATGTTGATTTGATTCGAGGGTTTGTGGTAGATGAAAATAATTTTGTGTACAAACTGAATTTGATAGGTTATGGGTGAGTGATTTCCCATCACAAGCTAAGATTGGGGTCTCATGGAGGGGGGATTCCTTAAAAATGGAGTATGTGGTAGATGATAGGAATGTTTAAAGGTGAGTGGTTCCATGTATTGTAGCTTAAAAATTCCAACTGCTAAATTTATGAAAGTTGGGAAGATTTTAAAATTTTAAAATATTAAAAAAAAGATTAAAACATTTGTTTTACCTCTAGATTGTTTTTTTGAGAAAGAAAAAATAAGAAAATGTTGACAAGTGGCAAGACTTTTCCCTAAGTTAGTTGGGCTATTTCCAACCCCATCACTTTTTCACCCGCTCAAAGTAAGAGGGTTAAAAATTAGGAGCTCCTATTTTGGAGGAAAAGATTCTAAAATCCTTTAGTCCCCACAAAAATTTTCATGGGAACTCTATTCCCCCCAAAAAAATCCCAAGCCTCCCTTGTAGGACCCATACCTAAGATGGTAAAAGATATGGAAGGAGTTGAATGCCAACTTAGATGTTACAAAAAAGATGGGATCAATTGGAAACTAACTATTTTGGGTGAGGAGATTGAAAGGGAAGTTGCAAAGAATGAATGTCATTTTACAGAACTAGGTCTAATTAACAAGGTCAAGGGTTCTAACTAAGCTTAAGTGAGTTGTACAAATGGATCTATGAGATTTGGGGCCCCAAATTGATAGGGGTTGTTTAATTTTCTCTAGGGCCAAGGGTTTCTTTACATTAATTTTGACAACATGAAGGATAGAAACTTGATTCTTTACAAGTATCAATGGAGTTGGGAGGATAGATACTTTCTCGTGCTCAACCCTTGGTGCTCTTCCTTTAATTTGACCATCAAATCTGATACATAACATTTTACAACAACCATCATTTAACTAGGATCTTGTTGAGCCAACCATCCTTTCATCATACAAACAATTAGTAGAGACATTTTTCTTAGTTTCTTCATCTATTCAATCAATAGAAATATGAGACCATGATAAGTTCCTCAATCCTCTTAAAGGAAACATACAACTTCAAAGAGTACCATAAGCATACCTCCATGATCCATTTACTTTTAAGGTCTAATTAATCATCACATTGCTCAATCTCTAAACATTAATCTCACCACCATACTAGGTTCCATTCACCTACACCAATAATCATCCTCAACACTTAGTAACTCACCTTGTTCCTCCATAGGAGATCTTCCATGCATTAGACCAACAACACATTTTGCCAAGCACTAGTACTACTAACACCAATCCACAATGAGTTTTTCCAATTCATACTTCATATACTTACAACAAAACTTATTAATATAAACACTAATCATAATATCTCAAAAAACTATTCATATCTACATTAGGTCCTCTAGACACAACTTTGTCAGTAACAAACCTTGTAGGAAAATCAAATCCCTCACTATGTACCCATTTACTAAGGGTTTTAGGCTAGTTTTGACAAAAACTTGCACAATTTTTTTATTCATCATTGAAATTGACTCAAACAAAAACAAGAAGAAATTTGATTCACTATTCTATCCATCCATTGTACTAGTAGACTATTTCTAGTCCATATAAGTTTGTACAAGGCCTGGAAACAAGAGAAAAGCAGTTAAAGCCAATCAGAATAACAAGTTTTTGATGCATAAGTCTATCAAATTGATCTCTCTCCTCTTTTCCATTGCTTGGATTGACCATTCAAATACATTTCACAAAAAATTTGGTAGTTTCCAACTATTAGAACTAACCAACTGATCCTTAGACATCTTTTTGGTGCAAATGTTGCAATTTTGCAACATTGCACTTTTGTATCTTTATAGCAATATTTTTTACTTGGAAAAATTGAACTTCAAGTTTATGAGAACCTTACAAACATGTCATAGTGGAATTTTTATGACTTTTAAAAATATTATTACCCCTTCATGCATCATTTTGCAACATTTGACCTCATAGACCAACTTTAAGGATCTTAAGAGAACTTTTACAACTTTTTACAAAAAGGCTGATAGCCTTTACTTTTTGACTCAGTGCACTCAAATACACCATTAATGAACCAAATACATCACATAATGTCTCTTGGCCTCTTGGTATACTTGTACCTTAGGTACCCCTACACATACTCCCCACCTTCAAAAGCTTCTAGGTCCCTTAGAAACATGGAACCAAGAACTTGCATGTAAAAAATTAAACCCAAAATATTTATCCTTACCTTCTTTATCTTTGACTCTTAATGCCTCCATCACCATAATCAAGTCTTCCTCTAAGGACATAGAAGTGCCTTTATGTTCATCCTCTTAGTTACTGCTATCAGTGGACCATTAAAATGGTTATAACTCCATGGTGCTTAATCAGTTAGAGATCTACCATTACATTTTGCTACTTCAACTCACCCAAACAACATATTCACATGCCTCACTTGAGAGTTCTTCCTTTCCTCTTACCTTGGTCTTTTAGAACCCATTGGACCATTTTTTATTTGTGGACCATCCATCTCATGCAATAATAGGTCCTAGAAGATGCTTCCTCTTCTCATCTTGCATCTTCTACCCAACTTAATATCCATTGGAGAATGGCCATGACAGATCTTCTCTTGTCTGCCTACAAACACAAATTAACATATCAATCTTTGTAGTTGGTGGATATGCACCTACATCCAAAACCATCAGTAAGATAACCAAATACCAATCACCTTTCTCAATCCATATCTTTTACTAAGCTTTGATACCAATTTTACAATAACCATCATATAACTGGGATCTTATTGATCCAAACATCCTTTCATCATACAACCAACCAATTAAAGGCATTTCAATTAGTTTCTTCATCTATTCAATCAATAACAAATGGAGCCATGGTAGGTTCCTCAATCCTCTCAAAGAAAACACACAACTTCAAACAATACCATAACGATGACCTTCATGATTCATTTACCTTCAAGGTCTAATCAATCATCACATTTCTTGATCTCAAAACATTAATCTCACAACCATACTAGGTTCCATTTACTAAATCCAAGAATCATTTGCAAACATTCAACATAATCAAGTACTATTCATACTCACACCAACCCATAATGATTTTTTTCCAATTTGTTCTTCATATACCTACAACAAAAATTATTAATCCAAACAATGATAATAATCTCTCAAAAACCTACTCGTATTTCCATTAGGTCCAATAGACACCATTTTTTCAGTAACAAACCTTGTTCTTTTATTCCCTGTCCACTTAACAAATATCCTTATCACATATGCATTCTAATCCTTTGATAAACTTCAATTGTACATTTCAAGTTTAAGGTTTTTGCCAATTTGAAAGAATGCATTTAGTTACCTTGCAAAATAGAAAAACCATGTTTTACTGCTTGTTCCAAGGTCCAATACACACACACCATGTTCTATCTGTTTAATGTACAGATTAGACAACAATTGTTTTCCCCAAAACTGCCATCACAACCATAAATACGTGCAATCAACATTTTGAAATTGTGCAAATTCATCACTTTTTGTGTGTTATGGGGTTCATTCATGTGATTTGATCATTTAATGACAATAGAACCTTTTACAAATCATTAGATCCATGGAATAATGTGTAAAAATCTGCAAAACATGCATTTTCCTTGAGTTCTTCTTGTTAGGACATCAATTTTGTTCCATATACATAACCAATAAAAACAAGACTATACTCAAATGGAATCCCTTTGAATCCAGTCTTATAATATATGATTTATTTATTTCTCCATCAGTGATTTAAAAAATAAAATCAAAGCCTTTACTATGTATCTAGTTGCTAAGGGTTTTAGGACATAATTGACAAAAAGTTGTTCAACTTCTTTATTTATCGTTGAAATGGACTCAAACAAAAACAAGAATAAAGGTGATTCATTTTTCTATCTATCCATTATACTATACACTATTACTAGGCCATACAAGTTCATACAAGGCCTATAAACAATAGAAAACCAATCAAAATAACAAGTTTTTGATGTGTAATTGTACCAAATTGATCTCTCTCCTCTTGTTTGATGCTTGGATCGACCATTAAAATGCATTTTATAGAAACTTTGATAGTTTCCAAATATTAGAACCAACCAATGATCCTTAGACATCTTTTTGGCACAAATGTTGCAACATTGTACTTTTTGTAACTATAGAGCATCTTTTTATATCTTGGACAAATTGAACTTCAAATTTATGCCAAGCTTCCAAACATGTCATAATGGAATTTTTATGACTTCTAGGAACCTTCTTACCCTTTCATGGGCCATTTTGCAACATTTGACATCACATAACAACTTTTAGGAACTTATGACAACTTTCTACAAAAAGGGCTCATAGCCTTTACATTTTTACTCAATAGACTCAAATACATCATTAATGGCCCAAATACATCACATCATGTCTCTTAACCTCTTGGTATGATTTTACCTTAGGTTCCCCTACATCATACTCCCTGCCTTCAAAAACTTCCAAGTCCCTTAAAAATATGGAACCAAGAACTTGATTGTAAAAAATTAGACCAAAAATATTTATTTTTATCACCTTCTTTATCTTTGAATCTTAATGCCTCCATCACCATCATCAATTCCTCTAGGGAAATAGGAGTGTCCTTATATTCACCCTCTTAGTTACTCCTATTAGTGGAAGATTCAAATGGTTGCAACTCTGTAGTGCTTTATCAGTTAGAGATCTACTATTACATTTTACCACTACAACTCACCCAACAACACATTCACATGCCTCACCTAGGACTTCTCTCCTCTCCTCTTACCCTAGTTTCATGGTACCCATTGGACCACTCCTTGGCCTTGGACCATCCATCTCACCTAATAATAGATCTTGGAAGATTCTTCCTCTTCTCATCTTGCACCTTCTACCCAACTTAATATCCATTGGAGAATGGTTATGATAGACCTTCTCTTGTTTGCCCACAAACACAAATTAACATCTTCATATTTGCAATTGGAAGATATGCACCTACAACCAAAATAATTAGTAAGATAACTAAATACCAATCACCTTGCTCAATCCATATCTTTTGTTGAGCTGTGGTACCAATATGATATATAACATCTTAAATAACCATTGTATAACTAGGATCATATTGATCCATATCTTGTTTCATCATACTACCAATCAATTAAGGCATATCAATTTGTCTCTTAATCTATTCAATCAATAGCCAATGGAACCATGATAGGTTCCTCAATCCTCTTAAAGAAAACACACAACTTCAAACAGTACCATAACCATGACCTTCATGATTCATTTACTTTCAATGTCTAATCAATCAACACATTGCTTGATCTTAAAACAATCATTTCACCACGATACTAGGTTCCATTCACTTACTCCAAGAATCATCCTTAAACACTCAACATAATCAAACACTATTCATACTCACACTGTCCACAACGAGTCTTTTCCAATATGTTCTCCATGTACCTACAACAATACTTATTAATCCAAACAATGATCATATTCTCTCAAAAGGCTATTCATATCTCCATTAGGTCCAATAGATACATTTTTGTCAATAATAAACCTTGTTCTTTTATTCAATGACCACTTAACAAATATCCTCATCACATATGCATTTCAATCTTTTAATAAACTTCAACTATAGATTGCAAGTTTAAGGTTGTCACCATTTCACAAGAGTGCATTTAGTTACCTTGCAAAATTAGCAAAACCAAGTTTCACTGCATGTTCCAAGGTCCAATACTCACACCATGCTTCATGTGTTTAATGTACAGATTAGACAATAATAATTTTTCCTAAAACTACCAACATAGTCATAAATCTATGTAATCAACATTTTGAAATTGTGTAAATTTGTCAATTTTTGTTTGTTACGGGGTATACATGTTTTCATTCATGTGATCTCATCATTTCATGACACTAGAGCCTTTTCTAAATCATTAAATCCATCAAATAATGTGTAAAAAATTGTCAAACATGCATTTCCACCTAGTTCAGCCCGCTAGGGCATCAATTTTCCTCCACTCTACATTACCAATCAAAACAAAACCATACTCAAGTAGAAGCCCTTTGAATCTAGTCTTAGCATATATAATTTATTTATTTTTTATATTAGTGATTTCAAAAGGAAAATCAAAGCCCTCACTATGTACCCATTTATCAAGGGTTTTAGGAAAGATTTGACAAAAATTGGCACAACTTCTATATTCCTTGTTGAAATTGACTCAAAAAAAAATAAGAAGAAAGATGATTCATTATTCTATCTATCCATTAGACCATGTAGTGCCTGCCCCTAGATCGCATTTTTGTTATCATTGTCAAATTCTTTTAGGTTGATTTTATGCATTGATTAGTTTTAGAGATATTGGATTTACAATATTATGATATTATTTCATGTCTTGAATTACAAATGTATCGGTTATTATTGCTTAGTTGATTTCATTAATGTGTTGTTAATGGTATTTTGATGATTCCTAGTTAGTAAATGTGGTTTCTTTCATAAAAATGTTAACATGATGTCTTTAATGATGATTATGTTGTATTGATAGAGATGCATTATTATATGTACGCATTTGATGTTAGACTTGTGATTTTTACAATACTTACCCCATACTTGCATGTGTATGGTGCGCGTGTTTATTTTATCTTTCTGTCTGACATGTTTGATGTGGCAAAGGGAGGGAGTCGTAGTCACCTGCTAGTCGGGATCTACATGATGAACCACTCCCCGCCATTGTCTATTTAGTTTAGATATATTATATACATGTACATGCTCGTCTTTTATGCAGGATGCAGGTACCGGGCATCGACTTCCTTGAATTGCCAGGATGAGCGTGCCCTATTACAAATACTCAAATGGTGAGAATGAGAAGATAATGATCAGGTCCAATCCTAGCCATAAGCCTATAATACTTGTCCTGCAAGGAGGACTCGTAACAGATTGTCTACCCTTTTTAAACCCGTGAGTATTTTGTGCATATGTTGTTTTGTGAGTGTTTGATGTATTTTCTATCAAATTGAGCCTAATTAAAAGATTAAATTAATAACTTAATTTAATGGAAAATAATTATGATATTTTGAATATTTAATTATATTTAATTAATTGAGAAATTAATTAAATATAAAATATTGAATTGAAGATAAAAGTTTTAGGATTAAATTTAGAACGTGATAATATTTATTAATTTAATAATAATATATTTAGAGTTCATTTTTAAATAAATGCTAAATATTATTGTTATTTAAGTTAATAAATATTTATCAAATTAAAACGTTCAAAAATAAATTAAGAAGTTAAAAGATATTTAATTATCATAAAGATTATAGTTCGCATGAATTATGCATGAGTTGAAAATAAAATTAATTAAAAGATAAAAATGTGAACTTGAATAAAGATATTTTAATAATGTGCACATGAGATTTAAAAAGTTATAAATTTATTGAAGTAAAGTGGAAAGTTAACTAAAGTAATTTAACATTCACTTAATGTGCATGAAAGGAATAATAAAATAATAATTTTAATTAAAAGGGAAATTAATTGTGCATGAATGAATTAATTAAATAAAATTATTCTATTTTAGAGTTGTGGAGACAGAAACCCTAAAGGGTAATTAGATTCTTTATTAGAGGGTTTTCGGGTCATTATTGGGGGGAAGTTTTTTCACACACAAGTTTCAAGGGCACACACAGGTTTGGAGAGCAATTCAAAGGGTTTGGAAAAGAAGGAATTTTTCGTAGCTTGAAGGATGTTGCTTGCAGTAGAAATTTTCATCCAGCTGTTAGAGTTTTAGCATCAGTACGAGGTAGGGTTTTGAAATCTCGTGAATGCAATTTTAATTGGAAATATCTGTTTGCTTCGTGATTGTTGGGTGATTGAAGTTATGTTTATCATCTCGATGGTTTCAAGATCTGATTGGTTAAAATTAGTTTCTCATTGTTTATACAGAAGAATCATAGAGGAAATTAATTAAATCACGTAGGGTTTGAAGGAAAAGAAAGATTTTGAATTAGAAATTCGAATAATTAAACTTAGTTTTCCTATTAGATTATAATGTGATTTATATATATAAAATTGTGGAGTTTGTTTTAAAATGAGTATCATATATTTTAATAAAATAAAAATTGTAATTTATAAATTTATAAAACTCCTCTTAAACCTCATATATAATAATTTTATAAAAAAAAAAAAAATATATATATATATAGCAATTGTATTAAAATTTAAATGAAATTAAATTAAGAAAAAGAAAAAAAAATTATATAATAATATTAATTTGAGGTGGGTACCCCACCGTACCCCACCCATTTCCTTGGATCGGCGGCCTTAAGCACGCCGTACTGTGCTGCGATATGCAGCAGCGGCAGTTTGTGCAGGCCGCACGGTTTTTAAACTGGCGGCTTAAATGATGCCGCTACAGTATGCTATGGGGGTGCGTGCTTAATCAGGCGCATGACCCTTGAGAAAAAAAAATGCAAAGGCAGCGATTAAATCGCTTTGGAATTTTAAATTTGTTTTATATTGCCAAAGTTTTTTTGTTAATAATAAGTTTTTAATATATATATATTATTTAATAAATATTTTATATTATTTGATATGTATTAAATATTCAGTTATAATCTATAAAATATTAATGAGTTATTAATAATAGTAATTAAAATTATGCTTTAATAAATTGTTTATTATTAACTAATTGATTTAAATTATGATAATGTTTAATTTAAATCTTAATTAAATTATTATCAAAGTGATTTATAATCATGAGATTAAAATTTGATATGAATATTTTATATATTAATTAACTTAATTAAATATAATTTAATTAGAATTAGTTAATAATGAAAGTTGTTTAACTAAGTTTATAAGTTTTACTTAATTATTGTAATATTAATTTTTTAATAAGATTGTAGTATTATTAGCAATTTAATTATTACCCTTGGGTTGTTTTGGGGACTTAACTTGAAATCAATTACGGGTAATTGTGTGTTTCATTTGGATATAGGAACAAGATATTTTTGTAAGGGTAAACTATGTGATTTATCTGATTAAAACATACGTTCAACCAGAAATGGAAACCTCAGATTAACTCAAAAGCATATTATCAATCAATTGAACTATGAGACTAGTTACGTAAACACAAACATTGAAAAACTAAAACTTTACTTGTAACCCGATTATGTATTTTTAAATCAAACCCAAACTATGAAACTGTGATGTTGCTTGTACTTCCCATGCTTTGATGTTGCTTGTACTTCCCATGCTTTGAGATGTTGGTGTTGATTAGTTGTCGACCAGTCTAGGGAGTACACCAGGGGTTGTGAGATTTATGTTATACCATTTATGTGACTGGATGTCATGATATATCTTGTGATTTAAATTGAAATTATGTTTATGAGATTTGCTTGGTGGTACAATTATGTCTACTTGGGTGGGAGAACCATCTTGTTATCAGGTTGCCTGTTAAGGAACCGAGTTTGATCTTTATGGGTGTTGTGGTATGGGACACAACTGTGGATTTATGTGCTTAGGAGAGGTTGTCTAGGTATGTGACTTGGGAGTGGCTTGCATAGGGGTCCGGGACCCAAAGTGGTTAGTACCAGGGTAACCTAATGCAAGTTATGTAATAAGTGATAATCTAGTAATTAAAACTTTTGGGGGGGAAACACACTAAATAGATAAGTTAGAGATTTTTGATCTACCCATGCCTTTAGTGCTTGTATAGACTAAGGATGGGAATGAGATGAGTGCCTCATCTTCTTGAGAGGGCTTTCTAGTTTCCATATGTGTGATGTTGAGGGTCCGGGGTTCAGAGTAACCAGTCCAGGGTAACTCAACGCTTGAGGGTCCGGGGTCTATTAAGAGATCAGTCCAGGGTAACTCAAGCAGCCATGTGATGACACTCCCTAGTGTGTAGCCTGAGTCTCCTCTGTAGATCTTTGTGGACTTTGTGTATCTCTGGTGGTGTACTTATTGTTGGTGGTGTATCTATTGTCGGATGTGTTTATTGTGGTTATTACTTTCATTGAGGATGATTGATGATTCATGGATGATGTACTTTTGACATGTGGCTTTTGACTTGAGGTGATTGTCTTTTGTTGACTTTATCTTGTGATTTTGGTATTTGGTTTATACTTGGTTTATGTATGATGTTTGATTATGTGGTGTCGGTATTGGAGTGAGTGTTCTTACTTTTGGATTATTTTATCTTCTTGAGTAGCATGTGTTACCTTTGAGGTAGTTTTGGCTATTAGGGGTACCTTGCCTAGGAATGTTTTATGTTTGATTAGCCGTATGTGGATCGTTCATTATCTTCCCTGCACGGTGGGAGTGGAAGCCTGACTAGGTAACCACACGGTCGGGAGGTAGTGCCTTCTTACCATTTGGGTCCCCCTTCACATTGCTAGCTATTGGATGTTCGTTGCAGAAGATGTACCTTTATCATTCTTATTTCTTATCTCAGAGACTTCTTTTCAGATGATGTATATATGTTATCATGTATTCTAATGTATTGTATCTATTTTCACATACCCTGCAACATGTGCAGTGGATGTTATTTAGTGGACGTACATTCATTGTATTAGTATACTTATGTATTTGCTTATGCGATTATGTATTTTTTATTTCTTTATGTTCATGAGACATTGTACTTGGAACTTAAACTAATTAATTTAAAATTATTAAATGTGACTCAACGTAAAGGAACTCTTGAGGAATTGAAACTGTACCTATATTTGCATATGTGTATTTGATGTGTACGTTCATATTGCTTCCGCATTAATGTTATCTTGATGTTGTTTAAACTTCAAAAAAAAAAAAGAGTTCAGTAAACATTGTAACATGTTAGGTTTAATTCTCTTGGGTTCTCGAGCGGGGTGTTACAGACCATTACAATTTTTCCAAGCCATACAAGGCCTGCAAACAATAAAAAACTAGTTAAAGCAAATTAGAATAACAAGTTTTTTATGAACAAGTATACCAAATTGATCTCTTTCCTCTTGTTCATTGCTTGGATCGAGCATTCAAATATATTCTATTGACTCTTTGATAGTTTACAACTATTAGAACTGGCCAACTAATCCTTTGACATCTTTTTGGCACAAATTTTACAAAATTTCAATTTCATAACATTACACTTTTTGCAACTTTAGAGTAACTTTTTATATGTTGGGCAAATTGAACTCCAACTTTCCAAACATACCATAATAATATTTTATGACTTTAAACAACCTTCTTACCCTTTCACAAGTTATTTTGCAACATTTGACCTCATAGACCAACTTTCAAAACCTTATGACAACTTTTGTAACTTTTTATAAAAATGGCTCATAACCTTTACATTCTGACTCTATGGACTCAAATGCATTACACCATGTCTCTTGACCTTCTAGTATGCATGTGCCTTAGGTGCCCCTACACTGCTCTCACCCTCCTTGTATGCTTGCATCTTAGGTGCTCTTGCACTAAAATCCTTTGACAACGTACCAATCTTGTTAAGGCTCCTAAATCTCCCTTTACAATATTGGATCAAATCCTACTTTGGCACTATAGGTAGCTTACTAGGTCACTTTCTAAGTGTGGGTGAGAGCTCTTTGGATTTTCTTCACACTACTTATGCTTGTTTTTGCGTGGAAATGGATGTTACTAAAACTTTCATAGAAGAGGCTTTGCTTAAAACTAGTAAGGGGCTATGGACACAACCTCTGGATTATGAGGGCATTCCATTTAGATGTTGAAGGTGCTACGAAATTGGTCATATTGCAACACATTGTGCCAAGCACAAATCTATCAACATGGCTACATGGTGAAAGTATACCTCTCTTATTACTATATGGTGGAAAATAATGAATGCACCCTAGAAGCATGAGTTAAGGAGGAAGACAAAGATGATGCAACTCAACAAACCTTAGAGTAAGAAAGCTGGCATGGGTACAACTGCATGTTGCATTAATTCAATGAAAAATGATAGGTCAGATACCTTCATTTGTTTGGAGGCAATAAACAATCTTTTTGTGTAGGATTGCCCAGTGGAATCCTAAATGGCTAACAAAGGCTCAATAGATCTCCAAAGGCCGATTCATTGGAAGATGGATGGTAGGTGGTCACAAGGAAGAAAGACAAGAGGAAAACAAACGATGAGTCCTTCACTAAATGCAACTTCGCTCTCAGTCCAAAGGCAATGCCAAAGTGCATCATTGTTTAAATTTTGTTTGCCCTCTTATGCAAGAGTTTTCTATTTTGGAGATTTGGATAACTTGTTAGGGGTAGGTGAATTGCTATCTGGAACAATTATATGAACACTAAGGCGGTCCCACGCGAGAATGTAATTTATTTATAATAACCCCCTTTTTGAATATAGTTTTGGTAGTGCTTGCTTTAGGGATGACATCTCGCTTTGTGACCTCACTTGATATGAGTTGAGACAAATTTCTGTATATCATTAATTCGTGAGAGCTTCTCAATATGAACTTTTAGTCTATAAAAAATAGAGAGAATAAGGTCTCACATTCACAAGTCAAATAAAAAAGTCCACTTTTAAAAAATCAAAATATTATATAAATATAAAATATAATAATTTTTAGGTTAATATTTTGATTTGTAAGAATATTAAGACTCGATAGCACTTTTTCAAACACTCTTTGATGCCAGACCTCCTGCTGTGAATGAATGAACAAGATAGTGTAAATATTACGCAGGTGTGCGCGACCCGAGATTGAAGGCTCTGCTGTTGAAGGTGAATATTGTAATTCTTTTCAGTTGCTGTCTTCTCCGTTTTCGTTTTCTCTGTTTTTCGTGTAAATCGTAACGAGCATTCGGAACTTGCAAACATTTATAACAATACAATTTGTAGAGCGGAACTGCTATTTGAAATAGCGAGTTGTTATTTTGCTTGGGTCCTGATTTTAAATTTTAATTCCACTTTTTTTCCAAAATTATTTTCTTGCATCTGGTTTCGTCATGGGTACACCCAGGACAAGACGCTGAGCTGTGCATTTGGCACGAGTATGCTTGATTCAAGTACAGGGTTCTGCACACTTTTTTTAACATAGCTAAATGTGAAAAAGTATCAATGCTTTAACTTGTTCAAATGATAACTAACAGTAGTGTCTGTTGATTTCCGTGACAGCAGAAAGGGGTCATGGACGAGCAACAGAAAGAAAACATGGATGAGCAACAGAAAGAAAACATGGATGAAGAGAGATCTTTTGATAACATTGATGTGTACGGGATATTTATTGGAGCTGGATGCAACAGAGTTGTTAATACGGTTGGCTGGGGTCCGTCCGGCTTGGTTGCTTTTGGTGCTCACAATGCAGTAGCGATATTTCAGCCGCAGGTGCTTTGAATCTCCACTTGCTTGACCCTTCTAAATAGAGTTATTTTGGAAATTGTAAGTAATAGGGAAAAGGAGAACACAAGAGTTTCAACAAATCGAAATTTCTTTCTTTGCAATTATATAGAATCTCGAGAACGTGAATTATAAGTAGAAACTTCCAGTTGGTTCATGTGTTATCAATTTAAGACACTTTGAGATTGCTTTTACCATATATTCCCCGTAAATCTTGATTATCAAATTTCTGTAATTGGCATGTTTTTGTGTAGTATTTACTCAGGGTCTGCTAATAGAGATCGGATGTCGTATATTGTAGGCAGCCAGAATATTGACTACACTTCCGGGTCATAAAGATATTGTTAACTGTGTGGAATGGCTTCCGCGGAATAAGGATATTTACAAATGTGGTAATTATTTCAACCATGGAATTTCTAAGATTACAAATGCGGTGTATGTAAGTTGGTAGGGTTTTAAATCTCAAGTAGATTTCTGAACTTTACGGATTAGTTACAGAGTGCTTAATACAAGTTTGATGATAGTGTGAAGCTGATTATGTTAGGGTTGATTATGCATACTAGTATTATTTCTTATTTATGTTCCATTTGAAATTTAGAAGCATAGCCATTGGAAGGCGGTACACGCCTATTTCAGTATTCATCATTCTATTTCAATGTTTGTGCTCTTATTCCCAGTGCATGCTTTGCTTAGAGAGGGTATATCCATCCATGCATGAGGTGATGAGACACCGGTGTTGGAACTTACAATGGAATGTCCGGAAATGGAGGTGTAGAATATTAAGGTAGGAAAGAGAAAGTCACCCCATAGGTTTATAGAGGACATTCTAGTGGAACATTAAGTGAGGGCATGTGGGATATCCAGTTAAAACATTGATACATTTGGGAGGATATTTACTTGGGATGTCCATATGTGTTGGTGGAGAACATCTTAACAGGTAGAATAAGGGCATCATGAATTATTTCAGTATTATATATTTGCACGGAAAATATGTTACTAGAGATGAAATCATGAATGTAACACTATCAATACTTGTTTTCTCTGAGATAGTTGAGAAAAAGTTCACTAGAAGCAGGCATGACAAAACAGTTCTGCAGAAAATTGTTCAAAAGTTAGAACTAGAGTCGAGTGTTCATAAAAGGTAGATGTTCGCTGGATTTTATGATAAAGTCTCAACTGTTATCCTATGTACATGCAAATAAAGAAACATCACACGTGATTGAATGATGTTGAATCTTGATTTAATGTGCATGGTAATTACAAATAACCAGGGATGCCTTGGTCTTGATTAGTGTGATGTTGATCGTAGAAAAGTCAAGTCTTTGAGGAATTTTCTATCCAAATTTGAAGTCATGATTACACCACAGTTCATCATAGTGACCTCAGTCTATATCATTTTTGGGACTACTCTATGGGACAACTCTATGCTCTATTTATCCCCTCACTTAGATTAAGTATTATTACAATGATGCAATTCTTTGTTTGTGGTCATTTCAAATACTTTTTTCTGTCTGTAATGTCCCACTAACCTTGGCTTTGGGTAATTATACAATGTAGATTTGTCAATGCACAAGGTCACAATTGAGTTATTAGCTGACATCATATCTTCAACATCTGTCCAACACGACATGCATGTTCTCTTGGTTCAATCAAACATACTTAATCTGTTCCCTTATCATCATAATAACTGGAGGAAAATTGTTTACATTACGGCTATACAAATTTTACATACTTCAACATGCACCTGCTCTGACATGGAAGATGGTTCCTCCTACTGCATGTTTTCTCCCAATATAATGGAAACCTTGCATGGTATTGACTGAGAATAAAACAAATTATAAAGTGTGATTATTTTACTATTCAAAAATTGTTTGTTTGTACATCTTTATATTGCTGTATCTCATGTACAAAGTATTGGTACTTTATAATAAAGCTAGATGATGAAACAAGGATTAATATTTTTCTGATACCTCTCTTAATCTGAACGTGTTACATGAATAATTAAATTTAAAAATGATATCAAATTTGACACATCAATTTAGAAACTTTAATCATCGGCATGTGATTCAGAGATTGCCTTGATCGTGAAATTTGGAAACAACACTATGGTCAATAGTGGAGAGTCTGGAGACTGCCTTAACATGAGAATATTGTTGAAACTTCTTCTAGTGGTAGTAGATATGTAAATTACCACATTCTCAATTTGTAATCTATTGGCGTATCTTCAAAGTTCAAATGCACCCTTTTGGTGTCTATATATCTGTTAGTATATTACGTTGTGAACATAATGTGTAGTTTTACAGTCTGCATATTTACCGATATAAACATATTTTGGAGGTTAATGTGAACATAATACTTACCAATACAAACACTTGCAAGTTGAAGTTTGAGGTGAGCAACAAAGTAGCTCAATATTTCATATCTCTTTCATTAAAAAATATGAGAAAGTGATGTGTCTTCTCTGAGAATTTCCTTTGAATGCATAGTCCTTAATAATCTTGAAGGAGGTAGTGAGTACTCTTATTTTTTATGTGGAATTCTGTGAGAACATTTGCTATTAAATGGACGAGTGATGAGATGAATGAGGTAGATTTGGAATTTTTCCTCAACAGTCTCCATCCCTCTACCTTCCCCTCCAGTTTTATTTAGTTTATTGAAGAAGTTTGTTCCTGAAGAGTAGGACTGTTGTGGTTGGAGATATGCACAAAAATCTAGGCAATGGTTCCTGTTCAACAAAAAAATTCACTGATGTGGATAACTTTAACATCTATCCGGGGTTGCAATTTGGGAAGGCTGCACAGGAGTAATGTTGTGGGGTTTTCACACCATCGCCCCATTGCAAATGGGGGCCCCCCTTTTGTCTCTTGGTCTTGTCCTTTTGGCTTTAGTTCTTGGTAGTATTGGGCTCGATCTTCTAAAGTCCCCTCTTTCAAATGAGAATTGGTAAAATCGGCCAAATTTGGAAAGTGTTGTGCATGTGGCTCTAAGAATGGAAATTGTTTGCTTGTTTGAGAATTGATTGTCTTGACTTACTATTTTTAGAAAGTCTATTTTTAGTAAGTCTATTTTTAGTAAATTTCACTACTTCTCAGATTGACCTTATTTTGCCTTTGGGACAACTTGCTATTTTTAGAATGTCTATTTTTAGTAAGTCTATTTTTAGTAAATTTCACTACCTCTCAAATTGACCTTATTTTGACTTTGGGATAACTTACTATTTTTAGAATGTCTATTTTTGGCAGGTCTATTTTGGCAACAAGTGAGCTATGGTTGATAAAGAGGCAAAAGGGTACATGTTTCTATATCCAAAAGAATGAGCAAGCACGACAATCAATAAAAAAAAATAAAAATGGTTAAGTCTAGAATCACCCATGAAATATCCAAAAGTAGAAAGGCATGAAAATAACAGGAAAAATGGTTGTTGCGGAATTCTTCCATCATGGACAAAATCCACGATCACTTAAAAAATCCAGCCTTGGAGAAAAATGGTTGTTGCGGAATTCTTCCATCATGGACAAAATCCATGATCACTCAAAAAATCCAGCCTTGGAAAAAAATGGTTGTTGCGGAATTCTTCCATCATGGACAAAATCCATGATCACTCAAAAAATCCAGCCTTGGAGAAAAATGGTTGTTGCGGAATTCTTCCATCATGGACAAAATCCATGATCACTCAAAAAATCCAGCCTTGGAGAAAAATGGTTCTTGCGGAATTCTTCCATCATGAACAAAATCCACGATCACTCAAAAAATCCAGCCTCGGAGAAAAATGGTTCTTGCGGAATTCTTCCATCATGGACAAAATCCGCGATCACTCAAAAAATCCAACCTTGGAGAAAAATGGTTGTTGCAGAATTCTTCCATCATGGACAAAATCCACGATCACTCAAAAAATCCAGCTTTGGAGAAAAATGGTTCTTGCGGAATCCTTCTATCATGGACAAAATTCACGATCACTCAAAAAATCCAGCCTTGGAGAAAAATGGTTCTTGTGGAATTCTTCCATCATGGACAAAATCCACGATCACTCAAAAAACCCAGCCTTGGAAAAAAATGGTTGTTGCAGAATTCTTCCATCATGGACAAAATCCACGATCACTCAAAAAATCTAGCCTTGGAGAGAAATGGTTGTTGCAGAATTCTTCCATCATGGACAAAATCCATGATCTCTCAAAAAATCCCACCTTGGAGAAAAATGGTTGCGGAATTCTTCCATCATGGACAAAATCCATAGTCACTCAAAAAATCCAGCCTTGGAGAGAAATGGTTGTTGCGGAATTCCTCCATCATGGACAAAATCCACGATCTCTGAAAAAAATCCCACCTTGGAGAAAAATAGTTGTTGCGGAATTCTTCCATCATGGACAAAATCCACGATCACTCAAAAAATCCAGCCTTGGAGAAAAATAGTTGTTGCGGAATTCTTCCGTCATGGGCAAAATCCATGATCGCTTAAAAAATCCCGCCTTAGAGAAAAATGGTTGTTGCAGAATTCTTCCATCATGGACAAAATCCATGACCACTCAAAATTTCCACGAGCAAGAGAATTAGAAATCATGGAAGCAAAAATGGCTAAGTGTTGGAAATTTCTCCTTCATGAAGCAAAAATGGCTAAGTGTTGGAGATTTGTCCTTCATAGAAGCAAAAAATGGCGAAGTGTTAGAAATTCCTCCTTCATGGAAGAACAAATGCTAGTGCTGGAAGTTTCTCCTTCATGGAAGAAAAACTGGCTAAGTGTTGGCAATTTCTCCTTCATGGAAGAATAAATGGCTGTGTGTTGAAAAATTTCTCTTTCATCGAAAAATGAAAAAGGATTAAGTGCTGGAAATTTCTCCTCCAGATCTTGAATTTCACCCTCTTCAAGTGTGTACCCAAGATTGGAAAAATGATTGATGATGATTAAAAAAGGGGGAATTCTTCAAAATGTAAGAAAAGGCATAATAGTGAATTGAAAGCATTTGGAGAAAAAGGAGGAGAAAGCTCTAGTTTTAGAAATTCAAGAAAGACGCTCAAATCCAAAATTCTAGTACCAAGATCAAAGTACTAAGTGATCTGGTCCCAGACATTCAAGGTTCAAAGATCGAAGTTCAAATCCAAAAATCCAAGAACATGGCGAAGGAAGTTCAATATAAAGAAATTCTAGAGTAACATAATCATCAGCAAGGGATTCCAATCCATTTTAGGGAGATAAATTTCCAAGCAAGTACATAGAAGACGAGAATGTTCGAAGAGAGATTTTCAGAAAAAGTCAGTCAAAGCTGGATCTTAGTTAAAATGACACAGTTGGAAAAGACTCGAGCTTACATGGCCTCCATCATCATTTCATGGCATTCAATTATCTTTGATGAAGAACTGAGGTCTCCAAGTCAAACTTCTATGCATTCAGAGAATGGAATCAAGAATAATTTATTCAAGGAAGACTGAGCATTTATCGAGTAATGGACATGCATGGTGGATATTTATTACACCCCACTCCTTCCTAAACAAGCATGCATAGTGGGCATTTATTACCCACTACAGTAGTGGATTCCTTGTTGCATTAATGTAGATTCCTTTTCTTTGCCCTAACCCTAATTAGGGCTGATGTGGCACGATCTTGGCCATCAATTATTGTGATCATCCGGGCCACCTGTTGTAATTGAGGACCTATATAAAGGCCTCATTTCTCATTTGTAAAGGGAGATTTTTGTGAGATTGTTGCTATGAGCTGCTGAGATAATAAAGTTTTCATTAGAGTTTGGTGAATACTTGACGTGTCTTAGGGCTTGCTTGTTCTCCTAAATTTCTTCAATTAGATTAAGTTTAGAATAGTCAATGTGTGGTGATTACAATGAAGAATATGATGGTGTATTGATGAATTCCTTTGGTTCATACTTTTGACGTTTTAGTGATTCTAATTCATTGTGTAAAGTTAGCCTGAACTCCTTTCATGCATATGCTCAACTTCTATCATTCGTATACATTGTTCTTTATAATGGTGTATGCAATGATATGAAAATCTTTGGCATAACCCTTGAAGATTGCATCGATTCACGCGTAGTTGTAGTATAACTTGGCGAAGCGGAATTTCATAAATCGAGGAATTTGTCCACTATAGTACTATTTATTGTTATCACTACCCTTAGGATTAGAATAGAATTCCTGAACCCTATCTTATTGAATTTTTGCATATTTTGTGAAAACTCCAAAAAAAAAAAGCACTTCATTGCAAAACCTTAGGATAGCTCCCACATCCAGTATGGCTTGAAATGAATCTAAATAAACACGTAAGGCCCTTTGTGATCATCAACAAATCACATCAACCACCGATCTTATCCACAGTCAAGACCTGGCATTAAAAGAACCTTGAAGTCATTGTATGATCTTCTAGCAATCTTAGCATACAGAAGACTTTATTCAAGAGAGGATAAGATATTTTGGTATTTTGTTCTACTGTTTGGTGAGTCATAAAACACACATCAACAAGTAACTCCTAGTGGCAGCCCCATAGGTTATACTCTTGCGTGACCTATTTTTAGTGAAGACTAGGGGATTCTCTTTGCAAGATTCGAAAGTAACATAATATTTAGAAAACCATGGGTATGTGAGGGTTTCTTTGGTGAAAGGTGGCCATTGTGGATGATTTCTCATCTCTTAAAACACAAGGCAAGCAACTCTGGATTCTGCTTTACAAGATTGAAGGGAGTTGTTTGCCCTTTCATCCTTAAGGATGATGCTTCATTGGGAGTATCATTGCTAGTGGGTTCATGAGCTATTTACGATAAACCACAATACATCCCATCTCAGGTGGGTACAACTTATTTTGAAGGAAGATTATTTATATTGGATGACTCCTATTCAAAAGAGGTAGGTGCACTTAAAGTTATATTAATAATCAAGTGTAAATATATTAAGGGAGGAAAAGCTAGATTGAAGTTAGATGCTCTTGTTTAGGTGACTGGCCATTTGGTTCTATAAGGTCCTTAGTTAAAAATTTTCTTTGCCCTAGCCTATGCCAAGTGCTACATCTTCATTATGGTAACTTCATCTATATTTGGCTTAAGACAGTTTGTGTTCATCTTCATTGGGATAGTTCTTCTTAAAGAACACCTGCAAATCATGATGATAGACCAAAGCTGAGGAGATCTGTCCTTGTGGTGTTAGGTAGAGTGGTTGTGATTTCAACATTACTACTTGCCTTAGGAAACAACCCTCGTTAAAAGCTCCTTGTGGCTTGTATGGCATATGATAAACTCTCTGTCTAAACTATTGGTTTACCTATTCTTGCCCAGATCTATAAATTTGATTTTGTATCCAATCATATCCTCACATAAACTTTGAGCATTTTGAAAGCATCTAAAGCCTTCATACTTGCCTTTTGTACATTCTTTTGTGGACAAATTCATCCTATTGATGAAAGTGACAAATTCATCCTATTGATGAAAGTAGATCAAAATGATACTATTTTTGTTCCTACCCAAGTTGGTTGTTTATTCGAGGAATGGGAAAGAGAGTTAATGATCCATAACTTAGGATTGGATGGGCACGGGCATGGTTTCTATCTCTTTATGTTAGTGTACATTGAAAAATAAAAGCTGCTGATGTCATGCCCGTGAATGTATGCAGTGTTGAAGAAACTACAAGGACTCTCAAGAGCAACAATTTCTTTTGCAACATCAAATAATCTTCCATGCACAAGAGAGCAGTAGAGAATATGATATATTGCCAAATAATAATACACGCGTACAAGAGGTTCCAAGATCCCAGATGTGTATTGTACAAATGAACCCTTTCTTATCAAGCCAAGGTGAGATATACACAAACAAAGTGAAAGGATTATTACAAGTGTCATAACCACATGATATGAAACACAAAAAGTGAACTATCCTAAGTAATGTGTCCTAAGTAAACTCAACAACCTAGGTGTGAATAGGTTTTAGAAGTGGGATTCTGATTTCTAATCTCATTAAAAGACCATTGTTATGCTGACTTACATCATCATGGGGCTGTCATGGTTATAGCCATACTGAGTATTTTATTTGTGTTTTTCCTTGTATATTTGTTAGTCTCTATATACTTGTATTCCTGCATCAATTTCTTGAGTAATTTAAAAACACTGACCAGAAGAACTTCATCATAGGGAAAATAACCTTAAACCTTATCAAGTTCTCTTTCTAATTTGGAATGTGTTCTTTAGCTTTTCTTTCTTTCCTTTTTCTAATATCAGCAAAGAATGTTTCCTTTTCTATTTAGAGGGAGACAAAAGCCATGGATATTCATTTCATTTACAATCTTTTTCCCTTCTCTTGCTGGCTTAATTCTTTTATCCATAGTAATGAGAATTGCCGCAATTTGAGCAATTTTGGCGATTTAATGATGTGAGGAAGCCTAGGCAATTTTTGATGACTCGTTAGACTGGATCGCCAATTTTTGAGGCAAAAATTGCTTGAATCGCCTAACTTGGCATCAGAAAAATCAGCCCCAAAAATCGCCAAGTTGGTTAAAAATCACCAGTTTTTTTTAACATATGTTATGGATTTATTGTTTACATTCCTTGTTTATGTATGTTAGGCTTTAGCTTCTATTTGATGATGTTATAGTGTGTTTAAGTTATATTCAATAAAGGGTGCATCAATATTTTAAATCATCAAAATCTTTAAATTTCAAGGGTTTTTTCACTTTGCCGATTTGTAGCCGATTCATAGGTGATTCATGACTCGAGTAGGCCTTGCCGATTCCAATCTGAATACGAGTTTTGGTTCTTTGCTTTTATCCCACAAGCTGGGTGTGATGGGAAACTGTGGGGTTTCAGCTGGGAATCCCACCATTATTTGGTCAGCGTGTTACTGACGCAGCATAAGTCTGAACCATGTTTTATATAGCATTTTATTACATCAAAAAATTCATTTCAATACCTTTAGCGTTTAATTTAATAGAAAAAGTTCATTCATATGATCTTTAGTGAATACTTGTCTTCTTAAGCATGTATTAGATCATTTCAGTTTTTTATTATTCATTTATTCAATTAGCAGTTTGTCCATTTCATAAAACATCAGGGTTTACCATATTGCATTAAATCACAGACTATGGTCCACTGGAAGAACAGTTCCTGCTCTCTGGAAGTGCTGATGGAGTCATCATGATTTGGGCTTATCTTCCTTCACATAATAAGGTACTGTAACCCTACACTCTCGTAGTTTCTCATTCCATTACATTTCTATAACAGTCTAGGTTTATATTTAGTTTAATTTTTATCTAGAACTGTATAAAATATGGAAAAGTATTAAAGAATTATCTGGGTTTGATGATTCTGTAACAGTGTGTATTTTTTGGTATTATTAGAACAATCTGATAAAAATTTATGGGCTTTTCTAGCCCATATTTCTTCAAAACAAGATGCCTTTCAGATTGCACTAATGGACATGATCTATTATTAAGAAATCATGAGATTGAATTGGAACTTTGAATTCCGTGTCTGGATAGCTTGTTTAGCACACAAAGTTGGGAGAACCTTAACACTAAACATAACAATTAATTTAAGCTAGCTCATCATTTTTAAGCTAATCTCTTACAATCTTCTAAGTTCATGAATTATTGTTTGCCAAGAGAGGCTCCAGTCTAAATTTAAAGCATCACCTTCATTCATATTGTCAGGATGCTTCATAATTTACCGACCTATCCATGTCCCTTTTAGCATGAAAGGATCATCTTTGGTTCTGACTTTGTGTTTTTAATGCAAATGTGATCAGTGGTTGAGTTTCAATGTTCGCTAGAGGGTGAAGCCATTTTTCATACTTGATAATGATGGAGGTCTGTACATGTCTTATTTTTTCTGAATGGTTCTTCCCCTTTCCTCTATATTAGGACAACAATCTTAGCCTAGAATTTGGTTATACCTCGTAGTATTTCTGGGTCCAACATGATCCTTTGTGGGAATTAGTGTTTATCGTATCTCAGCATGGCACCTGGAAACTGTCTCACATTCCTGAAAGCCTTAGTTATCTGCTTTCTTTAATAGCCATTTGTCCTGAACGCTTTATTCATTCCCTCTAAACACTTCAGAAGGTTTTGATTATTGTGTTCAATATGCTTTTGATTGTGTTTCTAAGGGCCCTGCCAGTAAGAGTTCTAATATCACCATTGTATTGTGTGTGGTGGTAATGGAAATGGTCTGCAGATGTACATACATGTATATAACTTATCCATTTTGTTTCAGGAGCACATCTAGAATGTTGTTAGCCCCAATTGATAATGTTCTTAATGAATGTGAAAGAGTCATATCAGTTGTCATGTTGTCATTGATGTCAAGCCTTAATTGGTTAAACATTATGCTAATTCAATAGATTGTCATATCATTTGATTGATGAAGAGGATTTGAAGAAAGTATAATGATGATGTAAGTGTTGATAAGTGATGGTATTCAATGGGCACTTGAATGAGTTAGACTTTGACAGTATAATGTTGGTTTGATTGTTTTACATCATTTGATTAAGTGTTGAGATCATGTATAAGCAAGACAGTTTGGTTGGTGAATGAAGAATCACAGTATTAACCCAACTACTATAGTTGTCACTGAGCACTTGAAGAAGAAGTGAAGAATGTGTAGCTTTATCCGAGTCTAGTATTGACTGAGCAAGATGTAATGTAAACCGAGCATGAACAAGAAGAACAAGTTTAGAAAAGATTTAATCAAAGGCCGACATTTGATGAAAATAAAAATTGTTTGAGAATTTTCAAAGATAAGGATGAAGTTATGAGATCAACGGTTGGAGAAATTCAAAGAAGATTGATAAAGGAGATTTAACAATTTGAATTGGAACACAAAGTTCAAGGTGGAAGTATATTTTCCAAGCACTTAGAATCAATGAATTTAAAGATTTGGCGATTGTGATTAAGTGACAAAACCTAGAAGATTCTAGAGGAGTGGCAAATGTTTTTTATTTAAGGGATAAACACTATGTTCATTGTTGCCGATCAAGTTGAAGAAGAAAGTGATAGCCAGAATGAGAACCAAGTAGAACAACATTGTGAAGATCAAGCAAGGGAAGTGCTAAGTTGATGTGTGAAGTGTGTGAATCAACCAGATAGGCATTAGAGGATTGAAAGAGGAAAGTGATCGAGTGACATAGAGACCTGAACAAGCAAGGTAGTGCTAAAACTGAATAGACTATTTCATTGTTACTTTCTAATCATTGTAGGAGAAAATCTCTTAAGCGAGTGGACCTAACAGTCTTATTAAAATCCTATATTTTGAATGTTTTGTAAGTTCTTTAGAGCAAGCCACTCTTTAGAAAGTTTTAAGGAGTGATAAGGTCTAGATGATCTTTGGTGAAAATTCTCTTTTACAAGGTCACATTAACAATGTGTATATAACTTTTAACAAGGTGGTTCCTAGCAGAGCTCACTTTAGAAGAGTGAAATCTTTGGGTTGCTGGTTCCCAGGTGGTTTTCCCCTTAACATGGTTTCCATGTTAAATACTTGTGTCAAAATTGTGTGGATGCTTATTGTGTTGCATGTTTATTTCATGTTTACTGCTAATTGCTGGAATTTGGTATAAGTTGGAAGTTTGCTCTGATACTCGGTATATTAAGTTGACAATTTGATGCAAAGTTTATATCAATTTATATTATGATGTTAGTTTTGGTTACCAAGTTAATGATCAGAAAAATTTAAGTGTTTGAGTTGGTGAAAGTGTTTTTTAAGGCCTGTAGGATAACTGGTTATAACTGATTTATCCCCCCCTCAGTTATCTAATAAGAGTATCAAGAGCGAGATAGCCATTAATGCCCAATTTGGTTAAGAATTTTATCCTATTGCTGATGCCTATAAGTGCATGTGTGAAAATCCTAATTTTTTTGGTTACCTTGCTGCCAATTGAAATTTGTACCATAACATACTTATTCCACCATTCAGTTTTCCAAGGTAAGGAGTTACGTGTCTTGTTCCCGTAACATGTGTGCAGATTCTAAAATTCCTTGTACTTAAGTTTTTTCTTTTTTAAGGGTTACTCATTAGTGTTTTCATAACATTTGCCTGACATGAAGCGAAAGTGAATTTGGCATTCTCCTTGAAACTTTTGCCTCATATAGTTTAATGTATGAACATGTTCTAACGAGAGCATTGCAATGAAATTAATTTTGTTTTGGCATACATGGATGCCATTTCCACATTTTCCTCACCTCAATTATAGATGAGAAATCTATGTTAATGTCCAATACTCTGATTATTTCTACCTTCTAATTGCATCAAGCTAGTCCTTTTATGTAAAAGAAAAAAGAATGGCAATTACTAAAAACCGGTTTAGATGTTTGGTGAAAAATGTTTTATTATAGTTATCGATGCATTGCTGCTCATATTTGTCGCACAGGTTTAATGTCATGTCCCCTCCCCCACACTAGTTCTATGGCGCTGAGTTAATCTATCTCCACATCCGGATAGATTAACAACATCACCAGTTAGGATGCCTGCCAGTCACAAGGGAGATTTATCTTAAGTTGTCACTTAATGTATTGAAAATGCTTTAATAAAGTTACTTTATGTTTTAAAAGTCATTTACTTTAGAAGGTGACTTAAGTGACTATAGGATAGAATTGGAGTTTAATCCCACATCTCTTATCCCAACACTTTTCCCTCACTTCAAGGTTATAAATAAGAGACTCTGTCTTGGGATTGGAACGCACAAGATTTTATGAACTCAAATACCCAGAAAACTTTGGTTGCTTGAATGTGACTGAGCAATCTTAGGGACGAAAACCCTTGAGAAATCTGAAGCTGGATGTAGCCCTAGTCTTCTTGTGATATTTACTATCGGTTGGAACTCGAGTAGGTGTTGGAGATTAAGTAAGTTGGCATTTCGACTAATGGTGGAGAGGAAACTGGTCAGTATCTGGTGCTAACACTTTTAGAACACCATGTAATAGCGAGGCAACAGTCTAGGAAATAACTCCTCAAGACGAATATAGGTGGAATTCTATGTAAGTTAATCTTTACTTTCTAGACTTTGGCGTTTGGCAACTAGTGGTCTTTCTAAACAGTAGAGACACATTATAAGTGATAGGTGCAAGTGGGCATGAGAACCTTCCCATACGGGTAGACTCCATATGAATATTACCGCTTCAGGTCGGGTTGAGGTGTGTAACTCTAAGAACAACAACAACATTGGGTAACCACAGAATAGTTCACAGGTTCACAGTCGACAATCGGATATGATACAACACTTCAATAGATGGTGATTTTAGAAGATAAACAGGTACTCACGGCATCTGTATTGGGTCACCACATTGATAGAATCCTTCCTCCAATACGGGTCAATGTCCTCAAGCAGTATGAAAGAGTAGAGCAAATTGTAGTGGCAGTCAGCCGATTGGTTAAGACGCCTAGGAATGGTGAAAAAATTAATTCTCCTGCATATGCAACTTCTTAATGGCGCTCACTAGTGTTACGGGTTTGTTCATATTTACTCGCTTACCCTGTGTTGTTGTAAATACATATTTACTATTTACACTTTACTTAAGTTTACTTAGGTTAATACATTATTTTATTATTTTGCATTATTTTATTATTTATTTTGTGAGACACTTAGGAGTTTGTATACTTTTATGAGTTGTCATGTTGACAATACAGATGTACGCAACTCTAATTCAGCACATGGTGTCTACAACACTGGAGTTTGCATCATTCACTGAGTTGTCATGTAGACAACACAGTTATTCGCACTCTTTTTTTAGCACATGTTGTCTACAACATAAATTTGCGTGTTACACTCTTGTAGGCTTATCCTCTCATCATCGCACTTACTTCTGTGCTTAATGGAGGATAACCCATATCTGGTGGACATGTGCCTGGTTGCATGACTTATCATGTAGCTGATTCTTAGGCATTCTAGATGCATCTCAGAGGCTTTTATATACAGGCACTCCTAGTATACTTTCATGCATATTGAATCGAATACATATCGATATTTTGATCATACTCTTTCTGGTCTACAGTTGTGCTTGTGTTTGAGTTCTTAGTTCTTGGTTGAATTTTGCGCTAAGGCAAATTCTTACATTGCATCAGAGCTTGGAGAATCTTTTTTCACATAGCTGTTCGAGACCATTGTTGCTTTAGCACCTCGACCCAGATCTGGCGTACCGTAGAAATTGGGAACGTCTAGAGCCAGAACCAACCTCGCCATTGCGTTTGGAAGGTCGATTCGGTGCAAATCGGCTATAAATTCGGCTAACCTAGGCCAAAGTCACTCGTGAGGCAATTTGTTTTTGCAAATTGGCATCCGGAGGCCCCAATTTGCAACTCGGGTATGGTCATTTTACAGATCTAATTAATTGTTTTTTTGGATCTATAATTTTATTTCTCTGGATTTTTTGGATAACTTTTTTCAAAAAAAAATTTGGCCAAGCGGCCCAACATAATTTTTTTTGGTACAGGTATTGGGCAGTTAGATCCTAACCTTGCACCCTGCGCAGAGAATTGGTGGATCTTTTGCAAATTCCATACTGTGCAGCATATTCTATTTTATTGACGGACTTGATTAAATTTCCGGTGGGCACACAAATTTTCGGCCAAGTTAACATTTTCAGCAACAGGCCTCTACACAACCTTGGCCACCGCATTTGATATTGGCATTGCGTAGGATTTGTTTTAAACTTCCGCAGATTACATCTTCCCACGCATGTGGGACTAACCATGGCACCCCCGCTCGTCATGTTTTTTACCGGCCCTGTGAACGCAACCCTGGCGTGAATTTCCGTCCTCGCGAAGTCATGTTACCGGCATTGGCAAGCTTCGGCCACCCGCTTGTTTTTTGACTAGTCTGGCAACGATGTGGAATTTCGGCGGCCCTGTAATTCTGAACCCCAGTACCGCATAAATTTATCGGCACCCACAGATTTATACCCTTGACGTCCTTTTGCATTCTGCTACACAGGACATGTGGCCTATCCTCCTGCACAACGCTGCGGTCCACGTCAACAAATTCTTGCCAACACGTGGGCTTTGCCATGTCCACCTCCTGACGTCACCGGCCAACAAGGACAGTCCACTCAACATCCACATGGACCCACGTCAGCTATACTTGCCACGTGTACCTTCTTAACACGTGTCAAAATTCTGTATCGTCTGTACACCTAGTCATTTGCCACGTCACCCGATAGCTGTTTTTTGCTGACGTCAACCGGACACGAGGTTAAAATTGATGGCCGTTTGATCGTCATTTGCCGAGATTTTATAACTACAGCAATGACTGTTTGACTGTCAAATTTAGGCACGCAATTTTTCTTATAGACCCATCTTCAGAGGCATTTTTGATTTGGCAGCTTGACTTTGAGAGGCCATAACTCGATCATCCGGACTCCAAATCAGGTGCAATTTTTTTTGAAATTGGGTAGAATTTCTTGAACTTTTCAGTGGTGCAAGGTTTTTTTCAAAAATTGCTTTTTTTGGCGACTATACCTATTCAATCTTGCATTTTGCAACTTCAAACGCTCCATATGGGCTCATCTGGACACGAAAACAAGTTCCCTTTTTTTTGAAAGTGCATTATTTTTCGTCTACTTTCCAGATCTGCAGTTAGGTTATAGGGTTGTGTGGACAAAAATCTCACTTTCAGAATTAGGACTTTTTCTACATTGTAATGCTTTGATTACTTTTCATAATTGTTGTACATTTGAGCTACAGTGCTTAGTGACAGATTTGGGCCTCAAACGATAGTTGTAAAAAGAAAAATCAGAAGTCCACTTTGTACTTTTTGACAAGTGGCCTAATGTACATGCACTACATATAAAGTGCCAAAAGCATCTTTTTTTGGGGGGGGGGGGGTCTTTTGATTGAGTGAAAATAGGGGGTGTGTACTGTGTTTTGTGTCTGTCTTTTATACTCTTTTCATTTTCTACATCATGGGTTCACCTAAATGTCCAGTTCTAACTTCAGGCAATTATTCTACATGAAAAGATATTGTATGGAGTAGATTAATGGCAAAAGGTCTAAACCTTTATGTTGATAGTGCAATACATGGTACAATACCCAAACCCACTGATGCTAAGGAACTCATTGATTGGAAAATTATAAACAATTAGGAATTATCAGGAGTTGTGTACGTAGAGATCTCTTCTTCCACATTCCTAGTTTCACGGAATCCAAACCTGCATGGGACAAACTTGAATCATTGTATGGTATGGTGGATGAGGAAAAGGGATTTTAGATTGAGGATGATCTACTTCTCTTGGATCCAAAGAACTTTGACACAATTCAGGATTATATCGACAAAGCCAATGAGTATAGGGCACTACTTAAAGATTGTGGAAATCCCATGAAGGATGACAAGTTGATTCATCACATCCTGAAGAGGCTACTTTTAGAGTATGCTTCCTTTGTTTCGAGTTATAATACTCACAGGTTGACCATGGGAAGTGCTTACCAGAAGCCTACATTTGATGCATTTGCAGAGATGTTGATTGTTGAACAATCTCACTTGATAGGTTTGGGACTTCTCACATCATCAAAGACCAAAGCATTGGTGGCTAGTGGTGAGCACCAATCAAGTCAAGGAGGGAAAGGTTTTAACAACAACAAGAAGAAGCAGTGGAAGCATAAATCACAATCTGAGACACAAGAATCCTCCTCACAGCAAGGCAATTCTTCTTCCAACAAGAAGGGAAGTAATGAAAAGAAGGATAAAGTTTTTTGTGCATATTACAAAAAGCCAAATCATGATGAGCATCATTGCAAGGTTAAAAGAATCAATGAGTTGGAAAATCAACTCAAGAAGAACAAAATTCAAGTGCCAGGTACTTCCAAGGATTCAACTCCAACCTCTTCAAAGGGAAAAGGGCAAGCACTTATGGCAAACACAAGTTCTTCAACAGAATGGATTCTTGACCCAAGTGCCTTCTATCATATGAGTTCTTCAAAGGGAGACTTTTCTTCATTGAAGTAGTTATAGGTACCGCACATCTTTGTGGGAGATGATACTAAAATGGAAGTTGAAGGGAAAGGACATGTAGAAATGGAAAATGGGGAATTCAAATATGTTCTCTACGTTCCAAACCTTAGCTCCAATCTCCTCTCAATTTACCAAATCACTCACCTTGGAGATCGCAACAAAGTTGAGTTCCTTCCAGATTTAATGATGGTGCGAAGTCTAAAAGATGATTCATTGGTTGCAGTGGGGAAAGTCAATCATGACAAGAGGCGTTATTCCTTCTCCCACTTTGTGCCTAAGTTTCCTTCTCAAGCCTTGTTGACTCACTCACATTCACAAATCAAATTATGTCATGAGCAGTTTGGTCATCTTGACTTCCGTTACCTTCAGCAACTTTGCTTCAAACACATGGTCAAAGGTCTACCTAACATCAACTTTTCTAAGGGTGAGTGTTTATCATGTTTAGTGGATATGCATCTCGAAGAGAAGTATGATAAAGGGAAGTCTTCGAGAGCTCCAGTTGTTCTTCAGTTGGTTCACGTGGTTTTAGCAGGTCCTTTTGCAGTGACTTCAGTCAGCCAAGGCCGCTACATCCTTACTTTTGTTGATGACTTTTCACGATTCACCTGGGTCTACTTCCTTCATTATAAGAATGAAGTGATTGATAAGCTTCAAGCCTTCAAGAGTCATGTTGAATAGAAATCAAGGAAAGCCATCAAGGTTCTACAGATGGACAATGAAAGCAGATATGTGGATAGAAGACTTAAAGACTTTTGCAAACTTGAGGGAATTGATCTTCAGAATCCACCAGCATTCAGTCTGCACAAGATAGATGTTGTAGCATTGAGGATTAGAACTCTTAAGACCATGGCAAGTTGCATGATAAAAGCCAAGTCTCTTGATCCAACACTTGAAGTCGAAGCCATTAGCAGTGCTACTCACATACTTAACATGTCTTCTCATAATGCCTTAGATGGTAAGACTCCTTTTGAGGCATCGTGTGGTAGAAAACCAGCTGTGAGTCACTTTAGCGTCTTCGGTTGTCCAACATAGGCAAACCTATCTTCTAGGGGATGCAATGCATTAGCACCCAAGCCTTGTACTTTCATAGGATATGAAGACGATATTAAGGTTTACAAGTTTATGGATCCAGAGACTCATGAGATTTTTGTGGAGAAGGATGTTCACTTTGAGGAAAGTTCACCTAGCTTATTTTCTTATCCTCTTTGCACATCATACCCTATGGAAACTGATAGTGACACCAACGATAGTGCTTCAATAGATTCAGATATGTGGGTTTCTATCGACAGTTGCAACAAGAGGTCACGACATTAGTCTAGTCCACATTCATACATTGCCACAGTGATAGGTCCAACACAACAGGGTACACATTGTCTTCTAGCTTCAGCGACAAAAGATGACTACATGGCAGACATTGCTGGTTTGTTCGTGGAGTCACAGACCGCAGATTTGGGAGATAGTCTTGATGATTTACATCTTCTCTTTGATGAAGATGATCCTTCTATAGTTGTTGCGAGGGCTCACTCTGACCCTCATGTCCATTCTCTACGTGATCAATCTTTATAGGTTGGCGTGATTGTGGATCCTTATGAACAACAATTGTCGGAGGTCTCTTTATCAGTTGAGGAGACAGATGGCTCATTGGGATAGGTTCAACAAACATCCTTGCCAGATTTGCATCCGTTTTTTTCAACACAGTTGGAAGGGGCGACTATCAACATCAACACAGGGACACTTGAGCCGGTTTCAGGGCCACCATATATCTTCAGGATTGTACCTTTGCCATTGTTTCTTCCAAAGGGGAGGAACATCATTCAACACTCATGGACCAGCTTCTTCCTAGGAGCAACAATCACTAGTTGGCATTCTTCATTAAAGGGGGGGGGGAGGGACTACCTTGTTTCTCTTCCTCTTCTTTCTTATGGGGGGGACATTTTTCTCTTGTGAGTTCTTGTTCTTCTCATTCTTCACTATTGTATATACTGGATGTATGTTGTAATGGGGGGGGAGGTCTTGATTACTCCATCCATCCATGCATCCCTATTCATCTCTCTTTTTGGGGGAGGGTTTTTCCCATGAGGTTTTCCCTCTTTCTCTGCTCTATGAGAGATTGCATTTCATTATGTACATGGGTACTTAACATGGCCTAGTAGCCGGGACCCATCATGCATTTCATTCTAGTTTTCGTAAGCTTAAAGGCATTCCCTTAAGTTGCACTTAAGGGGGTGTTAGTGTAAATACATAGTTACTATTTACACTTTACCTATGTTCCCCCAAGTTTTCGGTACGGGGACGATGGGGGACGGCGTGATGGGTTTCCGGGACGGCAAATTTTTTTGGCGATTTTGGGGACAGGGGGGGATGGGGACGGCTATATATATAGGAAAATTTTAAAATATAGTATATACATTGAAATTTGTAAATATACATGTCATTCATATGAAACTAAGCACAAAGCATGTCATTTAAACATTATAGAACCATAACATACAACATTGGAATGCCATCTATGAAATAATATCCGATTTTAGTATTTTAGTATCCAATTCTCAAAATGCATATCAATACAATATCAGAGAACACTGAACAATGAACATTAAGTTATTAACCATTGTCAATATCATAAGACTCATAATGATAAGCATGATAAATCATAAATTTGAAAATCAAAATCAAAATATGCCCAAAGCTATAGGCTGCCATAAAGTAATAAGTATCATATAATCAATGTATCATAATCATGTTCATGTTCAACATAAAAAGCAAAACATAGAAAATGAAGCAGACTGCTGCTCCTATTCTGCCTCTACTAATCCATGGCATCAAAATCAGAATCCTCCTCACTTTCATCTTCCACAGGAAGCGTAGTCTCATCTAATGGAACCCCAACCAGTCTTGGTGCTATGTCATCCTCATCTATCTGGGCCACATCCTCAGGCTCAACATCCCATCGCAAAGTTGGTGTCTGCCTATACTCTGGAGTCTGGCAATCGGCAAGTCGAAGAGCATGATGCACTGTCACTAGCTTCTCCGCTCTTTTAGAGGTAAGTCTATTCCTCTTGATAGAGTGGATATATGAATATGTGGACCAGTTCCTCTCTGCAGTTGAAGAACTAGCAACCTGTGAAAGGAGGCGACCGGCAAGTATCTTTAACTCAAGTGTATCTCTCCCATGCCAAGTCCACCATCCAATAGGATCCCTCTGTGCCAAAACAACTCTATCCAACCTTGCTTGTGGCTTACCCAAGTTTGGGCCACGAAGGTTGGTGAAGTCAAGGAACTGTGCACGAAGAGTAGAGGCATCTTGAGCTGAATACATCTTATCAATTGCTTTTGTGAAGCCATCCGAAACCTCAGGATCATCACATGGGAGGCCCCTTCCACCCAACTGTGCATACCATTTGGGATTTAGAGCAAATGCTGCCATATGAAGCGAGGTATTCATTATGTTCCACCTCCGTGTCACAATGGCCTAATATGCTCCTCATAAAAGCCCAATGTAGGATCCTTTGCCGCAACAATTCTCTTCATCTTACCCAACATGCTGTCAATAGTCTCATAGATCTCTCCTAAACTAGGAGCATCAGTATCAGCATATCTAATGACATCAACAATGGGTGCTATGACAGAGCAAATGTATCTGCAAGATCAAAATGCCAAAAAAAAAAAAATCAGAATTAGAATTTTAAGAACTTTAAGATTATTAGTAGGAAAATCAGCAAGCAAAAGACTAATAGTAAATTTAAAAACCAACAACTTACTTCATTGTGGACCACCAACTCTCATCAAGGATCCTTTGCCTCACCGCTTTTCCTTCAGTGGACTTAGAATGAGGCCATCGTCCCCACTCTGGATTCACCACCATCAATTGAAGGGCCTCATACCCCTCAATCATCCTCTCCATCAAGATGAAATATGTGCAATACCTATAGCAACAATTAAAAATTAAAAATTTAAACTTAAACATTAATGATTAAAATTTAAAACAAAAAACATCACATGTAAGTAAACTTATAAATAATTTTTTAAAATAACTTAAAGTTAAAACAAACTAAAAGTAAACTATAATTATAATTGACATACCTTGTCTCGGCTGGTTTGAGGAACTCCTTCTTAGAGAAGGACCTGAATAGAGCAAGTGAAGTGTGGTGGTTGCAAATAAATATTTGCACTTCTCTAGCTTCTAGCACTGCTTGCTTCACCCATTCAATCTTCCCTATGTCCTTCAATGCATTGTTCAAAGAATGAACACAACAAGGGGTCCAAAATATGTGCCTATAAGCACCCTCTATCATCAAACCTGCTGATTTGCACACAGGTGCAGAATTTGTGATAACCTATACAACATTAGAGGGCCCAATCTCCTCTATGGCATCTCGCAAAATGGTGAACTGAAAATTTGCATCCTTCTTCTTTCCTGAGCAATCTATGGCTCTCAAAAAATAAGAGCCAGCAGGGGATGTGACAATGATATTGATGAGTGGCCGATGTCTAACATCGGTCCACCCATCCATCACAATAGAGCAGCCTGTCCTAACCCAAGTGCGTCTCATATCCTCAAATAATAAAGCAACTTTTGAGTACTCTTCATCTAGGATAGTGGTTCGTAGCTTATGCTCACCGGGGGGCACAAATGAGGAATTCATGCTCATAATATCTTTCACCATTTGTTTATAATAAGTGGAACGGGCTGCATTATATGGGATACCATTAGCAACAAAGAATCTACCAATAGATGTCTCACACTTCTCCTTTGCCTGTGCATTAAACATACTTTCCACCGAGCCCTTCTCACTACTACTTATCTTTCTCTTCCCTCTAGACCCACTAGGGCTGCCACTAGTACCAATGGTGGATGAAATATGCCTAGATGATTGTGAGGGAATGGATGGTGATGTCACTGTCAAATTTTGCCCCTCCATTTCAGCCTCTAAGTGCAATCTTTGACATTCTAATTTTTGTTCATCAGTTAGGTTAGGACAAGCTTTGACTCCTTGGCATGTAACACCTAAAAAATGTGACTTCACTCTTGTATAGCTGCCTCTAAAATCATCAAGACAAACATGACAATCCCACACCCTGGTCCCTCCCGAATTCTTTTTATCTTTTGGCCTAGGTGTGACATATTGGAGAAGAGGTTTTTTCCTATTGAAAGGACCCTTTGCAAAATTCTTCATAATGTCGGAAGGGCATTTAAACAAATCAGCTTTAGGATTGGGTTTTTGCCTAGTGTCACTACTAACAACATCAACCTCTACATTTCTTCTTCAGTACTACTACTTGTACTCCCACTGCTGCTCATTGTGTTTAAATATGCAATTGAATAGATATATGAGTTGAAACAATGAAAAAATAAAAAAAATCAGACTTTGCAAGCTACAAATTTATTAAAAAAATGAGAGATGAAAGCACAAAGAGTTTTATACTTACTTGGTGGACAAAGTAGAAGATCAAACCCTTGGTCAACCTCTTGGAAGCAAAACTATTACCTCCTCTACTTGCAAAATGAAAACTTCAGCCGGCTGCAACATAAAATGAAAACCAAAGAATGGTTAAAACAATTTAAATTTGTTGAGTTATATACATTTTAGGGTTTTTGGAGGAGTGGGGCCCACTAGCCGACCAAAAAAGACACAATAAATATTTTTTTTATGTTTTTTTTTTAATGTTTTGAGCTTGCAAAAAAGGGGGACGGCCGGCCGTACTCGGTACGGTCGGGGGATGGCTAGATGTCCCCTTTCCGTACCGGGGACAGCTGGCTGTCCCCCTTTTGTCCCCCCCATGTCCCCAAGTTTCGGGGACGTCCCCTGCAAAAAAAGGGAATTTGGGGACGGCTGGGGGACGTCCCATACCCGTCCCCTCGTCCCCGGGACGTCCCCGTCCCCGAAACGTGGGGTTTTAGGCCGGGTATGCGTCCCCGGGGAACATAGCACTTTACTTAAGTTTACGTAGGTTAATGCATTATTTTATTATTTATTTTGTGAGACATTAGGAGTTTGTGTACCTTTATGAGTTGTCATGTTGACAACACAGAAGTATGCAACTCTAATTTAGCACATGGTGTCTACAACACTAGAGTTTGCATCATTCACTGAGTTGTCATGTAGACAACACAGTTATTCACACTCCTTTTTTAACACATGTTGTCTACAACATAAATTTGCGTGTTACATCCTTGTAGGCTTATCCTCTCATCATTGCACTTCCGTGCTTAATGGAGGATTACCCATATCTGGTAGACATATGTCTAGTTGTATGACTTATCATGTAGCTGATTCTTAGGCATTCTAGATGCATATCAGAGGCCTTTATATACAAGCACTCCTAGTGTACTTTCATGCATATTGAATCGAATACATATCGATATTTTGATCATACTCTTTGTGGTCTACAGTTGTGCTTGTGTTTGAGTTCTTAGTTCTTGGGTGAATTTGCCCTAAGGAAAAATTCTTACACCTTGCTTATTATGCATATGGCATGTTATTGTTAAAATTGTACTGCATTGTCAGAACTATAGTTAAAAGGTTATTGATTTATTGTCTCGGGCGTAAGCCATTAGTATTAAGTTCTGAGTCAACCTCTAACTCAGAGTTGTCTGTAATATTGATGTCATTGATTGACGTAACCATTTCATAGTGTTCGCCTATGAAACAGGAAAAATCTTGATACTGTAATATGTTTGCTCAAAGAAATATTGGTTTCTTTACAATTGTTTGACGAAATTTCCGTCAGTCCTAGTGTTCTATTATTGCTTCATTCCAACAGTGAACATTACATTTTATAAATTGTTGGTTGTCTATATAACCAATTTAAATACTAGGATAAGTTAATTGTGTTTTTGATTAATTGCTGGGCAAACCTTTAAGCCACCATTATGGTCAAGACAATGGGCCATTTGACTGATGAAATTATTTTCTATTATTCTAAATATAAAAAACAAAACGGGTGTTGGTAAGATTAGGACCAACACTTGTGACCTCTATAGTCAAAGTGGTTGTTGAACTTGTTGGAAGTATGAATCTGCATAGAGTTCTTGAAAATGGTATATCGATAGATTGGAAAGAAGCTACATAATGCAACATGGTAGAATTGTGTGAGTTTTACATGTTGCAACTCATGATGGAGGTCTATCTAGATGTAGTGATAGCAACCACAAGTCATTAAGAGAATTCACAGTCCCATAATTGTCTTAATTGTAGAAGCAAACATCTTTAAGATATTTAGTATCTTTTCTTGGCAAGGTTGTTGACATTGTCATGAAATGTCATAGGTTTTTCAAAATATCTTATCAATAGTATCACAACTTGTTGGTTCTCAAAATTGTTGGTTGAATTCCTATGAGCCTTGCTTGCTTGATGCTGGGCATCTCAACACAATCTTGGCCAACTTCGGAGACTAAAACTTAATGATTCTATCTCCACACTTTAGGCTTTGCGGACCTAGGCGGTTGTACCTTTATCTCAACCCTTGAAATGGATTGAGGCTTTCTTTTGTAGACTTCACAGTTGATACTCTTGAGTTGGCAAGTTTGTTCTCAAGGAAAAATTGAAAATGTGAGTGGTTTGACTATGTATGAGGGTTATCAAGTAATGGAGTGTAATAAAGTATTTGTATAATGTATGCAGATGGATAAGATGAAGAATATCACCTTCCACAAAACTGTACTTATCTTCAAAATAAACAAAAGACCAGTCCTTTTCCGTTGGGAGAATAGAGTCAATTTCAATATTAACTGCAAATATCAAACAACATGGAGACGGACGCGCTACCATCAATTGTTGGACGAAGAACTTGAAGTCATAAAACCCTAGTTAATTGTATTTAACTTCAAAAGATGAAGACCAATTACACAAAGCACACACAAGCAAATGAGTTTTGCTTATTCATTGGTTTTCCCCAATTCGAATTTATCAACAACAATATAAATCCAAGAGGTGTCGTTCATAGATAACAATACTGATGATCAATTCTTGGACTTTGGAATAGAAACAAAGTATTTTTATTGAACCTGAAAAGAAAACTAGAATTGGGTTTGTGATTGGTTGCAATGTCTATCCTATACTGCATATATATATATATATATTTTCTTTTTTTATATCTTGTTGTTTTTCACTATATGTATACAAAGGTCTTGGAACCCTTTCTTATAGAAAATGAAAGGGTGCAAAAAGCTTCAGACCTTTACAAAAAACTTTTGTGATTGGTTGCAATGTCTATCCTATACTATATATATATATATATATATATTTTTTTTTTTTCTTTTTTTTATATCTTGTTGTTTTTCACTATATGTATACAAAGGTCTTGGAACCCTTTCTTATAGAAAATGAAAGGGTGCAAAAAGCTTCAGACCTTTACAAAAAACTAACTAATAAGTAATTGCAATCATTCACCAAAATTTACAATAACAAAACTTAAAAGTTCAAGAAAATTATAATTCTCGTATCATGTCAAGAATCTCATCAAAGTGTCAGTTCTCTTGAAGATCTTGGAACTCTGCAAGAATGGCACGAACCTCGGCCATATCCTCCTCAAGCTCCAACTCATGGTTGTCATTGGCAAAGCTTCCATAACTGGTTCACAATTCCCAAGCAGCAACGTACATAATGTTGAGAACATCCAACTGTTCTTCCTAGGCCGAATTCAAATTTGGTTGCATAACAAGCCTTGGGTCATCCTTTGTGTTGTAAGCTTCAATTGGTAATCCCATGGCTGAGTGTCTTTGAAACCTTCAAACAAAAACACAAATAGTGTACTGCAAGAATGTTGTTGTTGAGTGACCTCATGGTGTCCTTTTAACAATGGTTAGAAATGCATTAACTATGACCATCCTTCTACATGCGCTAACATAAAGTTATTGTCACATCTAATTCAGTGCGAATTTAAGACCACAAATATACTTAGCTATTTTTGCACGCTTTTCATGTCATGAGGTTGAAGAAACAATATGTGTATTTGCCTTTATCATTGATTTTCGCAATTATGACCTTGAAGAAATCTCCATCTTGTGAAATCGCTAAATCAAGACAACACCACATATAACTCAAGGAATCTTGAAATTGGGCTGTAAGGAAAACATAAGTTGCGAAATTGGATAAGTAAGATTGTGCCTTGTGCAAAATTGCGATATTGAACAAAGAAGGTTCTGTTAATTCCGAAATCACGAAATCAGATACCACTTTATTATTACGAACAAATTAGAAAATATTTGCTTGATATTAACAGAGACTGAGAGGTCAATTTATACAAGAGGTTGAATGATGTTTCCTTAGGAAACAATTGTAAATAATAGAAACATTCTATTCTAGAAATAGAAAACTAAATATTAGAAACATTTTAATATTTATAGAAGATTGCAATAGATAACCATTAGAACTAAACAGAGATAATAGAAACTGTCTATTATTGTAATACCCTCCCTTAATGGTTAATCTATCTAGAGTACGAAGCTGTCAAAAAGTGTAAAAGACATATTCTGTATGCTCAAGGTGCTCCACACTGTTTGCTATGGGCTACGAACCAGATTGCTTAGATAGGGTAGCTAAGCGCTTCCGACATTCAACCTTCATGTGCCCAAACTTGTGGCAATAGTTGCATTGAATGTTTCTCGGAGCCTTCTGAAGCTAGAGTAGAGGACCTCTGTTGAGAAGATTGTTGTGAACCAGAACCACCTTATTGCTGTCGTGATATTCAAAGATGGTTAGCATCCGTTGTTTCCACATGCCATAATTGCAACCATTGAACTCATGATTTTCCTCGAGCAAAATATTAGTTAAAGATGCCATAGCATGTTTTCCAATGGAAAAGCATGAGTATCTATGAAGGCATGTTCTTCGAGGCAAAAAAAAAGATGACCTAGAAAATTTGAAAGATGACCCCGAAGATAGCTCAAAAAACCTAGAAAAAATATGTTGTTAGTTTTTGGATTGGTTGGCTCGAATACCGAGGCACAAAAATCAAGGCACCTAGAAAAAATAGACAACAACCTAGTTGAGATCTCAAAATCCACCAAGAATCTGTATTTTTTGATCTGTTACAAAAAATTAGGGTTTTGAACAAAAACAGCCCTGCTGCAAAAAAACCACAAAAATGGTAGAAATGTGCAGAAAAAATAGACGGATCTGGATAGAAATGGGTTACAGAACCGAACCAGAAGTTGGAGAATTCAGATCTATTAGAATGAAAACCCTAGTCGGATAGAGGGTTGGAAGCAAATATGCATGTAAATAATTTGGAAAATAAAAGGCAGATAATTTCAACCAAGAAATTATAATTATTTTTGAAAAAACTTAGAATATTGGCTTTGATACCATAGTACAAAGTAATTGGAAAATATTTGCTTGATATTAATAGAGACCGAGAGGTCAATTTATACAAGAGGCTGAACAATGTTTCCTTAGGAAACAATTGTAAAGAATAGAAACATTCTATTCTAAAAACATAAAACTAAACATTAGAAACATTCTAATATTTACAGAAGATTACAATAGATAACCATTAGAAACTAAATAGAGATAATGGAAACTATCTATTATCCTAATATTTATATCACTTGACCAACATTCTAAATTTTAGATTTCTGATGCCTTGCAAATGTTGTACTTTTGAAATAGCGAAAAATCGTTATTTCGCAACCCTAGTCAATCCAAGACTTCAAAAATGAGGAATGGCTCATCTTGAAGTTTTTTTTTTTTTTTTTGTACTGGGGTACAATCACAACAAATTAGATTTTTTCCTTTATAAGCATCAAACCTACAATTTTTTGATCAATCTTTTGCAAAATTCTATGAATGTGTTATAGATCAGTGTTTCAAGGTTTGGGAGCTTAAACTCATCAAGTTGATTTTTACTTGAACTTGGACTTGATGCGCAGACTCAGCCAAATCTCAACAAATTAAAAAACCAATGAAATATAGATACAAGGATTTTCAAACTTTATCACACACCTTTTAAATAAACAAACTTTAAAGACATGATAAATTGACTAAATAGAAGTTACCTTGATCACACGCACAATTATATATTGAGCGCATGAGTATAAAAGTGCATTTTAATCAAAGGAAACAACATTTTTTAATATATTGTCAAAAATGTTTTGGGACACAAGCCTTACATTGCATAAAAAGCAAACATCAGAATACAAAATTGTGAACTATAGTAGAAAGAAGCTTGTATCCCTCAACTCGACATTGCTAGCTCAATGTGGAGTCACATGTTTGTATCTCTGACAAGTTTACAAATGTTTCTATAGCCCTAGAAGCAATAAATAAGATATGATTTGATATGGCAAGCTAGAAGTCAAAATGTAATTTATTTACTAGGAATTTAAGTCAGAGAAGTAAAAATATGTTGTTGTTCCATCTAACATGGCCCAAAATGGTTTCATATTTGTCTTTTAAAACTAGAGCAGCACTTTGGGGGTAGTGTTGACAGTAGGGTCAAGAGGCAACACCCTTTATCGAGCTCTAGGGACAATGCTCGAAATGGGTTCGAGGTGTAGAGCTCCTTAATGGGCCTGGGGGCAGCACCAAACTCAAATTAATGCCTTTGAGGCCTCAACAACCTTATGGTGCACATTATTTTCATAAATTTATTGCTTTTAAGTTTTAACAATCCTCCAAAACTCCTCCAAATCCTTAAAAATGCTGGAAATTCATGCTTGTACATTAAGCATTTTCAATTTTTCATTCTTTTCTTAATTTTCATAGACCTGGCTTTATCTACCTATCAGGACTCAGGGCACTTTGGTCACGAGTCCTTAGATCTTAGTTTGGTTAATCCGCATTGGGTCTTGTTGAGTTTGGGCAAGTATTGTAATTATTAGACTCCTCGAATGGTGTAATTGTAAGTATTTTTAGCCATAGATGAAAAATTGCCGAATAATGACCGATTGTTAAAAACTCGTTGAGTTTTTTTGCTCGACGAGTTTGCAAAAATAGGCAGTCAAGGTTTTAGAAAGACTCACTAAAAATTCGACAAGTTTTTATTGTGAGTTTTAACTAGAAACTTGCAGGTTTTTGAATAAAACTCTCGCAAGCATTTCTATCAGCGTCTAAAAGCATAAAAAAGGGTCATTTTGAAGCTCATTTTTTATTTGCAAGAGGATTTAGTCATTTTTTCAGCTCAGGGTTAGAAGTATTTATACAAATATTTATATAAATATTGTCAGGATGTTTGAGATAGGTTGCTTCATAGGAGGATTTTGGGGGTTTTCAAAAAATTACAGGCTTAGCCAAATTTTAAGATTCAACATTCCTTAAGAGTGTTATCTCTAACAACTTGTCCTGGTTATTTGAGGTCAACTTGAAGCTGGAACAAGGATTTTCTAATGATTCTAACTCATTTTCGCATAAATCACTTGGTTTCAATTCTATAGTCATGAGTCCCGAGAGACTTAGCTCAATCACTTGCTCACATCCAAGACAAACATTACTTTCCAGCAAGCCAATATTGCTCAAACTCATTCTCGGACTATTTTGCTATGATGTATTTACTTCTAGTTTTGTAGAAACTGTTTACTATGATGTTATTTCTAGTTCAATAGAAACTAATTGCAATGATGTATTTACTTCTAGTTTTATAGAATTTATTTACTATTGTGCTTCCCGCCACAAACATTTTGCATGAGAATGCGATTTTATAGCTACTTTTCATTTATATAAATTTAAACTTTGCTTGTTTCTTTTGTGTTCTCATTAATTAACTCATTGGATACATCTTCTCATTGGATTTTGCAAAATAAATGTATTTTAATGAAATTTAAGCTATTTGTAAATTCTCAGGTTTTTTAAAAAACTGGCTGAATTTTTCCCGAGTTTTTTCAAGCTTGGCGAGTTTTTGCCGAGCGAGAGTTTTCCATCTATTTTTTTAGCTGCCATTATTGAATAGTAGTTAGATTTGTTGCCAAGAGACAATTGTAATGGCTGCTGTTATTATTTAAAAAAAATAGATGTAGTTATCAATAGTTGTTAAAATACTCAGTATAAATGGGTTTGAAAACCTTGTGAATAGGGAACATCACTGTTGTTATTATTATTAGTGATTCTCACCATTGTTTTGATAACGACAAATACTGCTGTCATTATTTATGATTCATGAGTGTAGTCATTACTAGATGAATTTGTCAAGTAATTATTGTAGCTTAGATCACATGAATGGGGAAGATAAAATTCCAAATATTTACAGGCGATTGGCGAGCACGCTCAAATGAGCTACTCGATAAGAATCCTATATAAATTTGTTTCAAATGCTTATGATCAATATATGACCCAAGGATGGGTTGAGCTAAGAATTTCAGCATGAAAGGTGGAGTTCCATGGAAATGTTTAGTGGAGAGACCGGACTCAGGGTCTAAGCCACAATCAGAATATGATGGATAGAACATACAAGCATCAGGGTCACATCCCCATCTCAGGAATTGTGTGTGGGCATGCAGTCCAAGTGCTAGGAGATTGGGATACAGATAGTAAACATAACCTCTATGATCTTGATTGGATGTATGATGATCTTTCATAGTATATCATGTTTTTACCCTTTGTCACATTGTTATACGTGTATAATACACATGTGATATTGATTTTATATAATGAAATATCAAGACATACTGAACTGTTGTATATTGTTTTAGAGATGAAGTATATTTCTATCATGAAATGATTATTCTAATGAAATGTTATTGTGATAAGATGGGCGTGAAGGCTGGGAATACATAAATGGAAAACATGGATCCACTAACCTTTTTTAGGTGATCTGTGAGCTTCCAAGGATGAACTACTCATTAAGTGAGTACCATATGCCAAATGGTACTCAAGATTCAGGGTGATGGCGATTCAAGATTCGTACCTATTTGCCCAGTGGTGGTGGTGCCCCTGTGCCCAATCGTCCTTGACGAATTTTGAAATTTTAACAAACACTATAAAGGAGCATTTAAAATTGGGATGTAACAGAGGCGTGTTGTAAAGTATTTACACTATTGTGCAAATGTATGCTAGGGCAAAACTCTTTCGAGGAATATGTGAAGCTCTTGAACAAGCTGTGAATTATTAGATAGAGATGCATTTTTGGGATAGAAGGGGATTTGAGGGTTTGAGCTCTACAAGATAGGGCCAAGCACCTTAAACTCGTGAAATTAAAGGTTTACTTTTTCATTAAGCTTTTATCCAGATTTGACTGTGTTGTAGGAATAGGGCACTGGTTCGATGATAGAAAACTGACCAACTTCAGTAATTCTTTCTGTTAGTTTTGAACGTATTATAGTAATAATAGTGATTGATCAATGTTTGGGAAGTGATTAATGACAGTTACAGGTGTAGATCTTCTGTAAGAATCAATATTTCACTTGTAGTGGGATACAAACCGAGTGTTTGCAGAACGATAACAGCCATAGAATTTCATTGCAGCAGTAGCAGGATTTGGGAGTTAAGTAGAACTACATTGTACTGTTGTGAGGTACAATTATAGGAGTAGTGACATTTTTATGAGCTTTCAGTTTTCCATAGTAAACTAAGGACAATTACAAAGTAATATTGGATATTTGATTGAAGATGATTTAAAAAGTAGTGGAAAAAGAGTAATACACAATATTGAACTATTATTAGTTGTATTGAAATTGTGTTAGTTTATATTCTGTTTGATGTAGCTAGGGACAGTACGTAGGATATATTCAAGCTAGTTCTGAAAGCTACAATTAAAAAGAAAGTCAGTCTGGAGGCTATGAGATAGACATTGACAAAGAATATTTTGTATCACACTATTGTATATTAGAAGAGATTGCTCTTGCAATAAGATTTCCTTATGACAGCTAATTCTGGAGGTTATGAGATACACTTTGACAAAGAAAAAAATGTATCACACTTAGTATATTAGAAGAGATTGATTTTGCAGTAGGACTTCATTATGAGTATGGTAGCTATTTTGCCTTCTTAAAGGTGCAATTTGATTTGAATTGCTTTTGGTGAATCTATTAACATTGTCCTTGCTAGCTCAGTTAGATACGAAGATGGGCATGTGAATTTATGTGTCATGGCATGTGCTTTTATTTGGATGGCTTATTTTTGAATTACTAATCATATGTGACCTGTTCAAAATACTGCAGTGGAGATGGGTATTGCAGGTGCCAAAATCTCATGAAAAAGGTGTCACCTGCATTGCGGGTGCTATGCTTAATAATCTTGATGGACTCTTTGTATCGTCTTCCTCAGACGGCACTGTTTATGTATGGGAAGTTGGGTTTCCAAGCCAGTCTGGAGGTAAACCTCATGTTTTCTAATGCACATTTAACTAACATCTTTTTTTGTCTGTTCTTGAAAGATAATTGAAGCCACTTATCGTGAACTCAAATTAAGATGTAGTTGACTATTATTAAATATATACACAATTCACATGCATCTTTTATTTTTGGACACTCATGCCTACTTAGAGGGAAACCCCAAGTGTATTTAATCTTAGGGAAAAAAGAAGCAAGCAGTGTTACTTCCGATGAGTAATTGAGAATATCAACGGGACTACAAAGTAAATAATGTGCATAGTTTCTTGCCATATCTATGTGTTAATTATAGAACTACAAGGTCCATCAAAAATTAAAATTATATTAGCAGCTGATAATAGTCATTAGTTTTCTTCTTTTCACATCCGAGAAAAATCAGAACTATTTGCTCCATTCTTTTTGAATCTGTTGATGTAAAGTAAAGTCATATCTGGAGTTATTTTAGAAAAAATATTTATCTTTATAAGTAATTAATGTTTTCCATGAATCTGATCAAAAAAGAATTTGCTGCATTCTTTTTGTTCTTCTCATTTTCAAAGCACCTTTAGGAGAGAGGGAGGGAGTGACATCTTTGTATGACTTGACAAGTTAAAGATACAAAAATACTTAGTTGCAAAGAAATTATCTTAATGATTTTTTTGTGCTTTATTTCTGAATTTCTGTCGAAGGAACAAAGAGATTTTGTTGGTTTTCCCTGTAGTAACAAACTTTTTCACGTATTATTTGACTGATGAAGGTAGAGATTGGTACTAAAACCTGCCCGATGCAAGTATTAATTGTTTGGATGAATTTCTAAGTTTTTCTGAGAATAGCATGGAGACAAAATGGATCCCAAGTTTGTTATAAATGAATATACTAGCATAAGCAAGGGGGTATAATGAATTTGTAGCAGCTTTTTAGTGCTAGGTCTAGTTGGGTCATAAGTAAGATTCCCCATAAATGAGACCTATTGAATCATTGTTTTCGGCTCAATATTGCAAATATGATGCTCAGATAGGATATGAATTGAGTGATAAAAATCCACAATCTTCGAGAGATGCATTCAAAATTGCAACACATATTGGAAGTAACAGAAAAGCATCTGGCAAATTGAATTAGAGGGAGATTATGTTAAAATACTCTGGAATCCTCACCCTAAAGGACATCAAAATAAGGCACCTTCACCAGAAGGCAAGCTGGATAAAGTGATGAATGCGTTGAAGGATTTGAGCTACAAAGTTGCAAGAAATGAGAAGGGTCTACTTCTTGACAGGCCAAACCTTTCTAAGCACGAAAGGATGCCTAAGCTGGCAGATCAGCCTCAGAACACAACTTGACATAATGGGAAAGCAATGCATACTAATCAGAAGGGTTCATCTAGTAAGGAAACTCCTGACCTCCTCAAAAAAGTCAATGCTATTATGATTGATGAGAATCCATGGTGTGTAGTTTGTCAGCTACCTTGTTTACCAGCAGAATGTATGTTTGCCATGTCATTTGAAGATTTTACCAATCCCTGTGATTAATGCAATAGTCCCATTTTACTAAGAATGATGACGTGAATATGTTGTCTACAAATCTGAGTCATACAAATGATGACTATTCTTCGTCAGAAGAGGATGGCAGTGATATGGATGTAAAAGACAGAAGACAGCAGAGTGAAGGTTACTATCAACACATTTTGTCATTTTGATAATGAAGAATAAGGTTATTCAGTTGTGCATAACTTTGAATTTTATAATTCTGATATAAGATTAAGAATATCAGATGAAGAAATCAGAGCATTAACAACAACTGCTATTTCACAGGCTAAGAGCAATTATAACCTGAGAAGTAAGATGTAGAATGATGGTCAGGGAAGACCAGATAGCACATACTTAAAGCAGACTCAGAATTCCTCCAATAATCCATTTGTTACTAAAGGTGCAAAAGGAAAGAAAGACGTCAAAAACCAAAAGTGGAGAATATCAAGCAGAAAGCAAAAGCTTCTTCAGCCATTACAGATATTTGTGCAAGTACATCTAATGCCAAAATGACTACTACATAAGAAAAGAATAAGAATGTTTTTTCGAGGTACAATTTTTGCCTTATATTTCTATTATTCAAAATTATGTCCCATTTGTTAAGGCACAAGTATTATCTCATATAAAAGATTCATTGCCACTGTTAGAAATGATGAGGATTGAAGAGCACAAAGATAAGGAATTACCCTTGATGAACAATACTGCAAAGTTGTCTGCTGAAGGAAAGAAGATTAGCAATCAAATTGAGAAAGAAAATAAACAAGTGAATGAAGATGAAGAGGAGTTAAGCATTGAAATCCCAGAGGTTTATCTAGGTACAACTTTGACAAAATATCCTTCTCAGGTTGATCTCTTCTATACCAGCTTACTTTTAAATGACAAGTTGATTAAAAATTGTACGATGACAGTTTCCATTTCGGGGATTGTATTTGTAGAAAGGTCTATTTTTGAGTCAGAAGATAATTTTGTCTGTAAGTGAAAATCTCTATATAATATGTCCACAATTCAGACCATTTTATATGAGTAGCATGAGTTTTTCATAATTGTCTCCAAATATATTCTCCTTTTAATAGATAAAAAGATTGAGGGTCTTTGAGTTTATCTGTACAAATATTGCATATTCTGTTTATCGTTTCTATTCAAGTAGTAGGTTAAATGCTCTAAGTGGAATATGGGGATTTGTAAGAAGAATCGTGAAGGATTCATTTTGTTGGACGTATTAGTGTAAGGCACTGGTACCACTTATTGACTGAATTTGAGTCCTGATGTCAGAAAGAGGTATTGTATATGACTTCATACCCTAGATAGGTACCAATCTGAAATCTACTTTTGTCCAATATCTAGAACCAAGAATCAGAAAGATAAATCATTTGAATGTTATAAATTATAATTTAAAATATGTTATTTTAAATTTATATATATTCTCAAAGCTATTTTTACTATTTCTCCAAAACTTAGATAGTTCTGAGTAAATCTTGTATCTCTTGGCAAAAATTTGTTAGAAATTTCTGCTATAGCACTATCCTGATACATTGGTAAAATTCCTTCATATAGAATCAAAAGACACCGCGATTGCTCTTGCAGGACTTCAAGTGCAGAGGAGAACAATTTTATTGTCTCCTGTTCATTGGCCACTGATCTAAGAGTCTTGAGCATTAGAAATGGCTATTCTGTAGAGATAATCAGGCAATCAGTTGGACACAACACCATGCCCTAAAAACAGTTTTACTTTGTTCTTTTATTGGGTGCAATATTTCAAACCCCTTATGCTGGAACACAGGTTATAAGAAAACAGATGTATAAACTGAGGCGTTATCACCATATAAGCAGTGACAAACCTTGTTGCTGTGTTAAAATGCTTCTTAATTATACCAATCAGGATGAGATATAACTATCTCTTCTTTATATAATTTGAATGGTATGTTGGGTTTACCATTAGATTACTATGTGATATGAAAAAGTTTAGACATCATCAGAATTATGACAGATGTCAGTTCATGACAAGATGTCTTAAATTTACATGTTGATTGTGGGTATCATATTCTATGTTTGGCTTAAATACAATTCTCTTATATTTGAGGTGATTACTTTCTTGTTCTGAAGGAAAATAGTGTTGGTTGTAGATCTTTTCTAGGGAATAAATCTGAATACCTGAAGAGCAGTTAGTAATGTCTTATTTTATGATTGCTCTTGATACCTTTTTCTTTGCTGCTAGACGTTGTCTGATCTGTTTGCTATTATCAAAGACTGATGTAGGACAGGCTGAATGTCTTTGTGGAATTGATGACTGTTGGAAGAGATACAATGCCTATGTGATTGATTGTGTTCTCCCACAGCCATTGGAGAGTATTAGTATTACTGCGGGGGGTCACAATCATGAATAGTCGTGACTCCCCTGTGGCACTGGCCATAGGGAGTCACACCCATTCATGATCGTGACTCCTCTCAAACACAAACAATATGAATGCCGATTCATATTATGCATTAATTTAGCTGATTCAGATTAGTTAAGAACATTTGTAATATATAATGTGATATATATATATATATATATATATATTCTTTAGGAGACACATAACAACAGGTCAAACTATTGTTAAGATCGTCACCTTACAATAGTGACCTCAACCACATGAAAGATCGTCACCTTTCTTGCCACAACGTATCTACAATATTGCAATATTGATTTTATTAAATATTCAATAATAACTTTACAAAATATTGAATTACATTTTGATCATACCAAGTTTGTCCCTGAAGTAATCAAATTTCAACCTAGCAAGAGGTTTAGTGAAGATGTCAGCCTTTTGTCCTTCAGTGCTGATGTATATCAGCTTAATAACATCTCTGTCCACCATATTTCTTAGATAATGATAAGGAATCTCTATGTGCTTGGACCTGTTATGAAAAACTGGGTTAACTGATAGTTAATGCAACTTTGATGGTCACAATGAATTATAGTGGAGTCTAGTGGTTTCCAAATAGTCCATATAAGAGTTTCCTTGCCATATTACTTCACGTGCTCCTGTGGAGGCTGCGATATACTCTACTTTCGTAGAGTTCTAAGCAACTGCTGACTGTTTTCTGCTGAACCAAGATATCATAGCCGAACCAAGACTAAAACAACATCCAGTTGTACTCTTGTGATCAGTAGAATCACTTGCATAGTCTGAATCAGTATACCCTTGAAGTTGTAGCTCAATATTCTCATACTTTAGGCCTAGTCCAATTGTTCCTCGAAGATACCTTAGAATATGCTTGTCTGCCATTAGATGAATCTTCTTGGGTTCGCACATGAAGTGACTTAACACATTTGTAGCATAGCAGATATCTGATCGAGTGTTTACTAAGTACATAAGAGAGCCAACAATTTGTTGATAGTGAGTAGGATCTATTGATTTTGAGTCTGCTGCACCACTCTTAAGTTTATGAAGATTAGTTTACATTGGAGTAAATAGTGGCTTACAATTCATCATCCCAAATCTGGTCAATATATTTGTAGCGTAGTTTTCTTGATTTAGGAAGATGTGATTTCCTTTTTGTTGTACTTTTAGACCCAAAAAGTAATGTAGAAGACCTAGATCCTTCATGTCAAATTCAGCTATGAGATCTTGTTTACATTTGGCTATAAGATGATCTGCACCTATTATCAATAAGTCATCAACATAACGAATGAGTATCAACATATCATTATTAGATATTTTGACCTATATATTCGGATTAGCTTCATTCTTGGAGTACCCTAATTTGAGAAGATAGTTGTCTATTCTCCCATACCAAGCCCTGGGAGCTTGCTGCAAAGAGGGCTTTCTTTAGTTTACGTTCATATAGCTTCTGATCATGTGCAATGAATCCTTCTAGTTGTTCTATATATACTTCCTCTTCAATGACGTTGTTCAAGAAGGTTGTCTTTACATCCATTGATGTATTTTCCATCCTTTGGATGCAGCAATGGCTATTATCGTTCTTACTAAAGTATAACATGCAACTGGGGCGAAAGTTTCTTCATAATCAATTCCAGCCTTTTGAGAAAAAACCCCTTGCAACAAATCTTGCTTTGTGTTTTTCAATGCTTCCGTCAGGTACATACTTGATTTTAAACAACCATTTTGATGATACAACTGATTTGTGTTTAGGTCATGGAACAATATCCCAAACATCATTTTTTAGAACAGATTGATATTCCTCTACCATTGCATCTTTCCATGCTTGACATTTTTAAGGCCTTCTCTACATTTGTTGGTTCTATTTTTGTGAGTTCTGTCAATAAAGCAACATAGCATTTTTGCTTTCTTGTTTTCTTATTTTCTCTAGAGACCTCATCTGGGTCCACATTATTCTCTTCAATCATTTTCCTTGCCCATTGTGGCCTTTTGTCGTGTCTTAAAACTTCACCATTCTCAGCATTAGATGCAGGCATGTCTCTGTCTTCAGAGAGACTCTCCCTCATAATTTCAGTTGAATTATCTTCTATGGTGTTCTCCCTCTGATTATAATTTTCTTCTGTGATATACTCCTGATTTTTAATTTCCTCATTTTCTTTGTTTAAAGATGTTTTGAAGGCGATATCTTCGTCAAACTTCACATCCCTACTTATTTCAACAGATATGTCCTAGAATATATACTTTGTATCCCTTAGTTGTTTCACTGTAGCCAATGAATATGCCTTTCTTTCCAGGTTGTTCTAATTTAGACCTTTTCTCTTTGGGAATGTGAATGTAGATTGAATAACCGAAAATTCTTATATGTCCTAGATCTGGTTTGATCCCTGTAAATGCTTCTTCAGGAGTTATATTTTCTAATGTTATATGAGGGCTTCTGTTTTGAATGTAAATTGTTGTACTTGCTTCTTCGGCCCAAATTGATATAGGGGGATTTTGATCATGAATCATTGCTTTTGTTGCTTCTATAATAGTTCTATCTTTTCTTTCTGCAACCCCATTTTGTTGTGGATTATAAGGCACTGTAGTCTCCCTCTTAATCCTAACAGAAATACATAATTCTTTGAAGATGTCAGATGTGTATTCACCTTTGTTATCTGATCTTAATGTTTTTATTTTCTTTCCAGTGTGGTTTTCCACTAGGGGCTTTAAATTCTTTGAATTTTGTTACAACTTCATTAGATTCTTTAAATTTTAGAAGATATATCCAAGTGTTCTTGGAGTAATCATCAATGAAGGTTACATAATACAATAATCCCCTAAGTGAAGGTGTTGACATGGGTCCACACAAATTAGTGTGGACAAGTTCTAGTACAATTTTTGACTTGTGTTTACTTAAAGGAAAGTATCCTTTCTTATTTTCTTCCCTGGGCACACCCTTTACAAATGCTAATGTGTTCAAATTTGAGATTAGGTATGCCAGTGGTGATTTTCCCTATGGTCGGAAGAGCACTAAAGCCAAGCTGTCCTAATCTTCTATGCCAAAGTTCATTTGAATTATGGACTTCATGATTTAGAGTTTGTGGTTTTGCTTTAATATTTAATTTGTACAAGCTTCCATCTCTTGATCCTATATTAATGGTGCTCTTAATGTTGGAGTTTTTAGTCCAGAGTAACACTTTATCCTCATTTAAGGTGATGCGGTATCCTTGAATGGCTAGGCTAGAAATGGAAATTAGGTTTCTTTTTATCCCTAGTACAAATAACACATCTTTTAGTAGAAGGGTCTCTCCAGTTTTTATTTGTAAAGAGCAGGTCCTAATTTCTATTACTGGATGAGTAGAATTATCTCCAATTGTGACTTCTTCTATGTAATACTCTTTAAATGTTTCAAACTGATTTTTGAATCCAGTTATATGTCTTGAAGCTCCACTATCTATTATCCAAATATCATTACTTGTATTTAATTCACTTGACAAGGCTACATAGAATAGAATATTTTCTACTTCATGAGATTCCGATATGGTACCTTGAATTTTATTTCTTTCGGGACAATACTTTTGGATATGACCAAATTTATCACATTGGTAGCATTGAACTTTGGATAGATCCTTTTCTTTGTGGTATTGAGAATTATTTCCTCTCTTTGATTTGAACTTCCTCTTCTTCCCTTTGTTGTTGATGTGCAAAGCTTGAATCTCCCCTTCTTGATTTGTGCAAATTCCTTTGGAAATTAATTGGGATTCCTCTTGAATACAACCATTCTTGAGTTGATCAAAATTTGGAAGTGAGGGACGACTTACACACTGAATGAAAGGTTCCCATAATATAGGTAGGCCTCTTAGAGCAATTAGTGCAAGTTCTTTGTCATCTACATTGTTTCCAATAGTGGCATGTTGATCTCTTATCTCAGAGATTCTTAAGAAGTAATTTGACATTGACTCTCCTTTGTTTATTTTTATATTCAGGAGTTGATGTTTTAATGTCAGTATTCTGCTTGCATTGTTTATCTCAAATGTATCTTTTATAGTTTTAAACACTTAATTTGCTGTTTTCAATCTTGCTATGGAAGGAAGTATGTGATCCCATAAAGCATCAATTATAATCTTTTTAGCTTTATTGTTACGTTTTTTCCAAGTTATTTTTTCGGATTCTTCTACAGGCATTTTAATGTCTTTTTCTATAAAAGACTCTAATTTGAGTTCTTCAAGTGAGGCTATAATTTGAATTTTCCATGAAGAGAAGTTTGCAGCCCCTTCAATTTGTCTTCTACTCTGATTCTGTTCACCATTTTGATTTAGATAGAGTTTGATTTCTATGAGGCAAAGAACAATCCTGAATACTGATTTTTTTTCTCTAGTTAAGCTCTGATATCATGTTAGTTTTAGATCTTTTCTAGAGAATAAATCTGAACACCTGAAGAGCAGTTAGTAATGTCTTATTTTATGATTGCTCTTGATACCCTTTTCCTTTGCTGATAATGTAGATCAGATGTTGTCTGACCTCTTTGCTATTATCGGAGACTGATGTAGGACTGACTGAATGTCTTTGTGGAATCAATGACTGCTGGAAGAGATACAGTGCCTATATGATTGATTTTGTTCTCCCACAGCCATCGGAGAGTATTAGTATTACTGCTGAGGGTCACGATCATGAATGGTTGTGACTCCCCCGTGGCACTTGCCACGGGGAGTTGCCACGGGGGAGTCTCAACCATTCATGATCGTGACCCCTCTCAAACACAAACAATAAGAATGCCGATTTATATTATGCATTAATTCAGCCGATTCAGATTAGTTAAGAATATTTGTCATATGTGTGTGTGTGTGTGTGACAAAATCATATTTATATATGGGTTCATCCATCATTATTAATTTCAAGTCCATGATACGAATGCTTCAATCCGATGAAGCTATATTCTTAACAAAGAGCACTTTTTTCTTGCACTGGAAAAAAGGTGCTAGCCCATGCTACTACATGCTAACATATTTGAAACATGGGAAAGATGGACAAGGATGCATAATAATGGGGCTTACTACACTCGAAACAATGATGTCTTAAGGCTGTTGAAATTCTTTAGTTTGTTCAGCACTGCAGAGTTGAAATGTGCTTTTCCTACACAATTCTGAACAAAATATCCTTGTCACTTGGTTACGATTGTATTTTGTAATTGTCCACTTAGTTGTGAAAAATTATGAAGAGGACACATTACAAGTATACAGATCATCTTGTGAAATGTAGTTACTGAATGCTTCACAAATTTCAATTCAATTGATATATACAATTCTCATTGTAGCAGAGTGAGGTTGTTAGAGAAGGTTTAAATTCGTAGTTTTGGAGTGTCTCACATAAAAGTAAGAGGGAAATATGGTAAGGAATTTCTCAGAATATTTTTGATGTTTACCATAAGCTATGGTTGGTTACAAAAGCTCTAGTGGATAAGAGAAACATCCTTTTGTCAGCAGCGTAGTCCCAAAGATGAGGCAGTAGGTCCCAAAAGAGTGAATGAGAGAAATCCTTGTCATGAGAGTAACCGTACTTGTTTATAATATAAAGTTTATTAAGAAAACTGCATTTATACGATGCCCAGTTATTGGGCTTGCCTTGGGAGTAAAAGTCATTGAAATCTGGAAAAAATCAAACCAAATCCTGATTCAATTTGTTGTCTGCATTGATATTTTTGTGTGTAGATAACATTTCAGAGGTGTATGTTAATTTATTAGAAATATGCACCAATTCACACCTGGACAATGTAGATAGCATTCAAGTAGCAGACTACCAGAGAATCTTTGTTTTGACATAATTCTTTTGCTTGGATCATTTGATGGTTCAGGTTGTCAATGCTAATTAAAGATGTTCTTTATATTTGTTTCTTTCAGGTGACTGTAATTTGTCCATGCTGCAAACTATACATGTGGGTACAAGAACAATGGTTTCTCTTGCCCTTGCTGAATTACCAGGAAATGCTGCAGATTGGATTTTAGCTATGGGAGGACTTGACAATAAAGTTCATCTATATGTTAGTGAAAGGAAGGGGAAGGTCAGGCTACAATTTTAGATTTGATTCAGGTGCTTTGAAATTCACAGTTGTGTCTTTGTAACTTATTTTGCTGGTTTCTAGAATTAACTTTATTTGTTCAATCCAGTTTGTACCTGCGTGTGAACTGAAAGGTCATCAAGATTGGATACGCAGTTTGGATTTTTCAATTCCTGCAATAGCTGAGGGGAGGATGGAGATTTTTGTTACAAGTTCATCCCAAGATAAAACTATTAGGATATGGAAAATATCCTTCCATAGTTCTTTGAGTGATTTTACAGAGGAGGCACAAAGCGTCCATAACATTAGTTTGAAAACATATATTGAAGGACCCATATTTAAATTGGGCACATCTGTATGGCAAGTTTCTTTAGAATCTCTTCTTGTTGGACATGAAGATTGGGTATATTCTGTAAGTTGGCAACCTCCTTTGAAGAGTTGTATTGATAACAATAATGCTTGCTGGATACAACCTCAGAGTATTTTATCAGCATCAATGGACAGGACAATGATGATATGGCGACCTGAGAGGAAGACAGGAATCTGGATCAATGATGTTACAGTTGGAGAATTAAGTCACTCTGCTTTAGGGTTTTATGGGGGTCTATGGAGTCCAAAAGGAGATGCCATTTTGGCTCATGGATATGGTGGATCTTTTCATCTTTGGAAAAATGTTGGTCTTTCAGTTGAAGATTGGCAGCCTCAGCTAGTTCCATCAGGGCATTCTGCAGCAGTATTAGATCTAGGATGGGCTAAATCTAGGCAATTTATATTGTCAGCCAGTCATGATCAGGTACACTTCAATTCCTATTCTTTTACTTAGTTTGGATGGCGATTTCATGTTTTAATGCTTAAATTCTGCTATTTTTTTGGGAGCTCACTTATTTTACATATTATAATCCTCAAATCTTGTTGGTAAATTCAGTTTCAGTTCAAGTGTGAAGTAAACTGGTGTGCAATTATAATACTTACTATTTGCAAATATATATGTAAATATGTATTTTTGAATTAATTAAGCTATTTTTAAATTCAGTATCAGTTCAGGTTTTGAGTATAGTGGTGTGGTAAATATAATAATTTGCAAATATATATCTAAAACTGTATTTTTAAATAAATAAGTAATTTATACTATATATCAATACATAATAATTTAATAAACTAATTAATAATATTTATTAAAATATATTTTAATTTATTAAATTATATAGCATGAAATATAAAATTGATCAAAAACATTGATTGACATAGCAAATGTTATACGCATAGTTAATGTTTTGTTTAATATTTTATAATTTTTATGTATTTCTGTTCAGATTCCTAGTGTAAAAATGTCGATTAGATAATTAGCTAGACTAAACCGAACTGGAAATAACCCAAAAAGAAAAGGCAAACAAAGTGCTTGAAGGCACAAATATATTTCATTTACCTCAATAATGAGTGTGGTGCATTGGGGGCCATACATTTAAATGGTAAGGTAAATGTGAAATCTGGGGTATCAGTGCAGGAATTTTGATGGATTGTGAAATACAAATCTGCATGGATATTCACTGTTTTAGAGTTTTTCTATGGCTGTCAATTCCTAGTGCAAATAATGAAATAGGATATATATGATAGCTACTCAAATATGCAAAACTAACCTTTATTTCTCTTTAAGTAAAAATTCCAAAATAGATAACATGGATTTAGTGCTGATTGTGTAGCTTCCAAGCATATTGACTGAATGTGTGATAAATTCAGGGAAAAAAAACCAGAATATTATTGTTGAATTCAACTTATTTTATTCTCCAAAGTGTTAATATTTGCCCTAGTTATCAAATGTTTTGGACATTTTATGTTGTGAACCAGACCCTGCTCCCAAACTTGGCAACACCCCAAACTTGGTAACATAGTTTTTAAAGAATGATTTTTTTCGTATGGTTAATTGTATCTGTATGTCTGGTGACATTAATGACTGCAAGATTGTGTCCTAAATTTTGTTGGTTTTAGATAGAGCATAACATGCTCGAACATGGGAGTGTTGGCTTGTGTGGTTTGATGGGGCTGCTGCCAAATTCAAGTTTATTCAGTTGGATTTAGCTTGAAGGCGCACATTTAGTTCCTATAAAATAATTATAAAGTGATATGGTAAAAAGATACCTTTGGAGTTGAAAAATGTAGCCCAACATTAAAATCATATAAATTAAAAGCTGGGTGAATCCTTACTTCTATACATATGAACCAATTAGGAATACAAATAATTATGCAAGAGAAGGATCTCTCAAGAAACAAAGAGCCGATGAAGACCAAAACTAGATTCCAAATCCGGAGATCAATACCATCGTGTTTACATTAGAGTAGAGATTGAAATTCAAAGTTAAAATGATAATGTAATACAGTATAAAAGATCTCTAAAGTTAAAAATGATAACCTAACGTTAAATTAATATAAACAAAAAGTAGGATTAAATCCCTAGACATATGAACCAACTATAAATTCAAGTATAAGGAATGATCTCTCTAGGAAACAAAGAGCTCGTAGTGACAATAACCAGATTCTAAACTCGGAGTTCATGCCTGCATCAAAGTTTGCTATAGAAGAACTAATATGGTCATCGTCGTTCATCACCCCGCCAGCATTAATGGCTTTGTTTATTAGGTTGGAGAATATAGGGATGGGGCAATGGATCTCTCTAGCACCTCTTTTAACATAAACAATTCCTGGTCATAACACGCACGGGGATTTGTCTAAAGAGAGTAACCTCCAAAATATATGGGGAGTTTACTCTTTAATACACCTTCTCTTTATATGTTTGCTACTTCAAAGTTTCTTCATTGTATCAAACAAGATTGCACCATAGCCCTAGGGCATTCCATGCCACCAAAATGTATTATTGCCAAAGATGAGTGGACTACTTTGAATAGGTTAAATTAAAGCAAAGAGATTGTCATCATAAAGGTAGAAAAAGTGAATGACGTTGTATTTATGAAGACAATTTTTTATGAGATGAAGATGATTGATCATCTTACTAAAAATGGAAGTGATTGGGTTCTTGATTCCAATCCTATTTTCAATCATGCAATCACCCTTTTCTTCGATAATATTACTAAAAAACATCTCATCCCTAACATAATTAATAAATAAGGTATCACTCCAAGGACTTTTGGAGTTCTGATAATTAATAAATGAGGTATTCTTTAGGATTAATTGTTGACACCACCAACACTCCCACATAAAAATTGGCTTCTTTGTTGACTAGGAAAATTAAATCTCTCATGGCAGAAGCTAATTCCATTATCAAATATTTGACCTGTTCTCTAGACTTTATCAGGGATAAGAAAGTTTTTGAGGATGAAATCCTTGTCAAAATTCAGTGTAGTAACTATATATGATTATTATGGTTTCAAACCATGGTGTGATTCAGATCATTAATAATCTGGTAGACAATGAGATTGCCTCTCTATTTGAGCTTTGTCTTTAATTAACCTTCTTCATTTTCAGGTTTGTTGCTACGAGAAGTCAAATGGAATGCTGATGGTTTTTCCCTATTATCTCCAATAATTGTTAATATCTTCATGAAGCACTTTGAAGCAAAAGTGCTCAACTCCTTCCCTATAAAATCAAGATGGTGGAAACAATGCATAGAATGGAAACATCAATTGGCAGCATTGTCTTGAAAAGCTCAAGGAGTTTTACACATTTAAACAAGGTTATGGATATTATTAAGTTCAACAAGGAGCTAGGGCATGAAAATCAATTCACTTCACATTCTTCTTGTTAGGGAACTTGATGGATCTAGTGCACAAAAAGTGTATAGAAAAACCATTCACACAAATCTCTTCTTTCATGCATGGTCTTAGCACTATCCTTCCCAACAAGCATGTATCATAAAAACACTTGCCACAAGAGCCTTCTCGGTGTGTGATCATCATATTGGCTAAGAAATCTCCCATTAAAAGGTCCAAATTAAATTGTTTAGAAACAAACATTTGTCTTAGAGCATCAGCCAAGCTAAGAATCGTTGTGAAATGCATGCTAAGAGCAACGACTCTATTGATATGCTTATGGGTTTCTTCCTTATGTGGAATGTATTTCCAATGAGATGTCAAATTCTTTAAAGAAGGCTTTAGGACTTCCTTTAGACCTCAGAAGAAAGCAAAGAACGCATGAAATATCATAGAAAAACACTCTTAGGTTCTAAAGTCAATAAATTGATTACTTGTGTAGCACTTCTTGCTTTGGTTAAACCAAAGTAACGAGAATTGGAATCGGATCGGAAAATTGAATTGTGAATCGGGCATGAATTGGAATCAAATCAGCAAATTGAAAAAACCCTTGAAATTTAGTGAGTTATTTCATAAACCCTTTATCGCTGATTCGATTCACCGATTCACAAAAAATCGTTTGGCTTGAATCGAATTGCGTGAATCGTTGCGATTCTCATTACTATGGGTTAAACTGATCGATCCATTTATACTGGGATCAAAGAACACATTGCTAACATTAGACATAAGTGAGCCAACAAATTTGCCTTTGTATTCTTGTAAGGCTAGATGCTATATTTGTTTAGATTTGGTCATTGTGAAAGCTAGAAGGATAATTATTGGAAGAGAAAGTTAAGTGATTGAAATCAAAAAACTCTCTCAACCTAGATAGAGATGAATGCTAGGGGTGAGCAACTCATGGCAACCTATCATAAATGCCCTTGAACATTAATTACTCCTTTCCTTTCATTAACTACTCTCTTCTCCTCGTCAGTTTAATACTTTATATTTCTTTACACTTCCTCTATTATTGCCAAATCAGTACTAAAACTTGATTTTCTTATTATTCTTGGAATATCAAATTTTGTTGCAAGTAATTGATTTTGAAATATAAGTATTTCCTTTAATATATTATCATGAGTTATATTCACACTTATAATTCTTATACGTTTTTATTATTATTATTTTTATTTATAGTAAGCAGCGTCTAATGTTTGACAATCAATTTTTTCACAAATTGTCTACTCCCCTCTTTGGTATTTGTTCCTCTGCATATCTCTTATGCACCTTATAGTGAGCAATTTCTACAATCCTTATATCATTTTTCTCATCTTAATGATGAATCATAGTATATGATCCTGCCCATAAATTGACACTAGAAGCTCTACATTTCAAACTACTTGTCCCCAACTTTAGTGGAAGATAACGACACAATGTGATGAAGCTTACTTAAGCATGTAACAATTTTTCACTGATGGAGGAAACATGGCTAGTAGTTGATCTCGGAGTATCAATTGAACCAGTCCAATTAAAGTCATGTCAAAGAGAAATCTTATTACTATGATAGGGAATTCCACAAGTTTACCTTCAACCTACAAATGAACGAGTTTCAATAGTGCCAACATTGAGAGAGATAATTAACAATAAACCAAAGCTTAGGTCTCATAGATGTAAAATATAGAAAATGGTTCACCAAGTGTCTATAGAGACTGATTTGCTAGAGATGAATCATCATTGGTTGACAACTTTAGCTCAACCATCATACTGGAATTGTGTTATGGCAATGAGATAAAAAATGTCGCTAGAACTCCACACCTAAGAAAAATGTTGTAGTAGGCTTATAGTAGTCATTTCAAAAGTGAATTATAAACTAGATTTTGGTTGTTATATGGTGGCCTATATACTTGTGATGGGAGATCATCAACATTGCCACCATTGTGTTTGACACAAAGATTAGGATTAGGATGGGTTAATCAAAGAGCGGACCTAAAGAAGCAATTTCAAAAGGCTTAATGTTCTCTCACCCTTTTAGGGGGGTGTACTTTTCTAGGTGGTCCCATAGGCTGCTTTGGCCTCATGGACATTATTAAAATCTTTCATTCATTCATTTAATCCAAAATCTGAAAGATAAGCAATCAATCTTAATGCAGCAAGCTTGTAATTGTTAATTTAATGGCAACTTCTTGTATTAACAGTGAAAGAGTATGTACAATTTATAGCAATTACAATGTCAACATTTCCTTAAGAAACAATTGATAATTGAAGATTAAATTAGAAAGAATCTAATATAACTAAAAATACACTATTGACCATTAATGAAAAAGATATAAATAATATTCTATTACCATCCCTTAATGGTCAATCTATCAACTACACCAAGTTGCCCCCAAAATTTTACAAACTCATCCTAGCTTAGAGACTAGGTGGAAAATAATAAGGTATGGGATCTTGGCATTGAGTTGGAATCTTATTTTCAGCTTGGTATAAATCTTAGACCACATTATGGAGCAGTTGGATACCGTCCTTGGAGACCACCAGATAAGAGAATTCCAAATGAATGATAAGTGGAGTCTGTGATTGGAGTGAAATGACATTAGGAGACATCATCATATGGTTTGGAAAGTTTGGTCTTAAGTTTTTGAGTTGGCTAATAGATGAAGCACTGAATACATTATCCAAGTTGGTGAAAAATAGAGAAAGGGAGATTGTGGATCCTTTCCCTTGTTTGTTGAGTATGCCTCATAATTAATTATACAAATTGGGAAGTCAATCCACTATAGAAGCCACCTCAATGGTGCAGAATGACAATGCAAGAGGAATTGGAATTGAACAATTGATAGAAGGATTCAAAAGCTTTACAAGAGAACACCTCATGTTACATCCCAATTTTTTACCGAACTTGAAATATAGCCGTTGAGGTTCGCATGAAATCAATTGGCAGTTTAATTTGTTATAATCTGATGAAATGGTAAGATGGTTAGTTGTTATGATTTCAAGTGAAGATGACATGTTAGTTGATCATTAATGACGAAGGTTAACTGTTATGATTATTAAATTTAATAACGGAAAATTCCTCGCATGAAGCATGTTGAAGGGGTGGAAGCATTGTTAGAAAAAAATTAGGCAAGGCATAACTATCATTGGGCAGATGGGTAGAGGATTTAGCGATTTGAAACATGATACATCTGCGGGACTCGCATGAGTTATTTAAATAAATAATTTAATTAAAATAATTGGGTTAAAATATAAATGTATATCAAAAGGTTTTAATTTATCTTTCATATTTAAATATGTGCATATAATATAAAAATGATTTGGCATCATTATAATTTAATAATTTAATAAAATGATGTTTATATGTACCTGTAAGATTATAATAATGTTCATAATTTAATAACGTTTGAATTATAATTATAACTCTATTCTTTCCATTTTATTATTCCTCGTTTTTAGCCAATTAGCACTTGGTTTGGAATCAATTTAATATTTGGCATTTGGAACTGTTTTATAATCTTTCCCCACTTTTAATCGTTTCCTCTCCTCTTTTCTTTGTTTTTTTTAATCAATTTATTTCTTGGGGATTTAAATTGATTCCAGTCTTCTTGTAACTGTAGGGAGCTGTATAGCCAAGCCGGCCATTAATTAAGAGTGTTGATGCATCATTTGGAGTTCGCTTTTCCCTGTCAAGTCCTCCTCTCTGCTGCTGTTTGTTTTTCATGTTCAGCTGCATCTGTGTGCTCTATTCTATCCTTCTCTTCTGCTAAGGGTTTCTCTGTCTCATATTCTCTTTCTTCCTGTTTAAGTTTATCACTTATGACTTTGTGTGTTGTCGCTTTGTGACTCCTCTATCATTTTATGATGTCCGTGTATGGAGCTGAGTGCTTGTTTGTTTTACCTACAGCCATGTGGGTGCTGACATGGTGTTGGATGGCATTATTTTATTGCTGGCAGTGAACACATCATCCTGGGTGCTGTGTGCTTCCCTTATGGTATCTGTTCATCTCTATGTGTTGTTAAGTAATGTTTTATTGAAGTCGGCAGTTACTAAGTTAGTGACAATCCTCTTAATGAAGATGCTGTTTTATGTTATGCTTAGTAGTCATTGTGTAACGCTTGTTGGATGGCATTCCATGGTCTTTATTCATGCGACTGGAGAGTAGTATCTTTTGGACAAGAAGCACCTTGGTTTTTTCTGTGCACTAACAAAAAGGTACCAATGATACGTGTAACAAAGCGTTGTGATAATGCTCTATGTAAATTATTAGATTTTTGTTTCTATTCTGTGCATTATCTTTATCGAACAAGAGACTATATCCTCTAGCCGCGGGAGCAAGGAGATGAGTTAGATAAAATCACGTAAGGCTTTCTGTGTTTTGAATCCGATTATTTTCCTAACACTTTACCAGAGGGCGTCCTGCCTTATTCATTATGTTTTTGAAAGAATAAATAACTATAAGATTGTCTCAGTAATGGATATGTAAGATGGAAATAAAATGAAATCCATGGATCAACAATCATGCCAGTGTTATTACCATTAAATACAGTACTTGTTTCGCTTCATGCATTCTGTAGAAGTTTCTTTGTTTCTCTTGATGGCTGTACAAAAGCTTAAGTATTGAATAGCAAGTTATAAAACAAAATCTAGATTCTGTATTAGAATATAGAATTTGTATCAAAACTTAGTTTAATAAGGAAATCATATCAATACAAGCTTATACAAAAGTATTTCCCATCTACCTCTGAGATAATGGATAGTACTCTCAAGAAAACACTAGTAAATAGGTTACAAAGCATTTTTAAAAAATCTTTGCTAAGCCATAGACCCAGGTCAGATACACTACAATGGCTGTGAATATATATATATATATATATATATATATCTTTCTGTACTCTTATGAAAGACAAGTATTATGAATCTTTTGTTGAAACCAAGGAAAATTTAATATAGATCCATAATGATTATGCCAAAGGATATTAGAATAAAACATTCAAAATTCTAGAATCTCTAAAGAACATAATCATGTAATCATAGAATGTGAAATGATGGATGTAAGTAATCAACTTGAATAATTGACAGAGTCGTCTGCTTTGAGAATTCTGATTGCTTGGAACTCACCCGACTGTGTGGCCAAGAAGATGGGTGATGAGGTGAGAGAAAGGAATCATCAATAATATGAATCAGTATCAAATGTGATAGAACAACGTTTATCATTTTTAATGTGAATTAATTAATAGCTCATGCATATTCCTATTATTGTGATTCTCCTGCTGCCAAGTCGTATGGTGAGTTAATTACCAGGAAGCCTAGTGAATGGCAAGATGACCCTTGCCTATTCCGGGTAGGGAGGGTCTTTCTCGTTAGAGATCATGTGGGGATAAGTTGTGGTCCGAGGTTGGGTGGTTAAGCCCTTGACAATGTTTCACCTCTCCTTATGTGCCTGATGTGCATCAGACAAAGATGAGTCATACATTCATTTGTTTATCGGAAAACAGGTATTATCACTCTTATATAGAAGGGGGTAAGATTAAATTGAGTTATTTCATTGTTACCATCATTTTACTTTCATTTATATGAATAACGAATACAAGTATATTTTCTAATCTTGAGTACTATTATAGTTATGTAATCAGAAGGGAAAGGAATCTGAAGCCCTAATTGATTAAGTGACAGCTGGAACCCTACATGATACAGTGATATCAAAAGCTCTAATTGAATCCGTGGTATTGGAAGCCCTATTTGAATCAGTGGTATCGGAAGCCCTAATTGAATTTGTGGTATTGGAAGCCCTAATTGAATCCGTGGTATTGAAAGCCCTAATTGAATCAGTGGTAAATGATGCCCTAATTGATACAGTGGTATGTGATGCCCTAATTTAAAATATAGTGGTATTTAATTGTAATTATCATTTGATTTTAAGATAGCGGTTTTTAGATGATAATCGTCATGTGAAATTGTTATAGTGTATTTGTGGACTAACCCGGGTGGTTGTAGAGGCAACCCTAGCCTGATCTCGATCTCAATTTTCTGAGGTTTGTAGTTTCAATTTTTGCAATAATTTCATTTGATGGTACTTCAAGTTTTTAAGTTAAGAAATTTTGTTTAACTGATTTTAATGGTAAATCTTATTCACATGAATATGAAATGATATAACTGTCTTTCTATGAAATGAAGTAATATCTGTATTCTTTGAGTATGGTATTTGTTAATTTAGACCCAGGAAAATGAGATGTTACACCTCAAAGCCTTGTGAGATCATTTGAGGGAAGTTTATTAGAGACACTACTACCTTTAATCAGTTGGGGAGGGCATGTGAGAAGTCAACTTTTGGTGATGTTTGATGAGCCCCAAGGAAGCATGAAGTTGGCCAGAACTCTGACTCAAGACAGCAATGTTTACTTTCCCATTCTCATGAGTCTGCAATCTTTACACATGGAATAACTAGTGAAGATGAATCTACAAGTGCTGGTACTCCAATTACAGGTGTTCATCATAAAGCTTTTAGGGAAGAGGTGCTTGTAAAGTCTGCAAGCATACATTCCTTGTATTTGAAAGCAAGTTTATATCCATTTGCAATGAATAAATATTAATCAAATTTTTTTATGCAAATCAGTAACTCTGCTCTTTAAGTAAACTGTTTGACAAAATGCTCACATACTGTACCGGTGGAAGTAGTGCAAAAAATTTGGTATAACGAGGGGTGGCTTCTTACAGTGAACCCATGGTCATTTGTAGAAGGAAATTCTCCTTGTTTTGTTTTTGAAATTTTGCACAATCTTTCTTAAACAACTACAATTAATTTAAACATCTTTTTTGAATTTGTTGCAGACAACTCGAATTTTTGCTCCTTGGGAAAGGCATAAGGATGACAAACTAGAAATATCATGGCATGAAATTGCCCGTCCACAAGTCCATGGTCATGATATAAACTGTATGGCTATTATAAAAGGAGAAGGAAACCATCGTTATGTTAGTGGAGCAGATGAAAAAGTTGGAAGGGTCTTTGAGGCTTCACTGTCATTTCTACGGACCTTGCAGCACACCGCCTGGGGACATTTGGGAAAGCAAGATGTCAACAATGAAGACATCCAAATTTTGGGTGCAAATATGTCTGCACTTGGGTTATCTCAAAAGCCTATCTATGTTCAAGGTGAATTTGCTGATCTTGTCTCTTTCATTTAATCAATTTCGAATAATCGTGTTACACTGGCCAATTTTGCATTGCTATCTGTGTGATCTGTTGATATTTATTTGTTGTATATGATAGTGTGGTTAATTTCTTGTATATTTCTTTGTTGAATGTATTTCATTGCCTTCTTTCATATTCTTATTGTTGAGTGTGGAGTTGAGCTTTTCTTGAATTGCAGAGAATTGAGCAATCTAAACCTGGACTTATATTGAAGTTAATTCTAGCTGTTCAATTAGAAGGAAAAAATAAGATGAAACTTTGTTGGAACTAATTAATGAGGGAATGTCTTTGATATCCATGGATTTAGATGGCCAGACATTATAATACTTATACTTCTTGGTGTTAAGCCCATGCTTTACGAACAGTGTTTTATTGACATAGGACCTTCAACAAATCTAGGCTTGACTTCTATATATAGATATCATATTATGGTGTTCTTTCATACCTGTTCTTGTGCATTCTAAATGGCACATGATGCATATGGACTTGATTAGACCTTGGCAGTTGGCAGGGTACATTTCACAAATAAGAACTATAAAACCCAATTTGTAATTTTTTTGTAGTTGAAGTTTCATAATAATCAGTCATTACAAAAAAGAAATAGACTTTTTTGGAATTGTTTGAACACCATACTCTATTGGATCATTAAATAGCTAAAGAGGATACATGTTTAGATTGAACTTCAGCAAACTAGCACTGTCAGTTCTATAGAGTTTATCTAATGAAGGTCCATGACTGGGAAGATGAGCACTGGATTTTGGAGAGTCTTTCTAGGTGGACCTGATAAAACTACAGGTGTGAAGTTTTGAATTTTAGGGTCTGTTTTTGGCTGAAACACTAAAAATAGAAACTGAAGCGTTTAATTTTTTATGAACTTAAGTTCTGAATGCTATATTCCTATGCTAAATCTGTGAGGTGAGATTAATAAATTCAATTTAAAAGTGTTTGGAATTTCAATTTTTATGCGTTGACACCCAGTTCTCTAAATATGTACAAGTGGGATATCCTAAGCCACTATCTGAGATATTTAACTGGCTGGCCAGCTTGCTCAATGCAATTTTTTTCTTGAATCCCATCCTTTCTTTGTCTCTTAATCCTTTTGGATCTATTTTATAACAATTCAAGATAATCTAAGTTGGTTTTCCATGAATCATAACGCCTAAGTGTTACCCTATGCCATCTCCCATGTGCTAATGTTGTGATTAGCAAATGTCTTGAGCCTCATTTTGAATATCATTTCCACACGTCCTTTTGGTATCTTATTTGTAGTGGGTTGTTCTTCAAGAGTGAAAAAAGGGGGCGGCTGTCTACCTCAACATTAGGATTCAGTGGGGGGCATAGAATATGCCATTGCTTTTGATATTCTCTTTTCTAAATGATGATTTTCTCAATGGCTTGCTATTTCATCTGCTCGCTCTTGCTCATCAATATATGCTATCGCTTTCTCCCATGGCATAGGTACACTATTCTCCTCTAGTAAAGCTTTGATGCCTAGACTAGAAATTTGACAAAAATAGGTTTTCACTTGACTTTAAGAACTTGAATAGTGACGACACCCTTGGAAAATCTAAATATAATTCCCAACTCCTAGAGCCAATTGTATCATATTGACATCCAAAATAAAGAACATGGATCTGTTGTGCATTTAGGTTGGCTTGTGGAACTTGAATTAGCTCCATTGTAATTCCTATTGTAACAAATTTTATAAACAACCCATTCAAAACAAATGAAAACAAAAAAATTGACATATAAAACCTAGCTCTTTAATCTTTGAGGCATAGTGATACATTCTTAGAAAAATGAAAGAGAAGTAAATTGAAACAGTTTGTTTAATGTAGGAGAGATTTAAAAAAAAAACTTTTAAAAACTTAATTAAAAAAAATCTTCTGTAGTCTTTTTTGGCAGTTTTTTGTCGAATAGTGCCGGCCACAAAGCAAAATTCAGCAACTTAGAAAGAAAGCTATGACTTAATGCTCTAGAGTTGGCCAAACCTGATTCACAAAGTATTTTGTTCTTGAATGTAATGCTTTTGTTTAGGGCCTTGGATCTGTTCAATTGCAAGATGACCATGTTAGAGTGGGGTTGCCATTGCACCAAAAGACCGATTTGTCAATGCCCAATACAACCACTCAACTTATAGTACACAGGAGGCGGTTAAGCCCTTGCCATGAATCTCGAGGGGAGCGATAAACAAATTTCCAACAATCTCCCCCTCAGCATTACTCGAGGGTTTGAGGATTTGAACTTGTGACCAAGCTCGGATACCACTTGTTAGTTGCCATTGCAACAAAAGACTGATCTGTCAATGCCTGATACAACCACTCAACTTATAGTACACAAGAGGTGGTTAAGTCCTTGTCACGAATCCTGAGGGGAGCGCTGAACAAATTTCCAACGAACCACCCTTTTGGTTTTGCAAGGAAGATGTTTTCTAGTCAAGATTTAGCCAAATCAGCTTATGAAAAAGAAATGTGGGACATCCTTCATGCAACTAAGAAGTGGAGGTAGAACTTGGTTAGACATCATTTAAAGGTCAAAGTAGACCATACCATTTTAAATCATTTCTTGAAGTAGCATGTTTCTTTTAAAGAACGAGAAAATGGACTGAAAAAACGCAAGGTATGATTTCAAATAGTACACAAGAGAGGCAAGGAAAAGATTGTTGTAGTTGCACTTTCATGCATAGTAACGAGAATCATGACAATTCACACGATTTGGCGATTCGATTCAAGCCAAACGATTTTTTGTGAATTGGTGAATTGAATCAGCGATAAAGGGTTTATGAAATAAGTTACTCACTAAATTTCAAGGGTTTTTTAAATTTGAGGATTCGTGGCCGATGTGATTCTGATTCATGGCCGATTCGCGATTCAATTTGGCTTTGCATTCCAATCCGATTCTAATTCTCGTTACTTTGCTTTCATGATAACATGAGCAAGTGTTCGATCTCGATTTAGCTACATCCTTTTAGTCCATCTTGATTGACTACTAGCTTCTTCTGTAAGAATACCACTCTCCTTTTCTCCATTAGCTTGTCCGGTAAGACTACTACTCTCCAACTCTTCCATCAGTAACTACTTCTCTCCTGCTTTACTCCACTAGCTCCTTGTGGGGGACTGCAGCTCAGCTCCACTACTCATCTAATTCATCCATAGTTGCCGAAAACTCCTCTGTTCCTCCTTGGGTGTGCGTATCCTTGAGTCCAATTTGGAAATGTATCCAATACTGCCTGGATACACGTTGAATATGGTACTCATGTTTGCCTAATAAACTTGATTTTTGAACTGTACCAAATACTATGGGATTTGTTTTTTTTAAAGATTTGACGTAGATCTTCCCTTTAATGTAAAAAAAACTATATTAAAGCAATTAAAAAAAAAAGTTTAAACAAAACCTCCACCGAACGAGAAAGACAAATAAAATGTTTTTCTATTTCAGCAACCCGTTTTTGGGTTATCTTCTAATGCAACTCTACTATGTTTACATGTTGTAAAGCATTAAATTAACTTATAAATATTTCTGTAGCATTTATGTAGTGTAACAAGGGGACGCGTCCCCCCCCCAAAAAAAAACTAGGTCATCTTGGAGATAGGGATGTCCTTGGGATGGGGGGATGACGTCTTGGCGTTTCGGACTATGCCACTTTGAGCGCCAACTTTGCCGGAGACGGCGAGATGTCTCTGAGATGGCGAGACGTCTCCTGTGTGTGGGTGCGGGGGGCGGGGGGGCGGGGGGGTGTGATGAAGTCTCCTTTATTGCAGGGGGACGCGATGAAGTCTCCTTTATTGCGGGGGGATGCGACAGAGTCTCCTTTATTGTGGGTGCAAGGAGACTTGTAGTTTTTGTTTGCATTATAATATTATATACTTATTTTGATATCATGATTCATGGCACATGCTACTTATTGTAATCATCTTTATGTCATGACTCATATGATCATTGATTACTTTTAGATAATAGAATCTAGATACTCATACTATTGATCTAAAGACTAATATATAGACTAATATTTGCTGATATTCAATGTTAGTGTTCATTGTTTGTTTGTCATTTGATCATGAATCATGATGTTCTAGTTCAAAACTTCAATACAATGTTCAATGTTCAATTTTTTATTGTTTAAGTTTACTGTTTTTTACATCTTTATATGATTATATCAAGTTATATTGTATAATTGTATTACATATTTTCATAACTAGCATTTTAAGTACCATATGTATAGTATATAAACCCTTGCTCCCCCCGCCACCCCCCCGTCCCCCTTGCCGCTCCCTTGCCGTCCCCAAATCAAGGCCCTTTGTCCCCCCGTCTCCCAGGGCGGTGTAACTATGCATTTGTGTCAATATTACTTTTGAAGTAATGAAAATCTCCTACAATAACTTAGAAAACTAGTTAAATATATGTATGTGTTATTTATTAATGTTGTGTCCAGCCGTATCTCTACCCAATACCGTATCTGTATTTGTATCCGGATCTGTATCCATGCAACTTTGAATTCATCCGCCACGTATGTTCCTCGTATATTCTAAGGTTTCTGCTTCCCTCCACCATCTCCCTTCTATGTTCCTCCAACTCTAGCATGCTCCACCAGTCACATGTGGGACTACTACTCTACCTTCCAACTAAAGTGGGAGTAATGCTTCAGCATGCCTTCTGGTAAGATATTACTTGGGAAGATCTGAACATTCATCTTTTAGCACAAGAATAATTTGACCGTACCACTCAACCTCGACCTCAAAAAACTGTTATCCTGCATATATTAATTAGCATATGAATTTTTCATATTTCTTTTAGATAAGAGTTGTGCCTACAAGGAAGGTTGCCACACATTTGAGTATTATATACTATTATTGTAGTAGGAGTTTGCCCCATCAAATTGTTAAATATTGATCAAAGCTTTTTTTCTGGTTTGTACTTTGCACTGGTCAAGAAAGTATCTTACACTCGACTTAGAAACCCAAACTATGTATCCTATGGGCCGAATTCAGAGATGGAATGAATTGCATTGAGAATGTGTTACAGAACAATGAGTATGCACCATTTCCTCCCATCCTGGTTGAAATCAAGGGAACACTAGGCATAGAGTCTTCAACCAGTCAAAAGCCGAAATGGTTATAAGTTCCATTTGTATCCCAATCAGTTAAAAAATTTCAAACAGTTCCTTGGCTTTAAAGATAATGTGGCATTCAGTTAATTATGAAAAGTGCTTTATTGGCACCCTAGCCTTGTCTTTTTACAGACGTCTGATAAAATGACATGCATTTCACAGTATTCCTCATAAACACGAGCTGCAAAGTATTAAGAGAACCTATTGAAAATTTTGCAAGAAGTGCAATGCGAGCTGCATGTCTTGCGAATCCAACCCAGGTGTGATCAGATATGTTTTTCTTTGTTCTTGGCATTAGTTTTCAATTAACACTTTCCTATGTTTTTGAATAATGGGTTCTCTTGTATGGTTTTTGTTAATTTTTGATAGAAGATGCTTTCTTTGATCAATATTAATCTTTACACTGAATTTGATTTCAGCAGTTCTGTAGGGATCAACATAAGAGTTCCATGCAAAATGATTCCATTGCTTAGAAAATCTTAGTGAATAAATTAAAGTTGACACTTTGGTTTTTCATACAGGAAGTACCACAAGGGCTTCAGTTGCATCTTCTCAGGATTTTTCAGATGGAATGGAAACTATTCCAGAAGCTGTTCCTGTGGTGCTAACAGAGCCTCCCCTTGAAGAGAATTTGTCCTGGAATACTTTATGGCCTGAATCTCACAAGCTCTATGGTCATGGTAATGAACTGTTTGCCATGTGCTGCAATCATGAAGGGAAGATTGTTGCAACAGCTTGCAAGGTGAATATAGCTTATTATAATTCCTTTAAAGTACTTTGTATCTTTTTTTCGTGCATTGGAATCTATCATAAATTGTAATAATCAAAGTAAAGAGTCAAATGGAATTCTTTTTTGTACATTCATTTCTCCCATTAGATCTTATATGCTATCTTCCTGAGTAGTTATCTAAAGTTGTGTGAGAATTTAAGCTGGGACCCAGTAGCTGCCAGAACAACGGACCAGTGACTGTCTCTGTGAATCAATTGTTTTTTTCTGTTGTGAATATAATTTGTGTATCCATATATGGAAGTTTACATTGTATTTTTTAAGAGGAAAAAACATCCTTTTAACTGAAAAGAAGTAAAAAATAAGCCTGTTCATTGATTCTCAGGGCCGAAACCTCACATTATATGCATACCATTTTTTATTTTATTTAACTAGCTAGAATCTGTGTATTCTAATAAACAAAAAATATAAAATAAATGACCGCTATATCTCTTTGCTGAGTCAATACAAAAGTTTGAAAGATGAATATCAAGGGTCATGGTATAGAACAAGATGGATGAGAAAATTTACCTTAGTTATCGGATTTGTGCTACACAGGCCAGATCCGGATCCAGATTCGTGCTTGGATCCTTGATTCTGTCTGTGGATCCGTGGCCCATGGATCCACAGGCAGAATCAAGGATCCTGCCCAGATCCTCAAGGATCATAATTTCATTTTTTAATTCAGTAAACCAATGTGAATGTGTTGATTTTTTTTATAATCGTGAAAATAAATCAAATATCAAGTATACTAGATTTGTAGATCCATACTAGAATCATGGATTCATACTATGAAATGATTTAGTTTTAGAATTATTGTATATTTCTCTCATTTTTTAGTATATATATATATATATATATCTATATATATATATATATATATATATTTTGTACATATATTTATATTTATATTTATATATATACAGATGAATCCTCCATGAATCATAATTGGGAAAAAAAAATCCCGAATCCATGGATCCGATTCATGTGCCCAAATCGGATTCGTTTCACAAATCGGCAACTTTAGTTATTGAGGTAAACTTGTAATTGGAAGGGGGGCCCTAAAATTTTATAGAACCCCACATTATATAGGGGAATCTGGCTAGAATCGCCTACAACAAAAGCGCCCCACCACCACCCTCAACAGACGAAGTTATCTAGTTGTCTGTTTACACACACTTCATTTACAGCCAGTCGTTTCAAGCAACAATTAAAGTGGCAAAAAGTCTAACACTAGGTGGTATATATATGCAGTAATAAGCACTGCTCAATTAGATTTTGAAAATCCCGAATCCATGGGTCCGATTCATGTGCCCAAATCGGATTCGTTTCACAAATCGGCAACTTTAGTTATTGAGGTAAACTTGTAATTGGAAGGGGGGCCCTAAAATTTTATAGAACCCCACATTATATAGGGGAATCTGGCTAGAATCGCCTACAACAAAAGCGCCCCACCACCACCCTCAACAGACGAAGTTATCTAGTTGTCTGTTTACACACACTTCATTTACAGCCAGTCGTTTCAAGCAACAATTAAAGTGGCAAAAAGTCTAACACTAGGTGGTATATATATGCAGTAATAAGCACTGCTCAATTAGATTTTGAATTGCCATTTGGCCAATTTTTCATCATACTATTTTCCTTTTTATCACTCCAAGAATTGAAATTTTTTCTTCTGTTTGACATTTTATTCCACCTGCTGGTCAAAGTTCTCATTGGAATTTTTCCCATCTTGAGTTGGACGCCATTCTTGGATTAACTTTCACCATGGAGGCCTTGAAGTTATCATTTTCTATCTGATCCGTATCTTTTAAGTTAATTGGCAATTGCCCTATATCAATTATTAAGCTGACTTTGTAGATTCCTATTCATATCATCTTTAGTTTTCCTTTTTCTTGTTCACTTCCCAGGGCACTTCAGCTCATTTCAATACCAACATCCCTGGTTTTTGACATGCACGAAGTCTTGATTCTTATGTTATAGTTGTTTTCTTTCTTCATTAAAGGATTAAGGTTTTAGGCTCCCTCTTGAACTTTTAAAACATGTTTTAAAATGAGATATGAATATTAGGCTCTTTTCATAAGTAAAAACTCATATAATACTGAGGCAGCATTGAAAAGATGTAGGTAGTTCTGCAGTGACATTTATATTGGTCTCTGAATTCATACTCATCATCTGACCATATGGGTGATTAAATCAACTGTATGGTTCTATGCAAAGATTGCATGGCTGGTATGCTAGCCATAAGTCCCAGAATTTAATTGGACCAACATATAAGCACATAAGTTACATATACTATTTCTGGGATGGTATGGTGTGATGGTTAAGTTGTGGTGTTGTTGTTCTTGCCATCAAAGTTCAAACTTGAAACCCCACTGGGTAGGCATTAATGAATGTTCAAATGGGGATGAGATCCTCCATTTGTGACCTCACTGGTTCACAGCTCCAGGTTAAAAGTGTTTAGCCCTTCTTTAGAAAAAATATATGTACTATAAATTAGTCTATTCAACAAAACTCAATGCAGAAAACATCAATCTCTTTCTCTGTGAATGAAACTTTTGAACGATAGTTCAATAAATTGAATTAACAGGGAAAAGGTTTGTGAAAGGTACAATGGTTGGGTCTTTTTACAGGCTGAAGTACTGGCATGATGATTGGACACAATATCTATTGTGAAGGTTAGAGCAAGCATCCAATGGATGCTTTGCAATTTTCATACTAGCTATGTTACTGGTCTGTACCTGTAACCATGCCATTTGGGTACAATATATTTAGGGTTTGGATATTGGCTCAGTGTGGCTACCAGTACCTGTAACCATGCCATTTGGGTACAATATATTTAGGGTTTGGATATTGGCTCAGTGTGGCTAAGGACATGGCTAGGGTTCAGGATTTTGCTTGTGGATTTGTCCCTAACAACCTTGGGAAAACCTGTGGCAAAATTTTGATGTTTTTTTCTCAACATCATGTCACAGGGTTTGCCAATATAATGAAATTCAGCAGCCTGTAGCAAAATCCTAATTGCACAAAACATTTAATTTGATGATTTTCTCGACAGTATGTACTATCCACCAGTCTGTAGAAAAAACCTAATTGCACGCAAACATTTAAATGGGATTTGAATTGATTTTTAGCACAAAACTGAGAGTTAGCTATTGGGAAGTTATTCGCCATCAAAGATTCACTAGATTTCATTAGGTTGTTGAGGCAAATTGCAAGTAGGGGACTTTGAATGGACATATATTTCTAAGAGATGTTAAGGACATAAAATTAGAAACACTTTCTGTGGTCAGTGGGATTTAGTTGGGATTCAGTGATATTACCATAAATGCTAAGTAAGGTTATATCTGTTTTTTCAAATATTTGTGAACCTTATAAGAGTAATTGCCAAAAGAAAGTATAGAAACCTAGACTAAACTGAAATGAAACTCTATTGGCTTGATATCAACATAAAGGGGTTTGTTTACTTGGAATTCTTGGGATCCCAACTATTCAAAAGAATTTCACATTTCAATTGTCAACAAAAATACAAAGCTGGTTGTCTAGATTATCAAGGTTAGATTGGGACAAATTTCCTCTTCGGGTGCTAACTTAAGTGTGATAATTTGGAGCATTAATTTTATTATTTATTGGTCATCAACTTTTAATGGCATTTTAATCAAGTGGGCTGCGCAAGTATATACATGGCATTTTATAGACATTGTGAAAGCGGAAGCAAAATATTTCCTATCAAGAAGATTAAAATCAGCTTATAGTGCTGAAAAAAATGAATCATGTAATATTTTATATCAGAATGAAGAATTGTTTTGAATAATTTAGGAGAGGCTCTAAACCAAAAGCTTCATCATTAGGACTTGCAGCCCTCTAGCATAGCTCTATTTGTAGTAGTGTCATTGGTTGCATTGGAGTTTTGGACTTAGTTACTGGATTCGTGCACTAGAGGCCGGATCCGGATTCGTGCAGATCCGTGCAGGATCCTTGTTTTACACAATGGATTCGCCCAGATTCTTGGCCCATGAATCCAGACGAATCCACTGTGTAAAACAAGGATCCTTCCCGGATCTGCACAAATCCTCAAGGATCCAGCGCAAATCCTCAATGATCGACGGGTTTAAGTGGGTCAAAGTTATTTAATGACTTAAAATTTTTTTTTTTTTTTTCTTTCTGGTCCTAAAATGACCCCTTTATGCATTATATATACTAAAAAATGAGAGAAATATACATTATATAGATAGATAGATAGCTAGGCAGACAAATAGAGAGATAGATAGATAGACTGACAAATAGAGAGACAGATAGAGAGACAAACAGACAGACAGATAGACAGAGAGATAGAGAGATAGATAGATAGACAAACAGACAAACAGACAGACAGACAAATAGATAGATAGAGAGATAGACAGATAGACAGACAGACAGACTCCAAGAATCCAGACGAATTCACTGTCTAAAACAAGGATCCTGCCCAGATCCTCAAGGATCCAGCTCAAATCCTCAAGGATCGATGGGTTTAAGTGGGTCTAAGTTATTTAATATGACTTTAAAATTTAATTTTTTTTGCCTTCTAATCCTAAAATGACCCTTTTATGCATTATATATACTAAAAACTGAGAGAAATATACATTATATATATAGATAGATAGATAGACAGACAGACAGACAACAAGAATCTGGACGAATCCACTGTGTAAAACAAGGATCTTGCCCGGATCTGCACAAATCCTCAAGGATCCAGTGCGAATCCTCAAGGATCGACGGGTTTAAGTGGGTCTAAGTTATTTAATGACTTTAAATTTTTTTTTTTTTTGCTTTCTAGTCCTAAAATGACCCTTTTATGCATAACGTATACTGAAAACTGAGAGAAATATACATTAGACAGACTGACTGATAGACTAGACAGACAGATAGACAGATAGATAGACAGACAAACAGACAGACTGACAGTCTGATAGTTAGACAGACAGATAGATAGATAGATAGACAGATAGATTCACAAATCCTAATTGGGAAAAAAAGAATAGTGAATCCACGGATCTGATTCATGTGCCTGAATCGGATTTGTATCCCAAATCGGTAACTAAGGTTTTGGAACTTCACTAAGTTTATAGTATGACTGCAAATTATATTGTAATTCCAATTTTTTCCATTCTAACCATCTAGTTATTATGTAGGCACTATGAAGTATGCTTTGTGTAACCAACAATATGAATATAAACAATCTAATCAACAATATGAATATAAACAACAAAATCTACTTTTTTTGACAATTCATGGGTTAAACTCTCTAGTTTTGCTCTATATATCTCCGTGCTATAAAAATGCCCTTGAATTTCAAAAAATGTAGGCTTCCGTTTTTTTTCCCTACAATTTTTGAATTTTAAAATCTGATTTTTCCTCAAACAATTTTTGTTGCTATTAAATTTAATATAAGTTATTATTATATGAATTTATATCACATTAATATTTATATATTACATTATATAATTTAGATTCAATGTATCTACTATTTCCTTCTACAACTTTCTCATCCTGAGGATGGATCATGGGGTGTGATGCAAAACATTGATGCAAAAAATTTCAGAGTGTAATCCAGAAATTATGTACACATCAACTATCTTTATATTTCCTATAACTGTATTTTATATTTTGTGTTTATATTAATAAATAAGAGTGTCATTTTTACCTTAAATATATAGATGAACCCAAAGCAATCCAACCTCAATATTTTTTTGCTAAACCCGTGTTCAAATTTGAAGCCGAACTAATAGCAGGACTCGTAACTTAGCTTTGATTTTGACAAAGATAGAATTCTGCATTCATATTTTATTATTTTGCAATGAATTTTTCTAAAGATAACTAATGTATGTCTGCCATCATGGAACATTTGTTCTTTCCATTTTCTTGTGTGCTTATCTTTATTCATGAACTTGTGACTAGTTCCTGGAACAAGGTTTTCAAGCTGTAAGAGTTCCTTATTTTTACAAACTGCAGGCACAATCATCAAATGTAGCAGAGATATGGCTATGGCAAGTAGGCTCATGGAAGGCCATTGGTCGACTTCATTCTCATGCGCTGACTGTGACACAAATGGAATTCTCTCATGACGATCATTTCTTGTTGTCAGTATCGAGGGATCGACATTTTTCTGTATTTCGGCTAGAGAAAAATGGTATGCCTCCACCCTATATTTAGCGTTTTGTTTTTCAAACTAAAGTTTCTTCTGTCAATGCGAAACTCTTTTGAGATTTTGACATCGTGCACTACACGAACTGATACACTTATATTTGCAGGAATAGATGAGGTTAAACATGAACTTGTTGCAAGACATGATGCACACAAAAGAATAATCTGGTCATGTTCGTGGAACGCACGCCATCATGTATTTGTGACAGGATCAAGAGATGGGATGGTGAAGATATGGAAAATAAAGGAAACTAAGAGTGAAAGTAGTGTCACAGAGCTACTGATTCTTCCTCAATTCAGTAGCAGTGTTACTGCTGTATCATGGTCTCCACGTAGCAATTTCAAAGATGATCTAGTTGCTGTTGGCATGGAAAGTGGACTTATTGACATTTGGAGGGTTAGCTTGCAAGTCATGACCCCTGGCGGAGAACATTTTCAGCCATGTCAAAGATTTGACACTGTAACAGCATCTAGAATAATAGGACTAGACATTTACCTATGTCATGTGGCTACTGTTCACCGTTTGGTTTGGAGAGAAACCTCTGAAAGTGAAAGTAGTATGCTAGATAACTCTTCACCCACAGTTATGCATCTAGCTTCTTGTGGGTCTGATCATACTGTGAGGATATTCAATGTAGTAATAGCGTGAGATCTCGAGTCATTCCTACTTTGTAAACATAAACCTGAATCAGATAAACTGTCAAACCTTTTTTCTGTAGACCTACTAGAAGAATTATGTATTCATGGAAGGTGTTTTTGACATTTGTTGATTATAGAAAAAAAAAAATCATGTTTACCGGGAGGAGTAACTACACAAGATGACATCAATCCTCAACAATGCCGTGAAGCTACCCACCAGCCATTTGGCCAAAAGTAAAGGTAGTATTTTTTTTATCATTAAAACCTTTTCTGAAGATGCCACACAGCAAATTTCTTTTTTGATGTTTTGAATTTTTAACTCTCTCGGAGAGCAAATGTTTCTGGCGATATGAATCAGATATCTCTAAAAGCCAAGGGCAACAAGTTTTGGTAATGTACTACTATAAACTATCCTTATCCTTACTTGTAATTGTTTATTTTAATGATAAAAAACATTGAGCAATTTCAAACAACTTAGCCAGCTGTGAAAAGATGGAAATCAAATTGGCATATCAAATTATATATAATTTGCCACATAGCTTAATTGGAGAAAATAGCAAGCTTTACATGTTATATATATTATGCTTATTTGAGAGCTGTGGATTTCCAAGATAAATTGAACGCCAAAATATCATTATTCTCGTGTTTCAGATAATGCGTATAATTTAACCACTTCCCACCATCCTTCGCGTTTTGGTGATACAAATCTGTATCTGAAAAATTATAGCTGCCCAAATAATTTCTTAAGCTAATATCCTCAGTAACTTAAAACCACTATAATCGTGCACCCTGTGTACATAAATATACAATTTGTTGGGAAACTATGGGGCCAAACTTTTAATAGTTCAAAGCCATTAAATAGTTCAGAATCATTGAAGTATGTTATGTGTAACGGTGAAAATTGTATTGTGATGTTTTTAGTGTCTTGTGTAAAAATAAATATATAAATGATAAATTTGACTTATGACATTATTAAACCTCAAACCATATAAAAATAAACATTCTCCACCATAAGATTCAAGGTTTGTATCAAATCTGGAGAATATTTCAAGCACAGGAAAAGCGTTTAGTTACTAGAATTCCCACAGGAATGGCAGGAGCTCTGGTTTCAGTTACACTGCCTAGTGAAGAAGGTTTCCGTTATTCTCAAATTCGTACCAGTTTCTCATCATGTAGATGCTTTTTCAAGCCAATGAATTTAAGGTCCGCCAATAAAGAAAGTGCAATGCGGTGTCAGTTGGAAGGTTGTAGATGAGGCATCTTATTTCTCTACAAGATTTCATTTATTATTCAAATTTACATTTAAAGTTTAGTAAAAATACATCATCATTTTATTTATTTTTATTCTTTAAAAATATCAAAATATAATATTGGTATAAATATTTTCGAGTTTCTTTTAAATTTATATAAAGTATTTTATTATTCTTTAAAATTATTTTATATTATAAAATCTATTTTATTGTTATTTGAAAAGTTCTTATATTATTTTAGTTGTACAATCATTATTAAATATAATAAATCATTGATATTTATTTCGTTTTTATAAATATTTGAAGGAAATTTAAGGTCATAATTTTATTACTAAGTATAAACATAATATCCATCTAAATTACATTTTACAATTTTTTTTAAGGTTATAATGGAGGGTTATTTTTGTAAGGGTTATTTTGGTAAAGAGAAAATTTGGTTATAAATATTTTCTAGTTAAATTTCTAAACTCCTTGTTGAAACATTTTTTTCCAATTTGAACAAAATATATATTCAAAAAATTATAATTTATGAACTTCTTTTTATTAAGATTGAAATAGATTTATAATTTCTTTCAAAAAAAAGTTAGAAATTATATTTTTAATTTCAATATTAAAAAGATAATGACTAAGAATATCCTAAACATAAAAAATACAAAGAAAATAGAAACTTTAAAAAGATCAAAATTATATATTTTTTGCCTTATATATTTTACATCTAAGAAAGTAATATGAATTTAATTTAGATAGGAGTTCAAATAACTAAATCATAACATAATGGATGAATATTAGTTTACTTTTTGACATTATTTATTGGTTGAGAGAAAAATATATTGTAGGCAATGATTTTCTTAAGCCAATTTTAGAAAGATTCAAATAAATATAACTGGTTGTTGTAAAATCATATCCATCAAAGCATAGAGAAGAGAGTTTTTCCAAAGTTATAGTTGTAAATGTTTTGTTAGATATGTTTGAAAAACATGGCTAACATAGGAAGGTTGTTAGCTATTTGAGAGAGAGTATGTATATACTAGTGAGAGATATGAAAGTAGAGACAAATGGGAAGTGGGAAGGATAGAAATATGAAGAAGGGATAGGTGATGCATATAAAAAGAGGGAAGAGGATATAGATACATAGGATAAAGAAATAAAGGTCAAGATAAACTAGAGACAGAGAAGGAAAAAGGGGTGTCTATGTTTGTGAATTACAGAGATATAACTCAGATGGGGGTATGGAAGTAGACAAATAGAGTTTACGAATAATTATTCTAAAACATCATCAAAAGTATACAAGATTATCGACTTGACCCTTGCACCCTTAGGTAAGTTAAAGAAAAATGAAAATTTGTAAAATCAATCAAGTGAATATAATAATGTAATACCCTTTTTATTTTATGTATAATTTAAATGAATATAGTGGTATTCCATTTTAGTGTTTGTGGATTTGATCAGAATTGGTTATACCAAGAAATTATGCAAAATGTAAATTAGTAACAAAGAGGTACAAAGATAAATAAAGAGAGGTGGAGGAGTAGGTCAAACTAGAAGGTACACGGTGGAGGTAAAGAGATAAAATGATAAAGATTTATAGGGTGACATATGGATAGTAGATAAATGGGTAGATAGATAGATGGATAGATAGAGCAGATCAAAGAGAAATAATATGGATAAAGAGAGGTGAAAGGTAAAGTGGGGGATAAGATATAGGAATAGAGAAATGAGTGCCTATGTGTGTGAGTGAAAAGGATTTGACGTTGACATAAATGTGACATAATTTATGATTGAGTGTTATCTACCATAAATGGCACCAAAAATCATTCATTCAAAGTTTATCTCCATGGAAGAAATGGTTTCCTCCATCACTATCAAGTGTTTAGTGTCAAAATTTGACCAATCCTTTTACATCAACAACATAACAAAATCATTAATATATATAAAACTATCGACTTAACCCTTACACCCTTCAAAGGTGCAAGTGCTAGGTTTAGTGTAATGCTCACCCATAGTTTGCTTTTCTGTTATATTTACCAAACTCATTTATGCCTATTTAATGCATGTTTCAAGCAGATTGGATTTATAATTATGACGTTATTTCATGACTTGGATTACATATATAGAAACAAAGAATTACTTAGTTTTATTATATTTCACATGTTGATTGTTGATTATGATTACTAGTGCATTAATAATGCTTTAATGGTTCTTAGTTAATAAATATGGTTTCTTTTAGGATGATGTCAAATGATGAGTTTTCATGTTTGAATATGTGATGATTTATACCCAAGATTTATTATAGTACTTACCCTATACTTGCATGTGTATGGTGTGCGTGTTTGTTTTACTTTTCTGTTTGTCATGTTTGATGTGGTTAAGGGAGGCAGTCGTAGTCACCTGCTAGTCGGGATTGACATGATAGACCACTCCCTACCATTGCTTGTTTAGTTTAGATATATTTATATACATTTACATGCTCGTCTTTTATGCAGAATGTAAGTATTGGGTATCGACTTCCTTGAAGCCAAGATGAGCGTGCCCTATCACAATAACTCAATGGTAAGAATGAGGAGATGATGTTCAAGTCCAATCCCAACCATAGCCTAAATATTTGTCTTGCAAGGACTCGTAATTGACTTTCCACCTTTTAAAAAACATGCGAGTTTATCTTTGTTTGTGTTGTTTGATTTTGAGTTTCAATATGTTTTGATAATGTTGCTTTTATGTGGATTTCGCTATGTGATTTATTTGATAAATGATTTAATTATAATATTTGGGTTAATCATATAATTAAATATTATTTGATTAAAAAGAAAATATTAAAGCATGAGAATATTTAAATAATTAAAAATTAATTAAATATGTGCTTTAATTTAAAAGTCTTAATTTATAAATCTAAATTTAGAAAATTGGTTAAAAAGAAATTATAATATGATGATATTTAATTAATTATTAATTAATTAAATATGTACTTCAGTTTAAAATATTTAATTTAAAAGTCTAATTTAAGAAGTTGGAGAAAAAGAGAATTAAAATATTAAAGATTTAATATTGCTTTATTATAATTATTTATTTAATAATAACTAAATTAGAGTTGCATTTAAATAATGAGCTTTGATTATTATTATTAATTTAAATAATAAACTATGCTTTAATTAGTGCTTGCACTAATTAATAAACTGGAAGAAAATAAAATAAAATAAAATAAAATTTAAAGATAAAGTTATAGTTCTAATTGTGATGTAGTTATATTTATTTAATTTAATGATAATTATTTAGGAATTTTATTTTAATAATAAACTCTAAATAATTTTATTAATTAAATTAATAAATATATTATTGAAAACACTTTAAAAATTAATTAAAGAGAGAAAGCCAATTATTTAAATTAAGATATTTTGTAATTAAATATATAAAATAATTGTGCATGAAAAGGTAAAAGGTAATAAAGTAATAAACAATAATTGATCAGCAAGTTCCCTCTCGTGATTGCATAATTAGAGCCCCAATTTAGGGGAGAACTCTTTATTAGAGATCTAGATGTCATTTTGCAATTATATAGGTTTTGGGGAGCAAAATTCAGAATTGGATCAAAAGAATTATTGAGAGTTTCGGAGGGTTTGGATTTGCATGCATTCATAGATTGTCTTAAATTTCAACTGTGGTTTTGAGGTTTTCGGAGTGAAAATTTAGAATTAGATCAAAAGAATTGTGAAAGTTTCAGAGGGTTCAAATTTGCATGCATTCACAGATTGTCTTAGATTTTAGCTGTGGTTTTGAGGTAGGGTTTGAAAACCTACTATAGAATTTTATTAAAGATCTGTCTAATTCGTGTCTTCCTGGATGTTTGCATATTGCTTATTAATTTACTATATTAAAAGTTCAATAAAGAATTATGTTGTAGATTTTGAAAAATGAAAACTTATTAATCAAGAAGACTTGATTGAGGAAAATTATAGGAAAACTGTAGAAAATTATTGTGACTGTATTCTTATAAACCCCTTTCTAATAAAATGAAAATTGGAAGAAAATAATAAATTGATCACTTAGGGTTTCAACTTTAAATTTGTCATTAGAACCATGAGATTATCATGAGTTTTTTAAATATAGATAAATATTATTCTTATATCTAAAATAATTTAATTGTAAATGAAAAAAGGAAAAATATTAATGGAGAGGAAAACATGTTGTAACTAAACTTATGCATGCATGTGAAAACAAATATGTTAAAAATAGATAGCTAAATATAGTGTGGTTACATGCATGTGAAAATAAATAAGCTAAAAATAGAAAACTATATATAGTATGGTTACAGGCATGTGAAAACAAATATGTTAAAAATAAAAAGCTAAGTATAGTAAGGTTACATGCATGTGAAATAAAAATGCTAAAAATAGAAAACTAAGTATAGTATGCTTGCATGATTTGAGAGATCAAAGACATGCTTGCCAAACAAGAAAGCATTTTGGCTAAGGAAGAAATTTTTTGGAGACAAAAATTCAGAGAAAAATGCTTAGATGATGGAGATCGGAACACTAAGTTCTTCCATCAATCTACCCTTCATAATAGAGCAAAAAGCAAAATAGTCAAAATAAAGGATGCATCAAACAATATCACCGAAGATTCGGTAAATTTTTTGAAAAATTCTAGTTAATTACTTCCAAGATATCTTAAATAATTATGACATTCTAATAGAACAACCCAAACAAGTTTTTTGAAAGTCATCCCTAGAATAGTCACTGAGGATGACAATAGACAATTAAATAAACCAATCTCGTTAGAAGAAGTCGGAATGGTAGTCTTCGATTCGTATCTTGACAAGTCCCTAAGCCCAGATGGCTTCTAAACTTTTTTTTAATAAAAAATGTTGGGATATCTTCGGTGAAGACCTTTGGAAGGCCATCAAAGCTTCTAGAAATGGTGGTTCGATTTTGTCAGAAATCAATCACACTTTTCTTACTCTGATCCCTAAAAAAGAGGATCCGGATAACCTTAGGGATTTTAGGCCAATTGCCTTATGTAACACCATTTATAATTTTTTTGCCAAAATCTTAGCAAATAGACTCAAACATCTTCTGCCTAAAATCATTTCTGAAGAACAAATTGGTTTTGTTCCAAGAAGATCCATATTAGATGGAATACTAATAATCTAAGAGGCAATTCATTCGACGCTCAAAAACAAAAGGGCTAGCATGTTTATGAAATTAGATATTTAAAAAGCATACGATATGGTGGATTGGATATTTCTTTGCAAAACCCTCGAAGCGTTCAGATTCTCCTGCCAATGGATTAACCTCATCTTTTAATGTATCTCAACCACAAAGATCTCAGTTCTAGTCAATGGTACACCAGAAGGTTTCTTCAATACTTTGAGAGGAATTAGATAGGGAGACCCCCTTTCTCCATTTTTATTTATCATCATGGCAGAAGCCTTTGGTAGAGCTTTCATCAAAGCTCATAAAAGTGGGAATATCTCAAGTATAAAAGTCAAGAAGAAAACTCCCAACGTCACCCATCAACAATTTGCATATGTGATCTGAATGGACGGATCTAGACTAATTGCAGTAGTGAATGCTTAAATAAAATCAAATTAGTGGAAGTCTTAATATATTTATACATAAATGAAATTATGCATCAAAACTTAAGGTGAGAAACATAATTGAGAGAGAGAAGAAGATAAGAAGGTGCAAATAGAGTTTGATTATGGAGTTCGCCACAAATGTGACTACATCTCCGAGTCGGCTCCAATAGACTACGATCGATCGGATTAATCTCTAGAAATCAATTACAAAGCACCAAGACCATTCCTTCGAGCACTTCGGCAGCAATAAAACTTCGAGATACAAGAATGGTACAAAAATATCCTTACAAGACCTCTCTGTCACAATGCCTGTTTCAATAAATCATCACTTGAAGAGAATAAAATCTGCCTCCAAGAATACTTGGCCAAAATTCTCCTCCAAAAAGAGTCTTGAAAATTATGAGTGAAAAATACTCACTCTCTCCCCCTTTTTATACAACAAATTCACTTAAATTAGGCCAAAACAAAAATATTTTAATAATAGGCCTATTAACAATACATGCTTCGTCATTAACCTCTTTGTCATTTAATAATTTTGGCATTACATGAATTTGAGGTTAAAGACAATTAACAAAATAAACATATATCCCTATTTTAAGGGTGGCTCAGTTGGTAGTCATAGGATAAATACGCTTTAACCCATATAAATTTCAAAACATGTGCTTGGCACAGTGGTAATTAACCATTTTAGGACCCAGTCAGTTCAGGGTTCAACTCCCACCGATGCACGTTTTCAAATGGCTTTGGCGGCATGCATAATTTAAAAAGAAAATTTGACATTACTATGTTGATTCCTTTGCGTGGCCCAATGGCCAAGTCTTATTTTGGTAAAGAGGTGGTTAGGGGTTCGAATCTCACCACTATCTTATTTTTTTATTTTTTTATTTTGGTTTAAAATTGCCACCATGACATCATGATGATGTCATCAACTTTCAAATGACATTTTTACCTCCAAAATTCAAATTGCTATGACTTTTACATATGAAGTCCATTTTTGACGAAACGAACGCCGTTGAAAAGCTTGTGACGAGATCTTTAATTTGAAACCCATTTTTGACCACTTTTGAGATGGTTTGATTTCGCCCTTTATCTAGCCCTCTGGTCTACCCATTGACCAAAACGTTGACCAAGCATAACTTGCACGAACAAACTCTTTTTTGCTCCGTTCAAGTTGCGTTGGAATTAGGACGCTGAGATCTTTTTGATGGTGCAAAAATTTGGAGATTTGAAGACACTTCAATTTTCACTAAAAATATCCACCGGATCAGGCCTCCCCATTGAAGACCTTTTGGACCTCCAAAAGTGACATTTACTCTGACATAAAGTGAGGACTTGGCCTCCCCACTTGTCCTATATCATTTGTACATCTGAATACCTGGCTCGCAAGCACAATAAAGACTGCAACAACATTATTGATCATAAACATTATTCTATCACTTCCATAAGCATCTACATCAATTGTCATAGCCACTAACCAACAAACATTGACTAGCATCAAGCTGAACAATAATGCAGAAATGAAAGAGAATAAATCAACAACATATCGATCCTTCACAATAGGAACATTTTTACCCAAGGAACCATCAATGCTTTTAATCATCATTCCCTCATGCTGTACTGTGGGTGCATCCTGCAACATCTAACCCTGGTTAGCTACTCCAAGTTCAAGTGTTGAACCACTTGTACTGACAAACATAAGAGTTAACTCTTTACTTGCATTAATTACCCTCTTTAACTGCCCTGTGTTTGCAAAAGAACGATCAGTCTTAATCCCATAAGAATGTACAACATACTGAATGCCATCTTTAAATAAGTGATAATGATTCTTCTCTCTATAGAAAATTGCTTTTCTATCATAAAGATAAGGGCTACCAAGCACTATGCCATAGATATCTAGTGGAACCACATCAAATGTACTTTATCCACAAACTTACTAGTGATTGCAAATCTTAAAGTGCACTGTCTTGTTACTTGCAACTTATCATTTTCACAAATCCAGCCTAGTGGATAAGGTTTCTTATGTAATGTAGTTTTCAATCCCAAGTTTCTTACAATATTTTTAGAAGTCAAGTTCACTTGAGAACCACTATCTATGAGTGCATCAATTTTAGTGTTCTTAACAACAACCCTTAAATGAAACAACTCATTCCTTTTCTTATCTTCAGACAAATCATTTACTGTAGAAGCACAACTAGCAAGAAAAACAGTAGAAATATGAGCTTTACCTTTCAAACCCATAGCTATTATCTTAGTCTCATTATCTGAATCTGAACCAAGATCCAAAACAACATTTGCTGCTTTTTCCTTACCTTTCTGTTTTTGATCAAATTTTTGAGCCCACTTAGGCTTCAATTCGGGATGCAACTTCCAACAATGTTCTTCATCATGACCCTTCCTGTCACAATGAGTGCAAGAAAGTTTCTCATCCTTCTTAACTATAGCTACCTTCTTTCCTTTCTCTGTCTCTGCATTCTTAGAAGATTTCTTTGCATCATTATCAAACTTATCAACAAAAGATCCTTTACCCCTTGACTCTAAGTGTGTAGCTTGAACAGACACTTCATCCAAATTACAAGGGTTCAATACCAAAATAGAATGTCTAAGGTAGGAATGAAGATCTCCTATGTACTTCAGCAAAGTATCCTGGGTGTACAAAGGAACATTCAAAGCAATAGCCCTTTTCCTAAATTCATGGGTGTAATCTTGGATAGTTTGATCTTTCCCTTGCCTAAACATTTGCCAGTCCATTATTAACTGTTGCATATGTCCTAAGGGATAAAACTGCTTCTTAAGAGCATTAACAAACTCTGCCCAAGTTAAACTGACTCTACCATGTTGTGAAACTTCTACTTTAGTCTCACTCTCCCACTAGGTTAAAGCTATACCTCCTAACCAAAGAGTAGCTAATTGAATCCTATCAACATCATCTAATAGGTTCTGAACTCTACAATAGACTTCTACTTGCTGAATCCAATCATCCAATTTTTCAGCATTAAGTTCACCACAATACTTAGGCAAGTCAAATTTTACATCCAGTTTGATCTTAGGTTTATTAACTTGCTCAGATTTCTTGGAAGTATAAGTAAAAAAAGAAGATGAAGAAGATGAAGAAGATGATGAAGATGGAGATAGAGGTTCAGGAGGGTCACTACCACCTCCTACTCCTTTGGCTTTGTCATCTTTTAATGAGGATTTTGCTTCCTCCTTCTTCTTAGCCTTATTTGCCTTTCTCAATTTTCATTCGTGTCTCTCTTGGAGAAGAATGTCCACCTTAGCCTTCATCTCCAGGAACACTCTTCGAAATTCCTGCTCACTGATCTCATTAGGAACCTCCATTCCAGAAATAGACATCTTTGGAAATGTTCTACGCTTCCCGATCTCAGGATTAAATTCTTCAAGCTTGCCTTCGCCCTTCTGAATCCTAGATCTTGTTAGCATTCAAGAAAACAACTGCAATAATAGTCAACTGAGCTCTGATGCCACTTGATCTAATTGGACGGATCTAGACTAATTGCAGTATTGAATGCTTAAATAAAATCAAATTAGCGAAAGTCTTAATACATTTATACATAAATGAAATTATGCATCAAAACTTAAGGTGAGAAACAAAATTGAGAGAGAGAAGAAGATAAGAAGGTGCAAACAGAGTTTGATTACGGAGTTCGCCACAAACGTGACTACGTCTCTGGGTCGGCTCCAATAGAGTAAGACCAATCTGATTAATCTCTAGAAATCAATTACAAAGCACTAAGACCATTCCTTCGAGCACTTCAGCATCAATAAAACTCCAAGATACAATAATGGTACAAAAATCTCCTTACAAGACCTCTCTGTCACAATGCCTATTTCAATAAATCATCACTTGAAGAGAATAAAATATGCCTCCAAGGATACTTGGCCAAAATTCTCCTCCAAAAAGAGTCTTAAAAATTATGAGTGAAAAACACTCACTCTCTCCCGCTTTTTATACAATAAATTTACTTAAATTAGGCCAAAACAAAATTATTTTAATAATAGGCCTATTAACAATACATGCTTCATCATTAACCTCTTTGTCATTTAATAATTTTGGCATTACATGAATTAGAGGTTATAGACAATTAACAAAATAACCATATATCCCTGTTTTAAGGGTGGCTCGGTCGGTAGGCATAGGATAAATACGCTTTAACCCATATAAATTTCAAAATGCATGCTTGGCACAGTGGCAATTAACTATTTTAGGACCCAGTCGGTTCGGGGTTCAACTCCCACCGATGCACGTTTTCAAATGGCTTTGGCAGCATGCATAATTTAAAAAGCAAATTTGAAATTACTATGTTGATTCCTTCGTGTGGCCCAATGGCCAAGTCTTATTTTGGTAAAGAGGTGGTTAGGGGTTTGAATCTCACCACTATCTTATTTTTTAAATTTTTTAATTATGGTTTAAAATTGCCACCATGACATCATGATGACATCATCAACTTTCAAATGACATTTTTACCTCCAAAATTCAAATTGCCATAACTTTTACATATGAAGTCCGTTTTTGACGAAACGAACGTCGTCGAAAAGCTTGTGACAAGATCTTTAATTTGAAACCCATTGTTGACCACTTTTGAGATGGTTTGATTTTGCCCTTTATCTAGCCCTCTGGTCTACCCATTGACCAAAACTTTGACCAAGCGTAACTTGCATGAACAGACTCCTTTTTGTTCTGTTCAAGTTGCATTGGAATTAGGATGCTGAGATCTTTTTGATGGTGCAAAAATCTGGATATTTGAAGACACTTCAATTTTCACTAAAAATATCCACCGGATCAAGATGATACCATCCTGCCTTGTGAAAGTTCTATCAAAGACACTTGTAATATTAAGTCTATCATTCAATTACATTTGGTAGCCTCAGGCCAAAAAGTTAATGCAGCAAAATCATAAATCTTCTTCATCAACACCAATCTGGAGGTAGAAAAGAAGATTTTCCATATTATGGGTTATAAGAAGGGTGTTTTTCCTTGCAAGTACCTAGGTATAGACCTTGAAAAAGCAAGCAATTCTTGTAAGGTCTGGCAAAATGTCTTGGAAAAAGTGGATTCTAGAATAGGTAGTTGGAAGGATAAATGGCTCTCAAAAGTAGGTAAAGTAGTCAAGATCAAATCCATCTTGTCAGCCATTCCTTCCTACCCCCTATCTTGTCTCCCTCTCCTAAGTGCATTAATAAGAAGTTTGAGTTAAAATTTAGAAACTTCTTATGGGAAAACAGGGAGGAATCTAAAAGTCTCCCTCTTACAAGATGGGAAAACATATGTAAACCCAATATTTTGGGTGGATTAGGAGTTAAGAATCTAAGCTGGCAAAATGAAGCATTTGGAGCCAAAATAATTTGGCATCTCTTTGAAAATAGTAACAACAAATGGGCTAAAATATTATACAGTAAGTATCTTGATCCGAAGGACCTCTATTCTATTTTTAGGTGAGGAATTTTCCTAAAGGATTAGAAAGCTAGAATTTCATGGTTAGATGTAGAACTCTCATCAGTAATTTCCTCACCTGGGACACCGACAAAGGAGATATAGCATTATTCCAGGATGACTCATGGGATAGTCTCCCTCCCATCTAGAGTTCTCAAAGAGACATTAATCTCTTAGTGTGGTAGTAAGGTCAGTGACTATAAGACCAAGGACCCTACTAACAGTACCTCTAATTGGGTATGGAAAAATGTGGACGATTTAGATTTGGAACCCTCCTTAAAAGAGCTATATCTAAAAATCATGAAAACAAGAAAGATTAAGCAAACATAGCAAGAAGATAGACTGGTGTGGGCTGCATCTAAAGATGGGAGGTATAATGTCAAAAGTGGTTATATAGCACTCACAAACGCTCAAAATAAAAGGGATGAGACCCTACCATCCTCTTTGTTCTGGGATCCCTCATGTCTATCTAAGACATGATTCTTCCTATGGTTGGCATACCATAATAAGATCCTCACAACAGATAGATTTTGTAAACTGGGCTTTGAAGGACCACCTAGATGTGTCCTATGTAAGCATAGTAGTGAAGATATTAATCATATCCTTTTTATTTATCCTTTTACCCTTCAATTTTGGGAATGGCTCAAAAATATGTTGGGATTGCACGTCCCCTTTCCTTCTTCTTTTGTAGACCTCATCAGAAGCTGGCCATCCAACGCCTACAAAGGCATTTATAGCAATATATGGGATATCAACCCCTCCATCCTTACATGGGAAGTATGGAAAGAAAGGAATAGAAGATTGTTCAGGGAGTAGGAAATGCAACCGGAGGAGATCATCAAGAAGATTGAAGCAAGCATTGTCGAAACAATGAACTCACATCTTATTTCTCTAGATGGGATGGTTTCATCAAGAATAAGTGGTATAATCTTATCAATCCTTTGCTTATCTACAAAAAGAAAAATCAAGAAGCAAGGGAATCTTGTAGATGACAACGTCCCCCTTGTGGTTGGTCGAAATTAAATTTTGATGGGGCCTCCCGTGGAAAACTAGGTAAGGTAGGCATTGGATGCATCATTAACAACACATTAGGCTTTTGGATAGCCAAAAAAGAAAAATCTATCGAGCCAACCACTAACTTAGCAGAGCTTGAAGCCCTGCAAGAGGAGTTGTTGTTATGTCTCAAACTAGGTCTCTAAAATTATCATTGAAGGAGATTCCCAGATCATATTAAATGCTATAAGGAAAAGAGCCATGCCAAATTGGACCATGAATTTGAAATTGTTAGAGGTCCTCACCATTCTAGATAGGTTTAAAGAAAATCATATTTTTCACATCTATCGGGAAGGAAATAAGAAGGCAGACTTATTGGCAAATGAAGGGGCTAATGGTAAGTTTTTTCTTATAATTAGAGATAGCTAGTTTTTTACCACTCTTTTTAGTGCTTAGCAGAGTTGATCATTCTACTCTCTTCTTATCTTTAGGTTTGTATCGAACGCAACCTTGTCAATCTTGATAATTAATTCTTATATATTTTTTTCTTTTTCTATGTCTAGTTTTCTTTTTTATACCGACAACCCTCTAACTTTAGTTTGTGTCTATTGCAATTATGTTTTTGTATGCTTATCACTCCAATTCTAGTCATCATTCCACCTTCAAGTTTCCTTCGTGCCTTTGCTTAGGATGGTGTCATCATCAAATGACATCACAATAGGAAGGGCTTCTAGGACCTTCTTCCTACTCCCACCTTTTAACCCCTGGTTGTCATTTTCTTTCACTATCTTAGGTTCTATCACTCGATGGTGATGGATTCCAACATTAGTTTGTTTCAAACCTCAAAAATTTGAACCATGGCATCTTGGGGTAATGTAAAACTAGAGAGATGGAGCAAAATCCTCAAGCTGGTTGATGATATGATGAGGATAGCTGTCAGCAGAGCCATTGGTGAGGGAGTTTTCGATTATGAGTATACTTGGAGGAGAAATAATGACATTATAGGCACTTTCATAGGTTGTATGGTTAGAGCTAGGGTGGAGCGTTGAACCATTATCAGACTCTTTTGTAACATTTTTGATCCAATCTGGAGGAAGGGTCTTGAGCAAGCCATCTAAAGCATCGATGATAAGCTTTGAATTCCACTCCCAGAGAAGGATATGGAACTCCCTTCGGGTTCCCTAGACTTGGAGGTAGCTTTTCACTATCTCTCTCTAGTAATCCACAAAAATTTGGCCTTTTATCGAGAGTGGCCCAAGATGGAGACCAACATACAATTTCTGCTTTGTTTATATGTAAATTCTCCTTTTCAATAGTTAATGGCAAATATAACTGTTATTATACATTATTCTCGGTATCTACTGTTTCTTGGAGTTTTTGGGGTCTATTGCCCCCAAATGTGTTGGAAGTAGCTTTTCATACATCTAAATGGATACTTACTTTTTAGGAAGATGTATTTACAATTGGTAGATCTAGCAGCAATTTCCTGAATCCTGGATGGGTTGGAAATATGTATTCATATGTTTTTCAAGAATCAACATTTTAAAATCAATTCTTTGCAGAATATCTCTTCAATTCTAGTTTCTATCTCGTTCTTCTTAACATCATGTAATTCTTAATAGTGAGTTTTTGCATTTTTAATTCATGGTAATTGTCAAAGAGATATAAATCAGCCCTTATTATGCTAAGCTCTAGCTTAGGATCTTTGGTATTGCTTTGGGTTTGTTTTCATATAGCATCATTCTTGTCATAGGGGACAAAATTGGTCTAATTTGCTATAGCACTAAATAAAGATAGTCAACTTGGTATTTCTTCATCCGTTGAAATAGTTTGGATCCAATATTTTTGTATTTATAATTTAATTAAAAAATTTGTTGATAATTATTAAATGTATTGGAACTCACATAGTATGAAAGTGGCCGGTGTGGAGTCTTTGATTTCGGAGTACATCTATCCTTTTAAATTAAATAGAATTAAAATTATCTAATAAGGTTTCTCCAAAGTTTAATCCTATCATTAGTTAAGTAGTTCAGCTAAATAATTAGTCAATATTTAATGGTGACCAGGTTAGACTGTAGCCCTCGTACTAAGATTTAATCCTTTATTAGTAAGCAAATTGAGCAAGATTGGAAATGATGAAAAAGGGCAACCTTCACTCAAATTTTTCTAAGGAAGTAGTTGAAATAGATTTTTGATTTTTGGTGAAGATGTTGAATCCATTTGTGGCCATGATTGGGCATGATGTTCTTGAGGAGAATTTTACACCACAAGAAATTTTCAATCATTAGATTAGTAATAAAAATGCATGCACTACCAGTCAAGAGTTATCAGCAAAATCTATAGAAAGATTAGGGTTTTGGCTAGTGGGAAAATTCAATAAGAACAATAGAGAGAGACCCAAATTGGAAATGAACCAGACCAATACACTCCAACTCTCATTGGATCATAAGAAGGCAAGCTTTTTCCCTAATATCATTTGCTCCACTGCAAGCTTAGACAAACAAAATTTCTTCTTTAATCATACTAAATATGTAGCTCAAAATAGATTATCCTTGTATTCCCAACAGATAGGATTTCTATCTGAACCTGTTGCAAGGGCAATCAATATTCATGAAGCCAATCTCTAAAAGATAGAAAATTCAAAGCCCAAATCACTTCTTAACCCTGTATATATCCCCTCACATCAGAGGAATGGTTCTCTCAAGTCTCCTTTTTATTCCTCCAATCAAACCCTCATAGCTTTGCGAACGTTTAATGATAAAATTGAAGAATAGATCCTAATTATTAGCAATTAGGTCAGTGAAGATTGCTAGTAGGAATGTCAGAATGTTGGTGTATTTACATTTTGGAATGGTCCAAGATAAGAAATGACCAATCTCATTAGCTAGTTAAAAGAATTTTTAAAAAATCAAGTAAGTATATCTCACCATTCTGACACACACACACACACACACACACACACACTGCAATAATGAAAATGTGAAAAAATATTTCCTCTTTGTCTTTAATTTTTATTATAAAGGTTATGCTATTAAATTCTTTGAATGGATTCCAAATTGTAAGGAAGAACAATTAAACTTCCCTATGCCAACATGGATTTCCATTCAATACCTCCCTCCTAAACTCATGCATTTAGAGATTCTTAGGAAAATTGGATTGTCAATTGATAATTTGATAGGAATAGATGCTTCTTATAAATATTGCAATAATGTTAAATTTTCAATTAACGATAAGAATAAAAATCTGGAACTCAATACTATTAAGTTAATTTCAAACAACTCTATATATAAATTGAAATATTATAGATTTGAAGGCAAAATCTAAAAAATAATCAGATTAGATAATGAGAGAACTTGATCTCATTTAAAATTGTTCAACTTACATTGAATCTTAAAGATACCTTGCCTATGATGAACATTAGAAATAAAAAAGAAAACCAGGGGAAGATCATAAATGGGATAGCTCTTATGGAACCTAGTAAGGTTATAGCAAGAAAAGTAGCTACAGAATTGGAGGATGGTGAAATCAAATCAGAAAAAACATCTACAACTGCAAATACAAGGATGGGAAATAGTTTCATTCCTAATGCCAAGGAAAAGGTTTTAACTCAAAAAAACAGTAAAGAAATTATTCCATTTTTAGATTTGAAAGACTATAAAGATAGTACTCTACAAATGACTTTAAATCTTAGGTGTGAAGATCAAAACTATAAAGAAATCAACATGGGAAAAGAAGGAATAACAAAATATAATATTTCTAATATAAAGAAGATAAGGACAATCAACAGTAACAAAAGACTAAACAAAAAATAGAAGAAAATACAAAAAACTAAGAATATAAGAGCAATGAGTGGAAAAAAAAATTGTTAGAAAAGGAATTCAGATTGCAGGATAAAAGGATCTTGGTGAATAACAATAAGACTCTTGAAGAAACAAAAAATAAACATCTTTTCTCTGATGCTTCTCTAGAGTGAAGAAATTCTAATTGCATAAAAGAAATAATGGAAACTCCACTGCAAAAGATGGAAGACTCAGTGAAAAAGAACATAGACACCAAAATAGAGGCAATAAATCAATGCTCCAAATTTTGGCAAACACCAACCACAATATAAGAATCACCTACTTATAAGATAAGTGAGCACAATACAAGGGAGAAGGATCAGAGTAAGATGAAATGAATTATAATACAAGATTTTCATGACTTCCTGAATAATGGTTCATCAAAGAATGAAGATATGGAAATGATAATCTCATATGAGACAGAGAAAGACAATTTGGAACTATTAATTGTGAATTGATCCAAGTTTTTAACTTCGAAAATATTGATAAAAAGTAGTGACTTATAGAAAGAGGATTTAATACAAGTACTAAAAATAAGTGGAGATAATTACACCTTTGAATATTTGAGAAGAGATATGTTACTCATTGAGGATGAAAATAAGAGAAATAAAGATTTACAAACAAATGAATCTAGAACAATAATAGGTCAAGGAGATGGTAATGATTAGGTAGAACATGGAGTAGACTAGCAGATGATATACATACAGACAATTAGATAAGACTTGCAGAATAGATACTGAAAGAATTAGAAAATGAAGAAAAATGTGAGAAAGAATGAAAACAATATGAGAGTGCTTTAAATGCACATGAGAACATAGAGAAATTGGGTATTTTGATGAATCAAGAAGGAATAAATACTCCTAAATATGGTAGATTGAAAGCTAAGAGAGGAAGGAAGTCACTTAAAGAACTCAAAGAAGCAGATGGGCAGGCAAAAGAACAACAAAAGATTAGTTTGATACTTAACACAGGGAAGGGGAAGAACCTTCCCAAGGCAACATGAAGATCATTACCTGGAATGCTAGGGGCTTAAATGTACCTAGCATGAAATAATTACTAAAAAATAATTTAAAACAATTTGATTATGAAATTATAATGTTACAGGAAACAAAATTGAATAAGGAAGAAGGAATTAAGCTAGAAAAGATACTAGGTAGTTGGAACATTAACTTACATGAATTGAGAGGAGCCTCAAGGGGATTAGGAATGATTTGGAATCCTAGGAAAATAATTTTAAATGGACTAAATTCAAATAATTCATGGATGACTAGCACCCTATCAAAGGTTACAACACACACTATTAAATGTGACCCAGTTAAAAGATTTCAATCACCCTATTAAAAGTGAGCCTTGTTAGAGGACTTTAGGCCATTCACTTGGAATGCCACCCTATTAAAAGATTTTCCAATGATTGTTAAGTCAACCTTTCTCCAAAGGATTTACCCTAATCTGATACAATTGTTAGAAAGTAATAGTAGAGCTTTGATCTAATACAACTTAGAACCTTACTTGCAGATTACAGATCACTATTCAATCCTCAAGTTTGCTTGGCTTCCAATCTTTGCAGCTTTGACAACTTGTTCACCCTTCAAGCATTCATCCTCTTTAAGCCTTCTTGCTTAGTTTTCTATTGTAGACTTCTTCTCTTAGGTCACTTGATGAAGCAAACCCTCTTCCTTCTCCTTGTTAGATTTTTGCATCCAAAACACTCTAACTCTTTTGCTTCATGACTAGATATCCCTACATATAGGAAATTAGAACTCTTTTTCCTACTCATTATCCATCACAAAAAATAGGGTTTTCGATGGATTAGGTAGGATATAATGTATCTATGCCATATCTTGTCTTCTCTAGAAACTTCTCCTAGAATCCATTTGAATTCGCCTCTAAAATGGTTTACATAAGATTCTATGCCTCCAGCTCATCAATCTTATCTTCCTCCTGATTCAAAAGTTCCAAAAAAATAAACTTGTCAACTTTTAATTGACGAATCTTTGATCTTTTTCATAATGTAGCAGCTTGGCATTATCAATTTACTGATTCGAGACATACTGTGTCACTCGACATCAACTAGATTTTATTGGTGCTTGGAATCAACTGAAAATCACTCGACATCTACTATCTTGCTTGGTACCTACTAACTTGCTTGGCATCCACTAGAATTTACTTTGACTTGGCTCCAACTGACTTTTTGCTTGGCTTGCACTAACTTTGCTTGGCAACTTCTATCAACTTGGTCAAGCTTAGCAAATGAATTTTGTTCAACCTTATTCTTTTGAACTTTCTAAGTGTAGCCAATCATTTTGTAACCTCAAGTAGATCATCAATACATTATGTTATCACTATCTTAACTGATTCTTACACTTCAATACATAATCATAACTCAACCTTTCCTCTAGGTACTTTTGTTACATCTTGTTGATCAAATCCTCCTCATCAATCAACTAAGTGATAGTGCTTGAAACATATAAGCAATTCTCTTACCAACATATGATAGGTTTGACATCAGTGACAAAACAATGATTGAAAATATAGTCTTCTTTCAGCAATCTTTCTACTCAAATGATCTTTTCAATCATATATCAACAATCTCCCTCTTTGGCATTGATGGCAAATAAAACTGATCAAACTAGTCAAAATGATGAGCATCTTGTTCCATCAAACTAACTAGGTTAAAATAGTAAGGCAATACCAAAAAGAAAGCTTGTGATTAAAACTTCTCCCTCTATCAGCAACTCCCTCTTAGGTTACAAAATATAACTTCAAAACTTCTCCCTCTAAGTTCCTTCTTTTCTATTTTTTTTCTTTCATGGATATGGATCAACATAATATTAGGATATCTCCCTCTTTTTGTTCTGATCCTTCTTTTGATTGCTTTCTACTTTCCCTTTCTTTCTTTCTTACCAAACTGAGCTTCTGATGTACTTTCTCCCTTGTTCATCTCTCCCTTGATCAGTATGCACTTGATCAATTTACTATACTTTCTCCCTCTTTGAAAACAATGCCAAAGACACATACTCAACACTTGGCATCTTTGGTATATGCAAACATAGGCTTTTACAGGCTCTTCAATTCTCTCCCTTTGTCACCTTGCTTGTGACTAATTTGTAATTCCATCTCTGTAGTTACTTTAGGAAATTCCTAAAGTAAGATCCACTCCATCAATTTGTATGAAATGAATGTTAGCTTGTTTGATGCAAGGTACACCCTCTATCTTTTACATAGCCTTTGATAGGGGTATCACCCCTAATTTACCTCTCAGATACTCATAAGCATCCTTAGGTAATGCTTTGGTGAAGATATCAGCAATTTGCTCCTTTGTGTTGATATATTCCATCATCACCTCTTTTCTTGAACCAACTCCCTTACATAATGATACTTTATTGCAATGTGCTTTGTCTCTATATGCATTATAGGATTCTTTGATATATTTATAGCACTTGTATTATCACAATAAAGTGTCACCGATTCAGTGATCTCTTCCTTCATTCCCTTTAGTATTTTTTTGATCCATACAATGTTTGTGCAATTAATAGTAGCAGCAACATACCCTGCTTTAGTAGTAGATTGGGAAGTACAACTCTCTTTCTTGCTTGTCCATGTAACAAGTATTTTACCTAAGAAGAATGCTCCTCCACTGGTGCTTTTTCTATCATCAATATTTCCAGCCCAATCAACATCAATGTAGACTTTTAGTTCAAACTTTTCATTCTTCTTATAGTATAAACCATACTCGTCTATTCCTTTCAGGTATCTCATTATTCTTTCACGGTCATCAAGTGATTCTCTCTAGGGTTAGTAGAGAATCTAGCAAATATCCCCATAGCTAATGCAATATCAAGTTTGCTTTGTACTACATACTACAATTTGCCAATCATGGATTTGTATAATGTTTGATTGACCTAAGCTGAATCATCATTTTTTGATAGCTTGAGTATTGTTGCCATAGGCATGCTTATTGATTTTGAATCCTCAAGTCCAAATGTCTTTAATATCTCCTTGAAATATTTTGAGTGAGTGATATATACACCAGACTTCATTTGATAGATTTGTAATCCTACAAAGAATTTGATCTCACCAAACATTGACATTTCAAACTCTTGCTTCATCTGATTTGCAAAATCTTTACACAAAGCATCTTGTCCTCCAAATATGATGTCATCAAAAAATATTTTTGATAATAGTATACATTTTTCTTTATCTTTCTTCATGTAAAAATTGTTGTTATCATCCGTCCTTTCAAATCCAATCTTAACACTTGATAAGTATGAAGTCTCTCGTACCATGCTCTTGGTGCTTGTTTCAATCCATACAAGGCTTTGTGCAGTCTGCATACCATGTTCTTATTGTTTTTATCCATAAATACTTGTGGCTATTCTATGTATACCTCTTCTTATAATATGCCATTTAGAAATGCAGACTGAACATCCATCTGATAAACTTTGAAACTTTTATATGCAGCATAAGCAAGCAGAATTCTTACTCCTTCCATTCTTGCAATAGGGGAAAATGTTTCACCATAGTTAATTCCTTCTTATGCATATCCTTTGCAAACTAGTCTTGCTTTGTTTCTTGTCACTTCATCATTCTCATCTAGCTTGTTTCTAAATACCCATTTTGTGCCAATCACATTCTTGTCTTCTAGTCTAGGAACTAGACTCCAAGTCTTGTTCTTTTCTATCTGCTGAATTTCTTCCTCCATAGACTTGTACCAATCATCATCTTCCAATGCATCTTTCACTATCTTAGGTTCCTTCATGCTTAACAAACATGATTCACTTCTCAATCTATTTCTTGTCATTGGCCTTGCATCTTTGTCTCCAATAATTTGATCTGCACGATGGTGTCTTTTGACATATTTGGACAGTCTAGGCTTAGTTTGTGTGGTTGCATTGTATCTCTTAGCTTCAGTATCACTATGTGCATCTCTGTCAGGTGTTTCAGCATCTCTTTCATGTTTTCCAATCTCAGAGTCAGATTGTGCATTTTCCTCATTCTACAACTTGGCATCTGAATGCAATGCAACATTCATAGGATGTGACTTGATAGTTTTTGAGACTTGTAGTTGGCTTGCTACACAATTTGTATCATCTTCTTGAGTAGGCATTCCTTCATAATAATATACAAATGTCTTGTAATCTTCTGGTTCTTTTGTAGTTTCAACCTCATGTGTTTCTGTAAACTCATCAAAATTCACATTTGCACTTTCCACAATTTTCCTAGTGTTAGTAATTAAACACTTGTAAGCTTTACTTCTTATGGAGTAACAAAAAAATATACCTTCTTCACTCTTTGCATCAAACTTTCCACTCCTAACATCTTTAAGAATATAGCATTTTCTTCCAAATACCTTAAAATATTTCACATTAGGTGGATGACCATACCATAGTTCAAAAGGTGTTGAGTGAATACCTTTCTTTACTTGCACATGGTTCAAGGTGTATACAACAATACTTGTAGCTTCTCTCCAGTATTTTAGAGTAACATTTTTCTCCATCATGAGTGTTCTGGCACAGTCCATTATAGACCTATTTCTTCTTTCAACAATTCCATTTTGTGGATGGGTCCTAGGTGCTGATGTCTATCTCTTGATTCCTCTATCATTGCAGAACATCTCAAACTCGTGTGAAGTGAATTCACCTCCTCTATCTGATCTCAAGATTTTAGATTCTTACTTGTTTCTTTCTCAACTCTTGCCAAGTGCCATTTAAACATTTGAAAAGCATCTGATTTTTGTTTTAGAAACATGACTGTCATCATTCTAGAGTAAATAGAAGAACAAACCAGTTTTGTACTAGGAAGATCAATTCCAGATGGGATACTCATTATACAAGAAATATTACACATAGCCAATAAGAATAAAATGGCAAGCATGTTCATGAAACTGGATATTTAGAAAGCATATGACATGGTTGATTGGATGTTTCTATGCAAAATATTAGAAGCCTTCAGATTCTCGCACCACTGGATTAACCTTATATACCAATGCATCTCAACAAATAACATTTTAGTTCTTATTAATGGAACTCTCGAAGGCTTCTTTGACACATCAAGAGGTATAAGACAAGGAGATCCCCTATCTCTATTCCTATACATTATCATGGCAAAAATCTTCGGTAGAGAAATTTCCAAAACCCACTTTGACAGTAAAATTAGTGGAATTATAGTAACTGAGAATGTTCCTAATATAACACATCAACAATATGTAGATGATGCCATTTTTCCAGGAGAAAGTTCAATAAAGGAGGCCCTAAACTTCAAGTCAATCATTCAACAGTATATGGAAGCTTCAGGGCAGAGAGTGAATCCTGAAAAATCAGAATTTTTTTTCATTAACACTAAAATTGAAAGAGAAAAATAGATTTGAAATATTTTGAGATATAAAAGAGGAACATTCCCATGTAAATAATTGAGAATAGAGTTAGAAAAAGGTAGTAAAACTAATAAGGGATGACATAATATACTTGATAGAATGGATAAGAAGATAGCAGATTGGAAAGATAAATGGCTAACCAAATCTAGTAAAGTGATAAAATTAAAGCAGTCTTATCAACCCTGCCAACCTACCATATTTCTTGTTTACCTCTATCTAAAAGTCTTAATAAGAAGATTGAGGCAAAACAAAGAAGCTTCTTTTGGAATGACATTGAAGATAAAAAAAAATTGGCTCTTATAAAATGGGAGTAAATATGCAAACCAAAGCAATTAGGAGGTCTTGGTATCAAAAATTTAAGTTGGAAAAATGAAGCATCAGGGGCCAAATTGATGTGGAGACTATTCATAGAAAGAAATAAAAAATGGGAAAAAAATATTTATAACAAATACCTAAATGCAGCCGATCCTTACTCCTTGTTTAGAATGAGGATCCTTCCTAAAGGATCTGAGAGTTGGAATTTTATAGTTCAAAGCAGAGCCCTGATTAGTAAATATCTCACACAGGATGTTGGTAATGGTGACGAAGCTCTATTCTAGGAGGACTAATGGGATGGTCTCCCCCCATTGGATAAAATGGGTATCCCAGCTAGTCTTAAAGACAAATTAGTCAAACTCTGGGAGTATAAGGTCAATAGTTATAAAATCAAAAAGATATTAACAACAGTATAAGTTGGGAATGGAAAACCTTGGATAATATTGACATGGACCTAGTAGTAAAAAAAGGTGTATGAAAACATCATTCATAAGAGGAAAATAAAGAAATTAGTGAGAAATGACAAACTCATATCGACAACATCAAAATATGGTAGGTATAACGTAAAAAATTGATATAGAGTAATTACTCATTCCCAAATATGGAAAGAAGTTAATACTCCTCTAAAACTTTGTTGGGAATTCTCTTGCCTACCAAAGGCGAGCTTCTTTCTGTGGACTTCCTCTCAAAATAGGATTCTAACTACTAATAGAGGAACCTTCAAGCTGTGTGTTATGTAAGAATGACAATGAAGATACTGATCATCTATCATATAAGTGTTCATATACACAATATTATTGGAAATGGCTCCAACATATTCTGGATTAGACCGTACCCTTACCAGAATCTCTAGACGATCTACTTAGGTGTTGGCCAACTAATAATAGTAGATGTATCTATGGTAAACTTCGAAATATTTGTATCTATCCTTATTTGGGAAGTATGGAAAGAAAGGAATAAAATAATATTTCATGATCAAGATATGATGGTATGTGAGATTACTAATAAAATCGAGGCATGTATTGTCGAAACCTTAAACGCTTACCTTAGGAAAATACCAAAAGAAGAAGGATCATTTTTAGAATAGGATGGTCTAATGAATTTTTTTTGGAAAAACCTAATTAACCCCCTGGTTATGTATAAAAAAAAAGACTAAAGAGGCAAGGAAAAAATGTAGTTGGATTCCACTCCCTAGTGGATGGACCAAATTAAATTTTGATGGAGCCTCGAGAGGAAATCTTGGTATATTAGAATAGGATGCATTAGTAACAACGATTCTGGCAATTGGATCACTAAAAGGGTTAAATCTATAGGGTCAACCACTAACAACCTTGTTAAATTAGAAGCCCTTCAAGAAGGTATCCAAATTTGTCAGGATCTAAGTATATCTAAACTTATTATTGAAGGAGATTCGCAAATTATCCTAAATGCCATTAGGAAAAGGGAGGCACCAAATTGGGTTTTAAATTCTAAATTGCAAGAAGTTCTAAATCTCCTGGACCTCTTCAAAGATGTTCAAATTTTGCATTTTTTTGGGAAGGTAATAAAGAGATAGATCAATTAGCAAATAAGCGTGCTGATGGTGAAAAAATATTAATCTATAATTATAAGTAAATTAATCAAAAGTTGAATAATTGTCTTAATCAAAACTGGATAATGTAAATTGTAATCTTATTAGCTAAATTAGCCCTGATGGATAATTTAGATAATAAGGATACAAACAAATATAATATCTTCATAATTTTAAATATATATGCATACATTCCTATATATGTATATAAATACATAAAAAGCTATATATATATAGGTATATCGACATGTATAAACTTGAAAGCATTGGCTTCTTGTAGAATACAAAGGGGGTAGATGGAGGAAATTTTTAGTGATGAATCAAGACTTTGACATATTTAAAAATAATAATAATAATAAAGGTTTTTCAATTTAAAATTAAAAGAGTTAAGACAATAGTATTGTCAAATATGAAAGGAATTTAGTAAGGCTATAAGGGAACATATTTTTGAATCCTATAAGTTTCCTTATTCCTAGATCTAGTCCTTGAAAATCTATTCTTTTAGTTTTTGCAATATTTGTATGATCATTTTAGGCTCTGCAACTCGGTCTTATTATAAATATATGAATAATGTCAGAATCTTGGTAGTAACTTTAGAAATTGGTAATATCAATCTGCAAGCTTACATTCGACACAGTGCAATTCATGTAGGAACACTCAGATTTAAATTAAGTTCAAAATGTGATAGAAACATATAAAGCAATAAATCAACCGTCTATAGTAAGCAATAGAAAAAAGGCAATAAAATAATTTAATGGAAAATTTCTATCACTCCTAATCTTTCCCAATATAGTACATTATAACATGCATGGATTATTCACTAATATAAACACTTAACATTAAAATGAAATGAACATTAAAAATTTGATAAATTAGATGGTAGTCTACTAACTCATAATAAACTACATACAACTAAGAAGAAAAGTGTTAAATTTGTTATAGCAAAGGTTCTAGCCAATCTTGTTGAATCTCTTCATTTATTCTTGTTGGTCTAATACTACTAATACTTGTGGGAAGAAAGGCGTCTTTGATATGTAGGTTAGTATAAAGATTATCTCAGGAGGTATAAGTAGTTGTGAATAGCATCATAAATCTGAATTTGGAAGACAAGTTGAATAATGCAGAGGAAATTATCACCATCAATATTAGATCTAATAATTGGACACTATAAGATCTCATTAATTAGGAATATACTGGGGAATGCCCCTTTTAAACTATGTATAATTTAGGAGCTCGGTCCTAGGAAACACTGGAGGTTTTCTTACTTTGTTCTTTCCTATTAGTGCTCGTTTGAATGGATAGCATCGTAACTATCTTTTTAACATCTAAATTTAATATGAAGGCTTTGGTCATTTACTGATAAAAATAAATGTTCATTTATATATGAAAACACACAAAATTAGTCTCCATGATAATACTTGAAAAAATTATGCACACACAATCACAACAGATTTGAAAAAATTATGTAATTTGAAAAAATCAGATTGGCAATAGGAATGGCCTATTCCAATAAAATATATTTTTTGGCACAGACATATGCTCATTTTAGGGGTAAAATTTGAATATGTCTTCCTATTCCCAATTCTAATTGAGCGTACCAAATAGTGAATATAAAACATATTCTATTTTTCTCTTCCTATTCCAGCAACTGAATGGGCCCTAAGGGTTTGAAGTTTCATGAAGCGAGCAATCGTCCAACAATGGGATTTTCAAGGCATGGTCATCATGAGATAATCTTGCATTTAATAAGGAAATCATAGAATAATCTTACAATGAGATGCACATGTATCTTATCATTAGGTTGTGACGTACATATTTTTAAATTTCTCATGTGTCACCAAAAGTAATGGTTGAATGAAGCGGTTATAAATAGAATACATATGCATCTATTTGATGACCTTATTTTCTGACAATTGTCTTACAAGTTACGTCAATTGTAATTTTCCCTTGTTGATATGGGGGTTATCATTGTAGAGGGATACACCAATGAAGAACATGAATCTATGTTCTAGCCTAGTCTCACTGAAGTAAATATAGAATAGTTTGAAATTATATCCATTATATTCACTGCCACCTAGGAGTTAAGGACTAGTCACGATTGTTATGAGAGTAATATTTTTGACTAGAAGGGGAGAGAGACCATGATAAATTTGGTTTTATACTAGGTGAAGTGGAAGAAGAAGGGGCTTTGGACTTTATGGTAGACCTCATCAAGTTTCTGCAAGGAAATGTATAGGAAAAGGAAAATGTGGAAGTGGACCCAGATGGAAGATGAAGAGTCACCTTCTTGATAACCAAAATAGAATAGATGATGTTCTTTTTGTAATTGTTGTTGTAATGAGTAGTCATGGGTGCTATAAAAGCAAATATTTTTAAAAGAAAAGTGGGCAAAGAAACATGAAATAAATACTTTATTTTGGCTTTTATTTTTTGTTAGGAAGTTTTTGATCTTTGGGCTTTCATATGAATATAAACTATCAAAATTTTGTGTTGCCATTTTTTGGGCCTATATTTTGTTGTGTTGTACGAATTGATTCCTTTTTCAAATAATTAGAAAAAGTTGTGTATTAGATTATCTTTGAGTAATAATGTGTGTTGCACACATTGCATAATATTGTTTATATTTTATTATGTAATGTTGCACCTAGATGGACATGCAACATGTAAAGATTCGCATAGGATATGCTTGATGAGTTGTACTATTACATTGTAATAATAGTTGATATAATTATTTAATATTAGGGAAAGAATTAAATTTCCAATATTAAATGTGGGGTCAATGGGTTAGGTAGCACATGGTCTTTGCACATAGTTAATGTAATACCACTTGGTGGTTTTGTAAGAGTTGCTACTATATAAGCAACCACAAGGCTAGTTGTAGAGACAATAGACGAAAAAGGTAAAAGGAAAAAGGAAAAAGGGTAAGTCAAGCAAGACAAAACTTGATAGGTTAGCCAAGTGAGCATTTGTGAAGGTTGGAAGCATGGGATGGGATGTGTGGACTCATGCTTATTCACATGGATTGCTTGGTTGTAGCTATGGCTTTGAAGGCTTCTATGGTTGTATTGCAATGGTATTTTTGCTAAATAATATATGGTGATGGATGCTTTTAGAGGTTGGGTTTTTCCTTCACTGAGGGTTTCCCAGGGTATATCTTGTGTCACATATGTGGGTATGTTGTATATTCTTTTGCATGTGGGTTATAATTGTATATTTATTTCAGGTCTATTATGGGTTATGTGGAAATAGTAATATTTTTGGTTGCAAGTTTCCTTACAAGTGATATCAGAGCTATGGTTTTCTTGTTGTAACCTTAGGTTGAATCCATGGGAATGCATGAAAGAATAGAATAAAAGGACAAGATTTATGAGTTTTGTATGTTGTTTATTACAGATATGAGGGTTTTGGTTTTGTTATTATGATGGAATGTTGGCAGATTTTTGGGCATGTGAAATTGTTGGTCAGAAGGGTTTTTGGGATATTTCATTTAAATAAGGGTTTTTAGGGGGAAGCTTGCAAAACTGACCTCCTGAGCAAAAAAAAACCTCACCATTGGATCCAGTTTGGCCTTTCCATAAATTTTGATATATGATATTTCCTAGTTTGATCATGTTGAAAGAAAATGAAAGAGTTCTTTAGTTTCAACCTATGACAACCATCAAATTTAATCCTATTGAAATTTCATCACCAAAATAAAAATTGCAATAAAAATGGTAAAAATTATATCTTGGTAAAACAACCATAACTTTTACTCAAGATATCAGATTTTAGATTTCTTACAGTCGTTTGGAAAAATAAATCAAAGCACTACAACTTGGTGCAGGTTTGATTCTGTAATTTTGACATTTTTTAAGGTTTTAAGAGCCATAAAGTTAGATGTTATTTATTTTGAGCATAGATTTGGGCATAAATTAGGCAACCAAAGCCAAATTTTAGACTTTGAATACTCAATAGAAAGCTCTTGGAGAGATCTACATATTAGTTTAGATTTTGTACAAGTTTGACATGATTTATTTGGTGACATATTAATTTGAATAGCTTGTACCATATATTGACTGTGGTAACATTGTGAGTTTATGACATTGTATATTTTGGAGATTTGATGTCATTGTATACTTTGATTATATTTTAGATTGGTCTTCTGATGATATGGTTATCAGTGTTTGACTTGGATATGTATGATGACTTGTTGGGTCTAGAAGTTGTGCAGTGTTGTAAGTGGTCTATACTTATAGGTTGCATTTATGGCTTGGATATGGGTTGTCTTTGCCCATTGATATTTCATTATTAATGCATATTCATATTTTTGGCTTGGATTTGAATTGTCTATGCCCTTAATCACATGATTTTTTAATTGGTCTTTATGAAGAAGGGATGAGATATTGTTACTAGGTACAATCATGGTAGAGGATTGTGGTTGACTATTTTATACTAATAGGTTGGACACTTTGAGAGTTAGATGCTTGGTCCATGGATGTGATCATGGTGTCATAGATTTTCGCATGCCATGATTGGATATACAGGTACATTCTTAATGTTCATTAGTTTGAATTCTTGATTCTTTTATGGTGGTATATCTTCTTGGTTGAGGATTATGGTATTTTATTTCTTTTGAGTAGTCCATGATGTGCAATTTGAGTTCTTTGAACGTTTGACGTCTTGGTTGATTCTCATGATTATAGGATGGGTTTTTAATCATGATGTCATGGGTAGTTTGGATATATAGTTTAGTGGGAGCTTGTGACAATGATGAGGTGGTAGTGTGATATTAGTTCTTGGTTTCACTTGGTATTGACACTTTGGTTGTATGTGTGTAGACTGAGAGGATCTTCATTTTGGAGATAGATTTTATGATGACATGAGTGATTCAATACCATGGTTTAGTGGTCATTATTGACATATATATATATATATATATATATATATATATATATATATATATATATATATATATATATATATATATATATATATATACAGAGAGAGAGAGAGAGAGAGAGAGAGAGAGAGAGAGAGAGAGAGTGTGTGTGTGTTTGCAGATGTTGGAGGATGTCTTAGATCTTGTTGCTTCAAAAGTGTCTTTGATATTTGCATGGTGCACTTTTTATCATCATGGTGTTTAGAGATGGTTCTTCATGATGTGTGGAGATGGTTGCATCTTGAGGACTCATGAGGTTCTTGATAGATGTTTGTTTACACTTTTATTTGACATCTTATTCTTGGTGTTAGGATGGTTTCATTATTATGTCATGGTATGCACTTGATACACATTTAGAGTTTTGATATGTTATGGAATGTTCATATGGAGCATGTTTTCTCTTTTGTTGAGATGGTTTAGATCATGTTGTCATGTTTATGTTCCTAAGGCCATGGTTGGACATTTGATATTGATCTTTGTTTAGTTTCTTGGTATTGAGTACATTGATCATTTGTTGGATAATTCATGATATTGTTATGTTTCATTTATAGTTGGGATAGATTGATTGTTTATAGGTTCTTGTGGGTACTTAGAGATGGTGGTGATGTTGATTTCTCTTGGATTAGAGAAGTATTTGTTGGGATAGTTGATGGTTTCAATAGGAAGTCTTAGGGGCATTCAATCATCATTTGGTTGTGCTCCTTTGAAATGTCCCTTTTTTGATTTTACATGATATTTCAAGCCTCAAATCAAATCTTTAAAATAAAACAACCAATATTACAAAGATCCACCAATTTCTCAATAAAACCCAAATCGGGTATGACCGAAATAGTGCCAAAAGCTTCACAACTTCACATATTATTAATAAATATGAAAATGGACATTTTTACAGAAATTTCAGCAGCATAACAGCCTTAAAAATGAAATTTCTAGATTTGTATAGCCTTTACACAACAGTTCACAAATGTAGGACAAAAACTATGCTCATCGGGCTCCCGAAATTAACACAAAAATGCTCGAAAACACCACAAAACACTAATAATCTATCTCAAAATTTTAATCAAATCCCAATACATATATTCAGATATATTTTAACACCTTAAAGTATGAAATAAAGTAGCAACCGAAACTGATATGAAATACTCAACTGAAAACACCAAACTCATACAAAAAACACACCCGAAAACCCACAAATCTGCACTGTTCAGCACAAAGGAAAACTCTATATGAGCATGCACATGGAATGGCTTCAAAATCCCATCCTTAGCCTTCCTAGAAAACTGCAAACTCCCATTCTTGGGTCTCCCTGGAAACTTGCAAACTCCCATTCTTGGGTCTCCTTCTCCACAGGTTTGGCAGCCTCTGAAGAATAAAAAAGAATGAGCAAAAATCAAGTTCTCAAATCAGCCCAAAATGCCTCCAAACCCCTTAAAAGAGGGCATAACCCTAAATCACATCCAAGAGGGGCTAATAAAATATATTTTAATAATAATTTTTCATTTATTAGTCCAACGGTTTCCAAAGATTAACCCCCCCTTTTTCTGAAACCTCACCTTCTTGGGCCTGCCTGCCTTGGCAAAAATTATTATTTTTAATTATTTGAAAAGGGACATGACATCCTTCTTCTCTTTCATTTTTTCAATTGTCATGGGTCTAGGCACCTCAATGTATTTATTGTCCAGGTAATATGATGTAGAGTCTCCAATACTAGATAAGTGCAATCTCATTAGTCATTTTTGTGCTAGGAATTTCTCCTTGTTCAACTCAGGTATCTATCTCTTGTACATCTTGATCTTTTAACTTGAGTCCCTTAAGAATTTCCTTACAAGCACTAAATCTCTAATCCCAATTGTTATAATGATTTAGAATAATTGAGAGGAGGGGTGAATCTATTATCCTCAAGTCCAGATGTACCAATTTACTATTACTAACTTTGAACAGATTAATCAATCTTAGGAACCACTTGGTCTATATAGCATATCATCACCAATTTAACTTTTTATGTAATTACTTAACTCTATGTTCCTTATATGTGTTGATTGCTAGTAAATAAACTACTGCAAAAATATAGCATGCATAACAATAACATTCATACATGAAAATAACACTTTGACACCATGATTTAATGTGGAAACCCAATTTGGGAAAAATCACCAAGTAACATGCTACCAAATTTTTACTCTTCTAAAGTGAGCTCGGTTAAGAGCAAACCCTTTTAAAGGTTATACAACACACCATTAAATGTGACCTTGTTAAAGGATTTAATCACTGTATTAGGACTGCCCTTGTTAGAGAACTTTGGATCATTCCAATAGAACATGTCACCTTGATTATAAAATATGATGATTAGGTCAACCTTTATTTAAGGATTTTGAATAATAAAGTCGTTAGAATGTAAGAGTACATTTGATCTATAAAGTGCAACTCACTTTGCAAATTCAAATCTCCATTTGCTCATCTGTTGGTTCATTGACTGGCCTCTATTGTCATCTCTACCATTGATATGCTTGGAATCTCCTCAAGCAATTACTCTTCATACTTCACCTCTATTGTATTGTTCTTCATAGATTCTTTTTAATAATGCCAATAAAAAACAAACCAACCTTATAAAATATCTCTTATGCCTCCTTAATTAGCTAATTTTGATCTTTTTATGCTTAAACATTACTAGTGATCTTAGGATTTGGTCAAATTCATCGAATCCTTCCATTTTTTTCTCCTTCTTCTAGAAACTTGTGATCAAATAATTTCCTTTGATCACTTAAAAAACCTCCTCACACATTAAATACACTAGCTTATCAATCCTTATCTTCCACACATTTTGACTAATTCAAAATTCCAACTCTATTGCTCTCAAATTAAAATCTTTCTCAAACTATAACTTTTTTTTTTGTCACTTGAGAATCATTGTGGTCTTCTGCTTGGTTATGACTGTATAGCTCAACATACACTATACCATCTCACTTGGTATCAATAGGCTCACTCAACCATTACTATGCTTGGTCACTACTAACACTTTTTCATACATTTGTTCAACAATGAGTAACACTTGACTTGAACCCTTTTTTTTTTGCTTCTAATTAAGTTCCTTAATCTTTAGCTTCAACTCCTTCATTGAGCGATCAACACTGATACTTGTTCAAGCTTGTCCTTTTGACTTGTTTCAACTCTGAGGTTTATCCAACTATCTTCTCCACTATATGTATTGATTGAACAACACATAATCTTGTCAAAGACTAACTTATGAAGTTCCCATTGCATTTCCATGATACTTAACTTCTCATTACTAACTAACTCACCTTTTTATCTCTTCTTTTCAAATCCTCTTCATCAATCAAATAATATGGCACTCTACACTATTGGTAAATTCTCTCCATTAGATTCGACATTCTATATTACCAATAGGTTGATCCAATTGTAGTTTCCAACAATCTCTCTCTTTGGCATTCATAGAAATACCTCACACATTTTACTATTTACCAAGCAATCCAAAATCTTCAATAGTTGTATTGTAAGCTCCTTTGTGTTCGTATTCTCTCTTTCTTAATTTCATTTTGATTCTCATCCAATGAAATGTCATGATACTCCCTCTATCAATTAAGTACAACACCTCACAAGTTCAATAACATATGTCTATGCATAACTTATCTCCTATAATATGTGAATGGTATCTACCATACATCTCCCTTTTGTATCTATCCTTGTATCATAATCTAATCTTACTCTCCCTATTTAATTGATCAATGTTTTATGGTAACTTAATCATACTAATCTCTCCCTCTTTGAAAAAAATGCCAAAGACATCAGCCATTTACACACATCATCATGTCACTACTTTGACTGACATAGAAATATCATCTCAACATTAACTTTTTGTAGCTTCATCTGCTCATAGTTCAGTGCCTTACTTTTTGCACCTTTAGGTAGCTCCTAAAGTGTGACCTCTTGCATCAATGTATATGATATTCTGATTTAAATATTTGATGCAATGTAACATCTCTTCTTAGTTTTCTTCAAGTGGCGGAATGACCCCTAACTCACCTCTTATATTTTCAAAAGCATCCTTAGGTAGTGCTTTTGTGAATATCTCAACTAAGTGTTCTTTGTGTTCACCTATTCCAATATCACTTCTTTGTCTTGTATGAACTCTCTCAAGTAATGATACTTAATATCAATATGCTTAATTTTTATATGTATTATAGGGTTCTTTGGTATATTTATGGCACTTGTTCTATCATGATATATCGCAATAGGTTTAGTGATCTCTTCCTTTATACCTTTCAACAATTGTTTGATCCATACAATATTTGAATGATTCACTATTGCAACAACATATTCAGCCTATGTTGTAGATTGTGAAATACAGTTCTTCTTTTTGCTTGTCTAAGAAATCAAAATCCTTCCCAAGAAGAAAGATCCTCCACTTGTGTTGAAAATGAGAATGAAGTAACTGAGAGGGGGAGGGGGTGAATCAGTTACTACAAAAACATTTCACAGTCCCTTAGATGTCTAAAAGTTTGATCTATTTTACAGATTACTGAAACTTGATATTGCAGCAAATAATAACAATCATTAAGAACTGATATTAAAACAATTCAGCAAACTCCAACACTAGAGACACCAGATTTAACGTGGAAACCCAATATGGGAAAAACCACCAATGTAACTAGTTACTGTTTTTCACTCTTTTGAAGTGAGCCCTATTAGGAGCCAACCCTGTTAAAGGTTACAAAACACACTGTTAGGTGTGACCCTATTAGAGGATTTAATCACCCTGTTAGGAGTGGCCTTGCTAGAGGTCTTTAGAACAATTCAACTGAACTGTTACCTTGTTAGAGGATTTACAATAAGGCTGTTAAACCCACTCTGTTAAGAGATTTTGAGTTCACTGTTACAATGGTTAGAAAGCAACAATGAAGTGACCTGATATAATGTGCAACTTTTCTTTGCTGATTGCAGATCTTTGTTATGCTTGACTGGATCCTTACTGATCACATATAACCTTGCAGCTCCTTCAACACGTTTGATCCTTCATCACACTTCTTCAATATTTTCTTATTCCATATCCATACATTCACACTCTTATGCATCCAAATTCTCTCTTCATATGAATTCACAACTTGATCTTTCATATATACCTTACAGATTATCTTAGTCGGCTCTAATCACTGATCAATAATCAAACAAATACAATAGTCGGCTAAAAATTACAAACCAAAAAATCCCTTTACTGGCCGAAACTGCTTGGTTAATACTGTTCAAAAAATAATTCCTGTGTTAACCGACTGAGCTCGGTTAATACAGCAAACTCTGTGACATCCCTTCAATCGCCGGGAGAACTCGGTAAGTATAGATGACCGAGTGAGCTCGGTAGAAACTGTTTTTGCCAAATTCCCTTTGGACACCGAGTGAACTCGATAAGCACTGACTTTCCTTTGCTTACCTTCCTATCTCGGTAAACACTAACTTTTCTTTGGTTACCTTCCTAGCTCGGTAAACACTAACTTTTCTTTGCTTATTTTCCTAGCTCGGTAAACACTTTGTCACAGTTTCTTTCAATCACCGAGTGGGCTCGGTAAGTACTGAACTTCCTTTGTTAACAAGTTAGCTCGGTAGAAGCTATCTTTACAATGTAATATACAGTAATGCTTGGTAGACTCTGTAAACGACTATGCTTACCTTCTGAGCTCGGTAGACTCTGTTTGATGACTGATATGATATTTGTGTAACATCAAAGACAACACTCAATTAACCAATTGTATCCAACAACTTGTACTCTTTCTGTCATCAATATTTCCTGCCCAATCAACATCTTTGTAAACCTTCAACTCAAATTTGTCACTTTTTTTGTACCATAAACCATAGTCTTATGTTCCTTTTCTAGTATCTCAGTATCCTCTTTACTATCATCATAGAATTTACTCCTCAATTAGTAGATAATATAGAAATAATTTCAATAGCTAATGCAATGTCAGGTCTGCTATGTACAACATATTGTGATTTTCTAATCATTGACATGTATAATGTTTGATTCACCACACTAGAACCATCATTCTTTGACAATTTATGTCCAATCACCATAGGTGTTGCAACTAGTCTTGAGTCTTCCATTCCAAAAGTCTTCAAATATTTCTTTGATATACTTTGATTGAGTAATGGAAATACCCTTATTCATCTGATACACTTGCAATCCAACAAAGAATTTAATCGCTCCAAACATTGACATCTCAAACTCTTTTTTCATTTAATCAACAAATGACTTGCTCAATGAATCTTTACCTCCAAATATGATATCATCAACAAAAATTTTAGCTAGAAATATCTTTTTTTTTAGATTCACTTTTCATATACAAATTGCTATTTTCATTATTTCTTACAAAATAATTTGTCATGAAATAATTGTGTAACCTTTCATACTATGCTTTAGGGGATTGTTTTAAATCATACAATATTTTTTGTAACTTACATACCATATTCCTTTTTTTGGAACAAAAAATCCTTTAGGTTGTTTAATTTAGACTTCTTCCTCCAAAATTCCATTCAAAAATACAAATTTTACATCCATTTGGTACACTTTGAATCCTTTGGAAGAAGCATATACAAGCAAAGTTCTCACTCCTTCTAACCTTGCAACTGGTCAACTCCTTCCTCTTGTGCACATCCCTTACAAACTATTCTTTTCTTATTTCTTGTAACTTCACATCAACTTATTTTTGAAAACCTACTTAGTTCTAATCACATTCTTGTCCTTTGGTCTAGGTACCAGTGTCCAATTCTTATTTTTTCTTAGTTTTCTCAATTTCTTCATTCATTTCTTTGACCCAATCTTCATTCTTCAATACTTCTTTGATGGATCTATGCTCAAACTCACATAATAAATATATATCATTCTTCAATCTTCTTCTTGTCATGACTTCGATATCTTTTTCCCCAATAATTTGATCTACTGCATGATGTCTTTGTTAGAGTAAAGTGTTAATTTCATTTCATCTCTTAAATTACCTTTACTCCCTTTTAAAGATTTTATTTTATGCACTTTGCATTTCCATTTAATATTAATAAGTAATTATTAAATGTCATTTACATCTTAGGGTTTCCCTTTTAGGTTTTCGATCTCCTTCTATAAGGATTGATCTTTTGTAATTATCTCTTACTTTTCTTTTTAGTCTGATAATACAATCTGCATATTTTCAAAGCAAAACCCTTGCATCTTCTTTTCTTTTTCTTCTTTGTGATAGGTTCTTGCATGCAGGTATTCTTTGGGATTTGTGGATTTTTATTGCTCAAATTCGTGAGTCTTCTCGCATACTTTGCCAATATAGGTTTGGGTCTTCTTTCTTCTTTCTGTTGTTCACTTGATTCTGTTAGAAAGTAAAGTCCACCAATATATTTTAGAGTGGGGGATGAATAAGTTATCCAATTAATAAAACACTTATCAACCTTATTAACCTTCAAGAATGTGAAAAATTTAATCAAAAACCATAACAAGATACTCATACACAATGACACTAGATATGTTATTTAGGGAAACCCTTGATCAAAAGGAAAACCTTGGTGGGGATGGTACCCACAAAATGATGTACTAATGTAAATGTTCCTTGTTAGAGGATGGACCCTACTAGGAATCAATAAATACATTAAGTACATATCAGTCCATGTTGGGAGAATTTGAATCCCTGTTAGGAGATTCCAACCTTGTTAGGAGTTGTAGAAGGTAAATGGACCCACTGTCCAAACATCTTCCGGGGTAATATTTGTGAACTCACTATCCAACTGATCTCTGTGTTATTCCTTGTTGAATAATAGAAATGAATTGTACTTGTACTTTATCATGTCAACCAGACTTCCTCTTTTGATCTTGATACCAAATCACCAACTTCGAATCCAACAATCCCTTGGATTGCTTACTCATATTTGCCAAATGCTCTACTCTTATTTATATAATTGCACTTTGCACATTTATTAAACAAGTAAAATATCCTTCGTTTATACCATGTACTCAAAAAATTTCTTGAGTAGGCCTTGAGGCTTTCCCAATTAATTATATTAGGACCTCTTTAAGATAATTAATTATTTTACAACTATACAAGATTATCGACTTATAGTCTTTACAACTTCTCACACGTGCAACCTCAGACCTTGTGCACTCACTAATGTCATCATCAAGTTGTCTTATATCACTGTCTAACCTCACATATCACAATTCTATCTCTATTAGGAGATACAATCCAAACATCAAGAACTACTTCTTAGAAACTTTGTCTCTATAATGCTCTCTATAAATCAAGCAATATCTCCTACATATCTTTGCCTTTCTAGATGTGCACTTAACCGCTTCACCAAGACATAGTGTGTAACCATTCTTGACCTAATCATTAATTCTCTTTCTGTACAACCTCATTTTCTATCTGCTACTCTGTTAGGCTCCACATAAATACTACTATGTTGACATTAATGACAAATATAGTCATAAATGCAACATGCCAATCATGCTAACAATCTCCCACGAGATCTAGAATGCTTATTGATACTCCCCAAAAGGAATACCATCAATATTCATGCTAACAAATTCAACATGTTCAACTTCTTCAATTATCTCTAGCTGCAACTAAACTTCCACTATCTTTTGATATGTAGTCTTTGTCTGTTACTCAACTCTTGTAACCTAATGATTGGCAATCTGTTAATGCTCGACAAAAATCTTCTACAAAATATCGACGGTGCCTAGTTGTTGATTCTCAATAGCCACCTTTTTTAGTTCAATTAAAGTGTTAGGTTCACCTTCATAGATGTAGACAAACTTCTTATAGTCTTCAGGTTCTTTCTTGCACTCTTCATTCTGCTTTGCAAATTTATCAACTCTAAAACTTACACTTTCCATAGTCTTGTTAGTGTTAGAATTCAAACACTTGTAAGCTTTTCTCTTAGTGGAATAACCTAGAAATATGTTTTCATCATTTTTTTGCATCGAGTTTAAATTTTATTACATCTTTCGATGTGTAACACTTGCTTCCAAAAACTTTAAAATAATTCACATTTGGTGCATATCCATACCAAAGTTCAAAAGATGTTTTGTTTGTTCATTTCTTCACTTATCCTTAGTTCAGAGCATTGATTGCAGTACTTGTAGCCTCTCTCTAGTACTTTTGTGAAACGTCCTTCTCTATCATTAATGTTCTTACACAATCCATAATTGACCTATTCCTTCTCTCAGGTATACCATTCTATGGTGATTCCTTGGTGCACTCATTTGCCTCTTGATTCTTTTTTCATTATAAAATATTTTGATCTCATCTTAAATAAATTCACCAACTCTATTTGATCTCAAAGACTTCAGATTCTTTCCCATTTCTTTTTCAACTCTAGTTAGATACCACTTAAACATTTGAAATGCATCATATTTTTCCTTAATAAATATCACAATCATCATTCTAGAAAAGTCATCAAGAAACATAATGAAATATTTATCATGATAATAGCTTTGCACTCCAATAGAAACACGTAAGTCAGTATGAACCAACTCCAAAATATCATCAGAAGAATAGGTATTTCTCTTGAAACTAGACTTTGTCATTTCACCCATTTGACATTGTTTGCACATCACTTTATTGGGTTTTCTTAGTCTTGCTAATCCTCTAAATCTTTTCATCTTACTAATGCTTACCAAATTATCAAAGTTTACATGACAAATCCTCTTATGCCATAACCAAACATCTTTACATTGTGCAAATAGACAAGTATCTTTAGATAGGTCTAGATAGAACAAGATATCTCTTGTTTGTTCTCCACCTCCAATTAGTTCACCAGTAGCATCATAGATCTTTGCCTTCTTGTTCTGGAAATCAACTTTGTAGCTTGAACTTATAAATTGTGTCACACTCAACAAGTTATATTTCAAACCATCAACCCAATATACATTGTCACATTTGATCTTATCATTCAATTTAATTGATCCTTTACCTTTCTTATAGCATGGTGCATTATTACCAATCTTGACACTACTTTCATTAGAATAATCTATCTTCTCAAACTTACTTTTAGCACCCACCATATGATGTGAGCAACTACTATCAATTATCCATCTATAATTCTTACTCACATGTGAAATAAATGCACTTTTCGCATCTTCATCATAATCATCTTTCATTGCAACATAAACAACTTCTTCATCACGATCATCAGAATTACTGTCAAAACCATCTTCTTCAATAATATAGAAAGATTTCTTACCTTTGTCCTTGTAATCTTTGTTACCTCTATTTCCTATGTTGTCTCTATCATCGCTCCTTCCTTTGTACTTGAAGTTTTTCATTTCCTCTTTCTCATCTATATCAGGACATCTAGCAGCAATATGACCAAATTTGTTACATGTAACATAGATAATAAGAAGTTTACCTTTGTATTTGGATTTTCATCTAGGTAATCTTCTGGCCAAAAATGCTTCAAGCTCATCAAGGTCATCATTAGATTTACTGTCTTTCCACATACTTTCTCTTTTCCTTTTTTTAGATACAGAGTTAGTTGTGCTCTAAATGCATATTCAATACTAGCAAGGGAATAATTATCAAAATGTGATATTTCAAATGCAATAAGTCTAACAATTAAACTATCCAAGGTTAGATCATTACTAGATGTACATGAAATGTCCCTTTTCTGATTTTGTATGATATTTCCAACCTTTAATTAGATCTTTAAGATCAAACAACTAATATCACAAAGATCCTCCAAATTTCTCAAGAAACCCCAAATCGGGTATGCCAGAAATGGTGCCAAAAGCTTCACAGCTTCACCTATTATTAATAAATCTGAAAGTAGACATTTTTACAAAAATTTGAGCAGCATAATAGCCTAAAAAATGACATTTCCAGATCTATATAGCCTTTACACAACAGCTCGCAAATGTAGGACAAAAACTATGCTCATCGGGCTTCCGAAATTAACACAAAAATGCCTGGAAACACCACAAAAACACTAATAAACTATCTCAAAAGTTTAATCACATCCCAATACATATATTCAGCTCTATTTTAACATCTTAAAGTCTGAAATACAGCAGCAACCAAAACTGATATGAAATGCTCAACTGAAAACACCAAACTCCTGCAAAAAACACACCCAAAAACCCACAAATCTACACTGTTCAACACAAAGGCAAACTCTGTATGAGAATGCACATGGAATGGATTCAAACTCCCGTCCTTAGCCTTCCTGAAAACCTGCAAACTCCTGTTCTTGGGTCTCCTTGGAAACCTGCAAACTCCCGTTCTTGGGTCTCTTCTCCACAGGTTTGGCAGCCTCTGAAGAATAACAAAGAATGAGCGAAAATCAAGTCTGGAATCTGCCCAAAATGCCTCCAAACCCCCTTAAAAGAGGGCATAAATGTAACTCATGTCCAAGAGAGGTTAATGAAACATATTTTAATAATAATTTTCATTTATTAGTCCAACGGTTTCCAAAGATTAACTCCCTTTTTCCGAAACTTCACTTTCTTGGGCCTAGCCTGCCTTAGCAAAGATTATTATTTTTTAATTATTTGAAAAGGGGACATGAAAAATTCTCCCCTCCTAAACATTTCTTGTCCTCAAGAAATGGCTGAATAATAAACCAATCAATCCACCTGGATCCCAAATGTAGTCATGAACTATACTACTACCAATAAACACAGGCTCCTGCAATATCCTCTGCAACATGACCAAAAGGAATCCATAATCAAACTGACAATTATAGCTCAACCAAACTCCAAAATCACAACTTCCATAGTTAGAAACCCATGAGACACAAACTCTTAGAACATCAAAACCCAAGTAAAGTGGACTACCAACACAGTAAATACCATCAATGCATTCCACTGGCCTATACGGAATGTACAATCCAACTCTGCAACAATGGTGAATGCTCTCAAATGAAACTATACCAAGTATGGAGAATCCACACATTGTACAACTCCTGCAGTCAACACAACTCTGTAGATCATCAGCCACTGTCTCATAACCATAACTCCCATGCACCCCTGATGGTGAAAAGCCATCACAAGATAAACAACAAGAAATGGAACCCAAACCAAATTTTCCCACCATCAATTCCTCAACACAAGGATCCATTGCTAACTGATGTACATACCCTGCAATATAATGTTGATTAAAAAAACCAACCTCATTCAACAACTCACCATGAACAAGTGATATAACCCACTGTGACTGATCACTAGCTAAGTCAGGAGATGTCATAGCCAAAGGAGTATAATCAATAACAACACCTGCTGAAGCATCACTCCAAAACTCCTGCTCTAAGTCATGTATTATCAAGCTATCAACTGCAGGACCTATCGCCATGTCATGACAATCACAACTCTCATCCCGAGGCATCAAACTATTCCATGACTGATGATAAGCACTAGGAACCAAAGTACATCTCTGTATCATAATCTCATCAACATGGTCATCAAAGGTAAATTGATGAGCGTACCTCATAGTGTAATGCCGATAGAATGCGCCAATCTCAGTCAGTGGTTCAGACTGTAATCCAGATGAAACTAACTGCAATTGATCATTAACCATGTTGGAACTGACTACTACCTCCAAAGATATCACCAAGGGAGTAGTATTACTAGCAGGAACCATGCCAACTGTCGACTCACCAACATCACACACGATCTTTGATACATCTCTAGTCTCTGTGCCATCAGTACTAGAGGCCACCACCATGTCAGGCATACAACAATCTGCTACAACACCCAACTCAACTGAACCTAACTCTAGTGGGAATTAACCTGATATGCCAATGTTAGTATCAAGGATGGATGCATCCCCATCTCCACTATCTCTGGCAATCTCGGCCATGGACATCCTCGGATCACCAAACACCATAGCTTGTGACTGTATAGAATTAGGTAAAGACTGTAGCCACTCTAACTCCATGGTCACCTTAGCTAAATGAAATTGTGACTCCTTGAAAGCCAACTGTGTACTCTCAAGAATCTCAGAAGTCACCTCAAGCTGCTCAGTAAGCTCACTCACCTCATCTTCCTTGGCCAACAATGCATCATATGCTATACTGCTCCACTCCATAAGATAATCTCTGTCAGCTACCAACTGCATATAATTCTGTCTCAAAATCCGAATAGCCTCCCATAAAGAGTGGATCTCTGTCAAGGAAAGATAACTACCTTCCTGCTCATCACTAGTAGGAGAACCCCATCCATAAACTGCTAACAACTGATGAGACACATCAAAATGATGGCAAGTGATAGCAATGTCTTGGTCACTGACTCTTAACTGATTAGACACATGATGGCACTGGCTTGACTGTCTCCTACAAACCTCCTCTGATGCACTGTCTAAAGGAGTATCCTCAAAGTCACTAGTCTCTAGAGTATTACCATCCATATCCTGTGAATCAAATCTAAAACTCATATCAACATACAGAGTATCAAAAACATTAGCATTGCTGTCCAACTCCTCTATACCCAAGGAAACTAAGTCTTCAAAACTGCCCACTGCATCCTCCTGGATGTCATCAATGCCAATATGATCCTGGGACTCATCTATACACACTGCCAAATATGAAATATCATCAACACATTTCAACAAGTATGGTCGACTGGATATATGAACAAAGCCCAACATTGGTGTATAAAAACTAATACCAACATCAGACAACATACTAGCACAAGAAAAGACAACACCGTGTAATCTGCTAATCAAATCCATGATAGCACCCAAACAAACACTGCTACCAAAAAGTGTTAAAGATCTCCAGTCAACTGAATCCCAAATTCCAATATAACAATCTCGAGTCCATATTCGTAAACTAGAATCAACTGGTAACTCAAGAAAACTCCTCACCTGAGTAATATGACCAATACCAACTAACTCCACATACCTGTCATGATGAGATAATGAAGTCACAATACTATCTTTGTTCACCTTCAGCTGGCTGGACAAATCATGTGAAGTACTACCAGCCTCAACCTAATGTGATGAAGCATCTAACTGTGCCTGGTACTCTTTCTTAGCAAAGTCATGAATGCTCAATGTCTGCTCATCTCTACCAGATGTCTCACCATCCTGCACAACAACATCCTCATAATCCTCATCTGAACCCACTACACTGTAGTCACTGCCTGTTGTAACTATACCATCCTGAATACCTGTAGCATCACCCTTTGATGACCTGTAAACAATTGTCTCAATTTGAGTATCAAGTTGACCATTACTATCAATTTGTGTAATATCCTTTCCCACCACCTCCTATGGCAGAGTAGAATCTGAGACCTCTACCTGGCTATCAGCTAGTTTCTCAAACTCCTCATGCAAGTTCTTAGGAATTGTGTCATTTGTCCTGTGAGAAAATTTGCGAAATAGAAATCTAGTCAACTTATCCACCTTAGCTGGGTCAGATAACATGTCATTCATTATACGATGGTGCTCAACCAACTGTTTAGACATGTCATGACTTATTTTCATAAGTTTATCTTGAATGTCTAAATAACCATCCTTTCTACTATTTTGACTCTGGCTATCAATTGTCCAAGATCATTTCCTCTGAGACTCTGTACTATACCTGTCCATTCTGGATAAAGTAGAGTGTAACCCCAATAGGATATAACTTCTTCAAACACCAAGAACTAACATGCAAATGATTAGAAGTAGCATGCAACCATAGATTTGGACATGCAACTGATTAGAAGCAACATGCAACCACCAAATTATGACATGCAAGATCTGGGTAGTTGTCAAAACTGACATGCAAGATCTGTGTAGTTGTCAAAACTGACATGCAAACTTCTACAACCACCAAATTCACCAAGAACTAACATGAAAATGATTAGAAGTAGCATGAAACCATAGATTTTGAAATGAAACTAATTAGAAGCAACATGCAACCACCAAATTATGACATGCAAGATCTGGGTAGTTGTCAAAACTGACATGCAAGATCTGGGTACTTGTCAAAACTGAAATGCAAACTTTTACAACCACCAAATTCACCAAGACCTAACATGAAAATGATTAGAAGTAGAATGCAACCATAAATTTTTACATGCAGCTGATTAGAAGCAACATGCAATCATAAATTATGACATGCAAGATTTGGGTAGTTCTCAAAACTGAAATGCAAGATCTGGGTAGTTGTCAAAACTGACTTGCAAACTTCTACAAACCCTCAGGCTGGCAAGATCATGGCTCTGATACCACTGGAATGTCCCTTTTCTGATTTTGTATGATATTTCCAACCTTTAATTAGATCTTTAAGATCAAACAACTAATATCACAAAGATCCTCCAAATTTCTCAAGAAACCCCAAATCGGGTATGCCAGAAATGGTGCCAAAAGCTTCACAGCTTCACCTATTATTAATAAATCTGAAAGTAAAATTTCTTACAGAAATTTTAGCAGCATAATAGCCTACAAAATGAAATTTCCAGATCTATATAGCCTTTACACAACAGCTCGCAAATGTAGGACAAAAACTATGCTCATCGGGCTCCCGAAATTAACACAAAAATGCCCGGAAACACCACAAAAACACTAATAAACTATCTCAAAAGTTTAATCATGTCCCAATAAATATATTAAGCTCTATTTTAACAGCTTAAATTCTGAAATACAGCAGCAACCAAAACTGATATGAAATGCTCAACTGAAAACACCAAACTCCTGCAAAAAACACACCCAAAAACTCACAAATCTACACTGTTCAGCACAAAGGCAAACTCTGTATGAGCATGCACATGGAATGGCTTCAAACTCCCATCCTTAGCCTTCCTGAAAACCTGCAAACTCCCATTCTTGGGTCTCCCTGGAAACCTGCAAACTCCCGTTCTTGGGTCTCCTTCTCCACAGGTTTGGCAGCCTCTGAAGAATAACAAAAAATGAGCGAAAATCAAGTCTGGAATCTGCCCAAAATGCCTCCAAACCCCCTTAAAAGATGGCATAAATGTAACTCACATCCAAGAGAGGTTAATGAAACATATTTTAATAATAATTTTCATTTATTAGTCCAACGGTTTCCAAAGATTAACTCCCTTTTTCTGAAACTTCACTTTCTTGGGCCTAGCCTGCCTTAGCAAAGATTATTATTTTTTAATTATTTGAAAAGGGGACATGACAGTACACCTCAATTCTTGAATTACAGATACTATAATTGCACAGATATGAAGTAAAGTCCTCAATACCTCACATATCACAATCTCATCATATATGTCTTCTTTAACTCCTCTAATAGCACTCACCACTTCTTTGATTTGACCATAATAATGTGCAATAGTTTCACCTTCTTTCAATCTCATGTCATTAAATTTTCCTCTCAAGATTTTTGTCTTAGCTCTTAACACATTTTTGTCTCCTCCATGGATTTTTCCAACTTGTCCCAAATTTCCTTAGCAGTAGTGCATTCATTCACATCATCAAATTCTGCATAACTTAGGGCTATTGCAAGTTTAGTCATCATTTGGTTGTGCTCCTTCTTCTCTTTCATTTGTTCAAATGCCATAGATCTAGGCACCTCAATGTATTCATTGTCCAGGTAATATGATGTAGAGTCTCCAATACCAAATTAGTGTAGTTTCATCAATATTTCTTATGCTAGGAAGCTCTCCTTGTTCAACTTAGGTATCTCTCTCTTGTACATCTTGATCTTTTAACTTGAGTGGACATTAAAACTTTCCTTACAAGTACCAAAGCTCTGATCCCAATTATTATAATGATTTAGAATAACTGAGAGGAGGAGTGAATAAGTTACCCTTAGGTCTAGATGTACCAATTCAAATTTTACTAACTTCAAACATATTAATCAATCTTAGAAACCACTTGGTCTATATAGAATATCATCACCAATTTAACTTTCATGTAATTACTTAACTTTATGTTCCTTATATGTCTCAACTGCCAGTAAATAAACTACTGTAAAAATATAGCATGCATAACAATAACATCCACACATGAAAATAACACTTTGACATTGTGATTTAATGTGGGAACCCAATTTGGAAAAAACCACTAAGTAACATGCTACCAATTTTTCACTCTTCTGAAGTGAGCTTGGTTAAGAATCAACCCTATTCAAGGTTATACAAAATACTAGTAAATGTTACCATATTAAAGGATTTAATCACCCTATTAGGAGTGGCATTGTTATAGGACTTTGGATCATTTCATTAGAATGCCACCTTGATTAAAGGATTTACAAAATGATTGTTAGGTCAACCTTGATTAAAGTATTTTGACTCATACAATGGTTAGAATGTAACAGTATGTTTGATCTATAAAGTACAACTCACTTTGAAAATGTAGATCTTCATTCGCTCATCTGATAATTCATTGGCTAGCCTCCATTGTCATGTCCATCATTTATCTACTTGGAAACTCCTCAAGCACTTACTCTTCACACTTCACCTATGTGGTGTTGTTCTTTAAAGCTTCTCCTTAAGATTGTCAATCAACAATGAACCAACCTTAGAAAACATCTTTTATGCCTCCTTAAATAGGTGATTTTGATCTTTTGCCACATAAACATCATTTTTGATCTTAGGGTTAGGTCAAATTCATCAAATCCTTCCATATTTTTATTCTCCTTCTTCTTCTAGAAAATTTTGATCAAATCCTTTCCTTTAATCGCTTAACAAACCCTCCTTGTGTATTAAATACATCAGTTCATCAATCTTTATCTTCCATGCACTTTGACTAATTCAAATTTGTAATTGTGTTGGCCTCAAAATAAAATCTTTCTCAAACTATAACTTGTATTCTTACTCAACAGTCACAGTGTTCATTTGCTTGGTTGTGACTGTGTAGCTCGGTATATACTATACCATCTCACTTGGCATCAACAAGCTCACTCAACTATTACTATGCTTGGTTGCTACTAACACTTCTTCATACATTTGTTTGATAATAACTAACACTCAACTTGAACTATTTTGTTCGATTTTTTCTTAAGTTCCTTAATCTTTTGCTTTAGCTCCTTCATTGATCAATTAATACTAATACTCGGTCAAGCTTATCCTTTTGACTTGTTTCAACTCTAAGTTCCATCCAACTATTTTATTCACTTTACATATTAATTGAACAATTCATTATCTTGTCAAGGACTAACTTATCAAGTCCCCACTGTATTTCCATGATACTTAACTTCTCATCACTTACTAGCTCACCTTTCTATCTCTTCTTTCAAATCCTCTTCATCAATCAAATGATATGGCAGTCTACATTGTAAGTAAATGTTTCTCTAGTAAATTTGTCATTCTATCTTACCAATAGGTTATATGGTATGGTTTGGGTGTTGTTGTGGCTTCTTGGTTGGGGTTTTATGGAGGAGATCTTACTTGGAATAGTTTATATCTAGAGGTGTGTGTAGAAGGACATGATATAGATTATGATTTGCGTGACTTCTTTTTGGTCTTGGTTATCTTCCTAGATGTTTGATTTCACTTACATTAGATTTGAGATTAGTTGGAGATTGTGATCATTGGTTTGTGTTCAGGTATGTCACGTGAGAGATGACATGGTTATCCCTTTATCTCTTTCTTTTTTTGGTTGTGGAGAGCTTGGGAGAGTTTTGGAGACTTGTTATGACCATTTTTTTCTTGTAGGTTTTTGGTTTATGTGTTGTGAATTTCCTTGATACTACATGGATTCACTTTTATGAGATGTTGGGAGTGGATTGGTTATAGATTTGACATGATCTTTTGCAGTGGGAGATTCTTGGTATACATGTGGCAAGTATTGCTCTTAATACTTGTGATTATAGGTTAAATACAGGGATTACTTTAGCAGTGAATCTTCACCTTTTGGCGATCCTGTCTGACGGGTCAATTGCCATTTGGCAAATATTTATCATATTTGGGTCCAACCGCATTGTGGATATTTATCATATATGGGTCCAATGCCCAAGGTGGTCGCCCATTAGTTATCACATGATTGGTCAAAAATATCGGTGCAATCACCAATGCGATATATAGTTTGGATACATTTATTTTAAACATATCGCCAGCATTTATATGTTGTTTCTTATTGGCTGACATTATTTTGCCATTACTACAACCATATACATTTTCCCTTGGGTTGGGTGTCGCCAACCATTTTACCGACATGTGTCGATCACCCGCCCCATTTAGCCAACTGTTTCCTACTATAGACTTGCATCGAAAGGTGCATTTTGCCTACATTTGACATTCCCACTTTTTAATCTCGCCTAATTCGCCAACCTAGATTGGACTATAAGAAATTACTATTCTATACAATTCACTATTTTTTGGTTTGGAGACTGGCATTTCTTATTGCTGCCAAACTTTCAGAGTGTTGAGTGCATTGGCCATTGACTCGTAGACCCTGGTTTTTGTGAAAGGCAAGTGATTTTTAAATTATTTTGTAAGTGGTACTGGTTATTTTTTTAGTTTCACAGTCCAGTGTCTGCTAGTGACTAGACATCTCACATGCTAAGATAGCCTATAGGTATTAGGTTTGCGAATTATATTGGGTAGTACCATAGAATATAGTACTATAGTAGTAGTACCCTTTTTTTGAGAATGAATCATATTATTGTTATTATATGTAGTCTAAGTAGTTAAGTCTTTTGTTCAACAACTAAGTTGATATTTTTTTGCAGCCTTTATCGGTTTGCCATGTCAAACAAGAGGGGTCTAATCCCTAAAATCCAAGAGAGGCCACCATTACCAAAACACAAAACCATAGCAGCATATTTTGGTGGTGGAAATGTTGGCAACCTATAAGATTCACAAGTTAGATCTCTAGTGGTTACTGAAAAAGGAGATTCATCATAAGTTGGACCCTCATACAATATTGAAGTTCAAGTTGGTGAACCTAATATCTCAGTCGAGGACAAACTTGAACAAGATCTGGAGGAACTTCCCCCAAGTAGGGAGTCACAAATTGAGATTATAGAGTTGGAGTCAGTCCCAGACCAGTCGGTTGAGAAAACCAAAATTGATTCCATAAATCAGGTTCATGCACGAAAGGGGAAAAAAAACTGGAATCGAAGAAAGATCAATCTCGCTGGGATCTGTCCAAAAGGAGTTTTCAATTAGAATCGGTGGAAAAGTACTGGTTCATTGAACCAGTTTCCAATTCAAATGATGGTGAGCCTCCTGCAGAATGCAGATGTAAGATTTGCATAGAGATAACAAAGAAGGAGAAGAGGCTGCAACTTAAAATTGATACCATAGAAAAGCATGTCGGTAAAGTTTACACGAAGGAAATTATAGATGGAGTCAAAAAATTTGTGCTAACTTGGAAAACAAAGGAGAACTATCTGCATATCAGGAATGTTGAAATATACGAGTTACACCAGCAAATACGAGAGAAGTGTTCTGCAATAAAAAGTTCCATTGAAGATTTCATTGGGAAAGCAATAGAAGTGCAAAATATGGGAAAAGTAGTTCAATTAGGTGTGGTCTTTTGTATATTGAGTAGATGATTCCCTATGACGGACTACCCTACAATGATTGCATTATTGCATTTTTTGAAAACTCAAAACTATCCTAACAATCACTGGTCAGTAAATAGCGGGTGGGAATGGGCTAAATGTCTTGCACATGTTGAAATAGAAGATATGAAGGAATCTATAAAAAACTCAAATTTCATTGCATTGTCTCTAGATGAAGTTATAGCAATTGATAATACTTCCTGGTGTGCATAATGTTTATACTATAAACAATCTTTGTCGTCAACCATTTCTACTATCTGTTGCTAAATTGAAATTTAGTGCGACAACTGAAAACTTATATGAATTATTAAAGACTACTTTAATTGAATTTGGAGGTTTGGATAGCATGGATATTGCCCAAAATTTGGTGTTTGTTGGAGCAGATGGTGCTTCGGTTATGCAAGGTCATAAAGGCGATCTTTGCAAAGAGATCAAGAATGATTTGGCACCCTATGCTATTCCCATTCATTGCATGGCCCATCGAATGAATCTAGCTTTTGGAATTGTTTGCAATTTTGGTTGTGTAAGTAAAGTGGAATCTCTTATCAAAGAGATTTACCAATACTTCTGTCGAAGTCCGAAACAAGTTTGGGAATTTCAACACTTTGCTGTAGGACTTACTGATGGGAAAAAGATTCTTAAAGACTGATACCAGATGGATCTCTTTGGATGGACCAGTACATCAAGTAATGTTTGAATACCTGTCACTGCTTGGACTAATCCACTCTATGCGAGACAAATTCCCTCAGCTATATTCAAGCCTAACTAATGTTAAGGTACTCTTAACTTTAGCAGCTATTCTCCCCATGCTACAAGACATGAAAAATATTATAAAAAAAGTTCAACAAAGAGCTATGTACTTTGCAGAATATAATAAGTTGCGTAAAATGACATGTAGTAGCTTGGATACTCTATAACGATTATTACCATTAGATGAAAAAAAGTTTGCAAAGTGGTTAGAAATTTCAGATTTGAACAATCCTGGAAACTTTTTACATATTGGTGCAAATGATGAGGTATATGCCAGGGTACATGGAGTTGACATACCAATGTAGTACTATGCCCGCGTCAACCCCAACTCCAACCCCAGTGAAGTAGGAAGCGAAGTTGAATCAGAACCAGAGAAGGTACTTTCATGTGTTACAAGTGAAGCCTTCAAGAAGATCAAAGACTTTGTGCTTGAATATGTCAAGCGAGTTTGCTACAATTTGTCATCATAAATCAGATTCAGATTCCCTCCAGAGGAACTACTGGAAGCAATGTCAATTGTTTTTCCACAATATTGGTCTCTAAATAGTCCAACTGATTTTTGAAGAATGATGATGACTCTAATTCAACATTTTTGCACACCTAAAGTAATCAATGGAGTCACCATAAATGAAATTTTAGATGAAACTCAACTGAGATCTATCAATCATACTCTTTTACAAACATAATGAGGGAACAATATGCTGTTATGGAGAATCCAAATGAAGAGGGAGCAGTAACAAAGCTTTGGAAAAACTTTGGTGAGAGCAATCAGTTGAGAGAAGCAATACTAGAATATTTCAAGCTTACCAATTTATGTTTGACAATGATATTGGGTTCAATAGAGGATGAGACAGTTTTCAATACTTTGGGCTTCCTTAAGTCAAAGGTTAGAAAAAAATTAGGCAAAATTTTGGATAATTGTCCGAGACTCTATAATTCTAGGTATGAGGTAGAAAGTTTCCCTTATGAAAGGGCTATCAACATTTGGAGAAAGTGATGTCAAAGAAGAGGGATTGCCAACATTTCAAACACAAGTGGCGGTGGTAGTGGTTCATATCGTGATATTAAAAGTCAAAGCAATGAAGAAGATGTTGAATTTGGCATACATAGTGAGTCTGACGCTGACAGTGAATTTGAAGAAAACACAAAAAACAATGAAATGTTATATGCAATAAATGAGGAGGATTCTAATGATAGTGATGCTGAGCCGATTCAGGCAGAATGACAACTATAGCAGCTTCTCAACCTTCTACGTGAGTCAAGTAGTAGGCTAGTAGCTCTAATCTAAGACTCTACCTACTAATTAATTATGTAACATGTTTATAGAAGTTAATTTATAGCCTTCATTCACTGTCCCTTTATAGATGCTTAATTTTATTTATTTATTTATAAACATGTTGATGTTACAAACTTAGTACTTACATGTGGAGATTTTCATTGATTGTATTTTTTTAACATGTTGAGATTTTCATTTATTCTAGTTTCTTTAAGAAACTGTAACATAATGCATTTAACAGAATAAGCTCTATTTAAAACAAATTGTATTATAATTTATAATTACAAATCAGCCTGTAACATAATACATTTAATGATTGTCAATTACAAACAATTACAACCCTTTGCAAATGACTCAATGTCAAATTGCAATGACCATGAATTCCCTTTTGCAGATACAAGAGAGCAACAATAGTTGTAGGTTAGTTTGTAATTGTATATGTGATCAAATATGTTGGCTCTTGAGTCTTGATTCCTGATATGCCATAGTATGCTAGTGCCTGGCTACCAAACTATCCTGATATGCTGGCTCTTGATTCCTGTAACAATTAATGTTAAAAAATGTTGAAATTAAATCCAAAATTTGAAATTAAAGAGCAACAAGTAACAAAATGATTGTACTTCTATCACTTACTAAGTTGTTACAGTGTTACTACTTAGTGCTATTAGCTATGACTGCCACTAATAGCAATAGTAACAGTTTGAGAAGATGACCCAGCTTCACTGAATTTCTTTAGGGCACTCCATTTTGCATCATTTGGAAGCCCCTTTTTTTGAGGTTGTAGCTAATTAGTTGTAGTCTCGTCAACAAAAAATACTTCTGAGAGATAGAATCATATGATAGGAGGAATCTATCTATAGCATCACTCATTATTGACAGTGGTTTGATGTAACTTGTAATTCCCTCCAGAGTAAATTCCTCAAGCAATTCCCCTAAATCAGAATTCATCTTGCCTTGCAACATTTTCATGTAATTTTTGTTTTCAACGAATTTTTTTTCCGAGTTAGTTGGATTTGGTAATCCAACATTCAGCAAGTTCACTATAGTGTTATTCATCTTCATCAACTCTTTGGAAGCAAAATTGAGCGATTCACCAATTCGTGTTACTTCTTCACAATGTTGAGAGACATTAATGGCCATTACATAGGAATCCAAGTGGTTGTTTATTTCATGGTTTGCCAAATCCCTGTCACTAGATCTCTTTAGTTTATTGAGAACTTGGTCAGAAAGATCTTTTAAGGAACTGGTGAAGATTTGTCTTTTAGCCTGAAAATCAATTTTTACATTTTCAAAGACAACTCTGAGATTGCTATTTAAATCAAGCCATTCAACCAAACCATCACTGATCATCATTATTTTGTCCCAAATTTCTTGTTTGATAAGCTTAACTATGTTTATTATAGTATCCTTCACATGATGGTCTTCGGAAGAGGTCGTTCTATTTTTTGCCATTACATTCTCCACCTTTTTCTTCATTTCAGACATCTCTTTTTCACTCTTTTTCTGCATTTCCTCTAGTTGCCTTTGCCAATCATTTGCTCTCTTCCTCTCATCCTCCAATTTCTTCTTCAAATCATGGATTTTATTTGCAGTAATCACCTCTTTTTTCTTGTTTTCCTCGAGTTCCCTTTTCAAATCATGGATTGTCTTTGAAGTGGACTCCTCCTTATTCTTCGCACTATCCAATTCCTTCTTCAAATCATGGAGACTTTGAGTAGACTCCTCTTTCTTCATGTTCTCCAATTCCTTTCTCAAATCGAGGTTTTGCTTTACAGCTAACTCCTCTTTTTTCTTTGCATTCTCCAATTCCCTCCTCAATTTTTGGATTGTGTTAGTGCTTGCAGTAACACTAGACTCTGTTTTCTTTGCATTCTCTAATTCCTCCTTCAAATCACTGATAGTTTTTGCAGTTGACAACTCTTTTTGTTTCATATTCTCCAATTGGTTATTCAAATTGTGGATTGTGTCTGTAGTAGACTCCTCTTTTTTCTTCTCATTCCCCAATTCCTTTTGCAAATGAAAAATCATACTTGCCCTAGACTCCACTTTTTTCTTTTCATTCTCCCATTCATCCTTCAAAATTTTATTTTCCTTGACAGTAGATTCTAGCTCAATTTTCAATTGATTCATGACTTGTGCACTACTCTCTACAGACTTGAACAACTGTGCAGTAGATGCGTGTTCATTCTTAAGTCTTTTTTGGCACTCATCCAATTCTATAGTCAAATGTTGCGCTTGTTCATTCATCTTTTCTTTCTGGACAATTGCCTCTGTAGGAGAAGATTTCTTTATCCTATTTTGCAATTCTTTGAACCTATTGTCTGCTACTTTCTCCTTCACTTTCACATTATCAAGGTCTACTGTAACTTTTCTATTTGCTTTGTAAGCCTTGTGTTTTCCCTCTTTGCTCTCAGAAGTGTAGAGTAGACCATTTTGTTGCTCTCTTTTGATATATTGATTTTGTTAATATTTTTCACTTTTGAAAAATCCATTTGAAGACTGGTAACTTGTATATCGTTACGATTTATTACATTTTGTGGTGGATTATTATCTCTACCCATGGGCATAACAACCATGTTCATCATTTCATTGTTTGGATCATATGTTGGAAATATTCTGTTAGTAGATCCCTAACATTCGGCAACTACCTCACTTTTCAAAGTCTTCATAATTTGCCTATTTCTTTCGCTTGTCTGTTCAAACTTTGATGCAAACTCGTTCAAACTAAAATTTGAGTTTTCTGACACAATTGAGTGTTTGAAAGGTGAATTATCAACTATATCATTGAATGTTGATTCTCCTCTATCTCCAGCTAAACTTACTCCACCTACAACTATATTTTGAGGATTGCCAACATACTGAAGATGGCCCATTCCAAATCTTGGCATTTTAGGACTATTTTCAGGGTTTTGTACAGAGGCCACTGGTGCATACATTGCTGAAGTAACTGCTGACATTTTTTGCGGTGTAATTGTCATAAGTTTTTTTCTTTTTTACACAAGGTTCATCCATGCTAGTGCCAATGTCAGTGCCAGTGCCAGTGGGATCAACTACAACTGGATTTGAAGATTTAACAAATAATGTGTTGGGATGACCTTCAGAAGTAGAAGTATAATATTTTTTTCCCTTTTTAGATGAATCATCTTCAATCTCGAAGCTTCCAATGATTGGTTTACTTCCTCTTTTGGGTGGGTTTGGTATTGGAACTGGATTCCAAATCCCATAACCACTTGCACCAATGGGCCCTATACCTGCATAACCTATTTTGTGTATCATAGTTGCTCCTTTACCATACGTTTGTTTAGTAGAATCACTCATTTGAAGTTTAATAATATCTCTACCCCTGGTTGACCTGAAATCCTCAATACCTTGAATGTCAGCATTAGACTAGAGGTCCTCATGTCTTTGAATATCACTGTCACTGCAACTCTCAAGTTGATATAGTACAGTTGGATGCTCTTTATCTCAATAAGTGTTGAAAAGGTCATCCTCATCAATTTCCTCAAAATTTGTTGATGTCTTTGGTTCACCCAAATTTTACCTCATTTTCTAAAACTCAGTTATTTTGGTTTGACACCACATTTCAGATATGCATGCCTCTTTAATTGCTTTCGACATAGACTTCTTAGAAGGTTCAGATGCTTTCTCATAGAAATTTAAGTATGTCAAAGGCCCTAATTTGTGTGACTCTGATATGTGTAATGTTGTAATTTGGGATGATAGTTATTGCATTGAAATATTATTCTCTGCTACATGTTTCTCCATCTCTTTCTTAATCTCATCCCATGAATCCTTGTTTTTTAACTTTTCTATCAATGGCATCTCCTGGTGTTGATATTTGCTCGCAGAGTTCCCATTGGCAATAAGTCTTGTTTTTATTATGTTCAGTGGATCATAATTCTAGTGACTAACAAAATGAAAGCCAAAAAAAGTTACTAATTCATTTTCCACTTTGAAAGCCTTTCTCTCAAATGTGAGGCCTCCAATTGCGAAAGGCAAGGAAGGAAATATCATTTTCTTTTGTTGTCCACTGAAAAGTTCATCTGCGCTCTCCATTTGCCTTACATATTCCAATGCAAAAACCCTTTCCGTAACATGCATTGGAAGCTTGTAGGGTTCAACCACTGAACCGTAAAACCTTAAGATAGTGTACTCTTCCATGAAGAATCAATCAACCAATTGAATCTGACTTCCCAATTGAATGCAATCTTTACAAGACACAGGTAATTTAGGCATTGTAGTGCCTGTGATTTTTTGGTAAATAGGTGCCAAAAAGAAGTCTACAAAATGGTTGTATTTTTTATTGTTAGCAGTCATCCTCATCTTATGTGTCCACTCATATACTGGACTTGATGTCTCTGATTTCTTCTGGGTTTTCTCATCAAACTTATAGACATCAATATCAAGCTTTTTGTTCTCTGTCTCAAATATTGGGCAATGCTTTGATAAAAGAAGGTAGCACAAGTAACTTGTGAACCTAAATGTCTTCATCTTGCCTGTAGCTATACTTTGTTTAATCATTAGTAATTGTTGTTGCATAGATTCAACAATGTACCAAACAAATTCATATCTTACTGCTACATTGTCAACTAACTGACCTCGACAATGGATATTATAAATCATTTCAAGAACACTGGCCCCCACTTCCTTGTTATTGTCCAATCCCAGGCAAAATGATAACAAAGAAATAGTATTCTGAACCCATGGCACAAAAATATCATACTGATAAGGAGGCTTATGGTCTTTGTCCAGTGTAACAGTAACACTACTAGTGGACGCTAAGGGTATTAAACCCTTAATATATGAATCTTGAAAACTTCTTTCCAGCTTGTCATAAGCCTGAGTTAGTTTATCCAAGTCAATGCGCTCATTAGAACTTTCTGTTCTAAACCCTAACCCTAGGTCTAATAGAGTGAAAAATTCACTCTCAATTGTTGATAAAATTTCCTCTTGAGTGTTTTGGTTTACAACTGCCTTTCTATTTTCATCATAATTTTGAACGCATAGCATTACAATTTCAGGGAAAGGGAATACTTCGGGTATAGTGAAGTTTGCTAATCTAGTAACCAGAGCAGCTAGTTTATTTGTATATGCACCAATACTGCTGTTATATTTGTAATAAATTGTCCCCTTCTGGGGATCTTTCCACTTACTAAACAATGAATGTCTAATTGCCATGATTCCAAAATCTCCATGGATAACAAGATCAAAAATATCATGACATTCATTGGTGAAACCTGGAGTTTGTAGCACTTGTCTGAGTTGTATAATGATGTTCTTTTCTTTTATGGGTGCACTCATTTGGGAGGTTTTTGACTTTGTTTTGCCCATGCCTGGCTACTACTAGTTATTAGACTTCAGACCCTATTCAAAATAATTGTAAAGTGTAAACTTAAAACAATTAAAATCAAGATTTCTATTGCTACAAATTACAATGGAATTTTTTTGAAAAAAATTAAATACTTGGAATTGAGATTGGATAATTGGTGTTGTCGTCTGATATCCAAGTTTCACACTTTCAGTCTTCAAAAATTAGAACACAAAATGGAATTCTGCCAATCTTTGAAAATTAAAAATTAAAAATTCCTATGGCTATTCTATTGGACTCTCGTCTTTTAGTTCAAGAATTCTCAACTTCATACTCTAAAAAGGTAATACTTGAAGTTTAATAATTGAAAGTAATAAGAAATTAATGATTTTAACTTTTGTGTACAATGTACATCTAACCGTAATAAATTGTCAAGACTCAAAATCAATATTAAATAATGTAGTGATGTACATAAGTTACATGTGTCACAATTTTGGATGCATCTTGACAGATGGGAAAGCATTCCTCAAATCAGCCCGAAATTCATCTCGGGCCGTCGATCTATAGACTATCAAATGGTTATTAAATTTATTATTATTATTATATTATATTATTTAATATAATATAATATATAATATTATTTATATTATATTAAATAATATAATATAATGATAATAATAATGACCATCTCCATCTGATAGATCGAGATTCATCCCGAGCCGTCAATGACTCTGAAATTATTATTATTATTATTATATTATACCATATAATATTTATATAATATAATAATAATAATGACTCGAGTCATCAACAAAATTATTATTATTAATAATATTTATATAATAATTATTGACTCGAGTCATCGACGACTGGGACAAATTTCGGGCCAATTTGGTGAATCTTTTCCCATCTGCCCAAATTCATCTAGAATTGTGACCTATTATTATTATTATTTATATAATAATTATTGACTCGAGTCATCGACGGCTCGGGAGGAATTTCGGGCCAATTTGGGGAATCTTTTCCCATCTGTCTAGATTCATCCAATATCGTGACATGTGTCACAATTTTGGATGAATCTGGGCAGATGGGAAAAGATTCCCCAAATCGGCCCAAAATTCCTCCCGGACCGTCAATGACTTGATGGTTCTTATTATTATTATTATTAATATTTATAAAATAATAATAATATTATTATACCATATAATATTTATATAATGTAATAATAATAATAATGACTCGAGTCATCGACAGAATTATTATTATTAATATTTATATAATATTATGTCCACATAATATTATATAAATATTAATAATAAAATAATAATAATAATTTTGTCGATGACTCGAGTCATTATTATTATTGTTATTACATTATATAAATATTATATGGTATAATAATATTATTATTATAATAAATATTATTATTATATAAATATTATTATTATATTATATAAATATTATTAATAATAATAAGAACCGTCGAGTCATTGACGGCCTGGGAGGAATTTTGGGCCGATTTGGGAAATCTTTTCCCATCTGCCGAGATTCATCCGAAATCGTGACAAGTGTCACAATTTCGAATGAATTTGGGCAGATGGGAAAAGATTTCTCAAATCGGCCCAAAATTTCTCCCAAGCCGTCAATGACTCGAGTCATTATTATTATTATTATATTATATAAATATTATATGTTATAATTATTTATTATATAATAGAACATATACTATAATATAATATAATATAATTATAGCCATATGATATAATCTTAACCATATAATAAAATATAAATATAACCATGTAATATAATATAATAATATAATATAATATAATAATAATAAATTTAATAAAATATATAATGACTATCTCAAACAGCATACTCAATTTGATAGATCGACGGTCCGAGATGAATTTCGAGCCGATTTGGTGAATCTTTTCCCATCTACCCAAATTCATCCAAAATTGTGACACGTGTCACAAAATCCATGATTATCTGAGATGGTCATACTCATTGTTATTATTATTATATTATATTAATATTATATAATTATTAATTATAATTATATTATATTATATTATCGTATAGTATAATTAATTATATTATATGTATATGATATGGTTATAATTACAATTTAAAAATATAATTGCAAATGTTCTATTTTTATTCATATTTATTATTTAGTTTCAAAATTAAAATATAATATAGTTATAATATCTATAAATTATTAGAATTTAACATATATTGAAAATTTTGATAATTGTTTATAAACTATTCTTCATCATTTAAAAGATTTCATAATGAAAAAAAAGTTAGGAATAGGTGACAAGATAGGTATGAAATAAAAATTTGGCACATAAATTTGAAACAAGCTTACAAAGTGGTAGACTAAGAAGAACAACGATTTGAGAAGCCAAAAACTATTATTTTCACTGATAATATTTTAGACTATACAATGTACATAATACTAATTCATAGCTTACATATTTAAAATAGCTGATTAAATCACTAATCAGCTTGGTTTTACTATTTCGTAATTTACAAAAAAGGGCAGGGCCCAATCCAAAAAAAAACACAGATATCTTGAAAATATTTTTTTGACAAACTTTTTCCCTAATCAAAATTTTTTTTTTTCCCTAAAGGGCCAAGGGAACAGGGAACATTGAACAGGAAACTAGGGAACCAGGGAGGCTAGAAGCATGAGTGGGCTGAGGGGCCGAGGGATTGAAGTCTTTAATCAGAAAGGTTTTCAATTCTGTCCATGAGAAATCTATTGTAGAAGATGATGTCACTGAACTCGTCCAGCCATTTGAAGTTTGTCTCGTTGATGTCATCGTCCAACAACAACCATTTTCACAAAAAATCCCTTCCGAGCCGCACCCACTTTCGATGGCAAGTCAGTTGTCGTTCATTCATGCTAAGCAAGAAAGGATGCTTATGTATAATGCACCCTATGCCTTCCTCTCAGCACTTGTCTGCTACATTTGCAAAAGAGATACCAATACCTAGCCCCGGTACCTGCTCGGCCAATACAATAATTTTGACATCATCTTCTAAAAATGTTTCCTTAAAAACATTATGCATAAGCATCAACATGTCTATTTTCCTGCCTCTAAGGTCGAGAAGAGACGCGAGGAAGTGGGAGGTAATATCCGTGGACACACGGTACCTCTTATCATTTCTCAAGAATTCATGGCCGAGTACCATGCATATAACATGGCGGATAAACGGACTTCGACCATCTACCTTGCAAACCATGGCAAGGACATCATTAGGAATTTTTCCTAGAAAGGATGTTTGTAGAGCCATATTAGTGCATTTCAGGAAAATTGGTGTATCCATAACGACGATTCAAGAAATTGAAAACTTTGCAAAGTGCAACTACAAACCAAATTCATATTGAAAAAATTAGAATATGAGAAATGATATTGAAAGAAGAATTGAAGAGCCTATTTAATGGCAGACTGCAGTTGCATCTAATTCTTTGGCGTTCGCGATCTTCCATATCTTATCTTTTCATATTCCTATTAATTTTCAAGTGTGTGAAACACCGAAATGTGTTGACATTAATGTCAGATAGTCAATAGTGCCTAACATGATTAATGATTTTCATGTAAACTTTTCCATGTGTCTTCATTTCAAAAAATTACGTGCAACTCTAAGTCTTTTCAAGTGAGTGGCCCTGAGATGCATCTACTATCGTTGATCTCTAACCAATCAATGGTCAATAAAATAATTGTATTTACTATTAACGTAACAAAAGTGACGATAGTCAACTTGGTAATTGTGACACTGACATAACGATGTTATGACATTATTAATAACACACCTAACACAGTACATAAGTTGAAACTTGAAAGTGACTACTTAGCAGTCAGTACAGTCACTAACCAATACATGTACAAATTTCGCTTTCAAATTAAACAATTTTTCAGTTTACTACTAAAGATTAGCCAAGACCATTATTATTCATTTTTCTACAAAACAAGTAATTCGCCTTTGACATTATTAATTCATTTTTAGCAAGGTAAAAAATAGCCATCATTTACATATCCGTCAGTGAAAAAAAATTAATTCACCACATTTAAAATGATTTTTTCTAGAGCAAGAATCAAATCGCCAACATATAATATTTTATTTCCTTATATGGAACAAAAAAATTGCCCTTGATATTAAAATTTTCCTGCCCCCAAGATGTTGGATTCGCTAGCATTTTAGGCTTTTTTTCCGAGAGGGGTTTCTTAAAGTTATCCCTGGTTAAATATTGGAAATATTGATGATGTGAGATTCACTTGGTATACCTTTGGAGGTATGGATACTTGAATGGGTTGGCACTTGTTGTGGGTGTTATTTCAGCTACGGATTTTGACAACTACAAATACATGTGATTACCTTTCGATATGGTGTTTGTGCTTGACATTTTAGTCTGTAAAATTTTTTATGATTCTTATGTAATAGGTTGGGTGGTTTTCTATTTGGATGACTTCTATGTATGTTCAGTGACAGTGACATGATAGGAGGTGAAATCATTCATGTTCGAGATATTAGTTACTTTGATTTTGTTGCAGGTACTAGGATGGAGCACTAGGTTCACTTTGATCCATGATGGTGGATTGTGCTAAGAGGGATTGTTTCCTTATTCATTTATGTGGCTACGGATTGACCCTATGCAATGTATATAACAAGTGGGAGATTGTTGAGATTATGTGTGTTGCAAACATTGCATAATATTGTTTGTATTTTATTATTTTATTTTATTATGTAATGTTGTACCAAGATGGATGTGCAACATGTAAAGATTCCCATGAGATATACTTGATGAGTTGTATTGTAGGGTAAAAGCACAAAATTGTGTCACCCTTTGGGATATCCTAGAGGGTTATGGTCAAACGTGTTATGATCGAAAGGGTTTCGATCGTAACCCTATTGGTCATACATGTGTGGTACTTTTCCACACCTATGTGGTCGTTAGGGTTATGAGTAAAACCCTTTTGTTTGTAAGGGTTACAGTTGAAAGGGTACAAAACATTATAAATATGCCAAAAATCAATTTTGGAGGTCATGTGTACTATTGTGGATTTCGGATTCTAAGGAGCGGATTATGGTGTTTCAGCCATAAGTGATAGGTGTTTTTTTTTTGGTTTTGTCAAGTTGTTTTTAGTTATTACATGTTAGTATTAGTTAAATTAATTATATTTTAAGTGCTTTAGTTGTTAAATTAATTTTATTTTAAGTTTTTTAGTAGTTAAATTAATTGTATTTTAAGTGTTGTAGTAGTTAGTTAATTAGATTAGTTAATTTTTTTATATAGTTAAATCATATGTTATATAGAGAACTATATAGTATTTTTTAATTAAATAGCTACTTGATCATAAATGTAAATTTTACTTCAAACATAGAAAACTCAAATTGACACCTAGATAACTAAATTAATTACATTTTAGAAGACATTAACATAGTAAACTTATATAGATGTTGTAGGTCTCTTTTTTGTATTGCATTTCCATCTCATTCCTAGAATCCTTTGAGGATTGGCTCACTCATAGCCATTTCTTGAAGGTTTTCTCCACTCATTTAGTCTTAAAATCATATCATTTTGCATATCATTTTATCTTTCAAGGGATTCAATAGTTGTGTTTTGGGAGAGCACATCTACATCCCTCACACTTGAGAACACCAACAAGGCCTCTTATGGGTGCCCTTGTTAAGCTACGTTGAGGTTATGTGAGGACTTTATTTTTTGGTTGCATAGTTGTTTTAAAATTCAAGTAGACTTAGTGGTTTTATCAATCTTATTTGAATCTTGAATGCATATGCTACTAACGTTTGCTTGTTTATGTGTACTCCCAAAAGGTTAGGTTTTCCCATATACATTTTGGCACTCCTAGTGGGACCCATGTCCCTGTTTTCCCTTCAAAAAATCATCAAAAATCTGTAACCTATTGTCAAAATCTGCGCATTGTCATCTGCACTAAATGCAGTGTCATCTGTGACTCAATCGTCTCCACAGACTAGCATCTGTGCAAACCAACGTCTACATAAATTGGTGTCTCTGTTATTGCTAATTTAAATCCACCTGTTCTAGCATTACACCTAATTTTTAGCATCTTTGTCCTCTATTTTATCGTCTTCATGGTGGGTGGACATTAAACTTAATGAGAAACCCATATTGTCGTCTATGATTTTTTTATAGTGAACTATCATCTGTGTATCTATGTTGTTTGCCAACTACTTTATCATCTCTGAGTTTTAGCATCTACGAATTTGATCTGTCATCTAGGTCTGACAAGTAACTATTAAATTGCTAACTATACAGCCCTATTTTCTATCATCTACGAATTTTAGTGTCTATGCTTTCTATCGTCTACGTCTGGTGTCTGTCATCTCTACTTTTTGGCAGATTAAATGAAATTTTAAACACTTAATTTGCTGACTAATTTATTGGCAAGGATATTTAACAAGTGTGTATGGTAGGAACCAAACCTTGGAGGATTTAAAAACTTATAGTGATTTTAATCACTTGAAAAATTTATAGTGTTTTTTATCACTTATAGAATTAGATGATTAACAAACTTGCATAGAATAAACATTTGTCTTTGGAATGTATGTTGCAAAGTAATACCTAAACTCCAAACACACTCTTGAATGCTTTAAGGTGAAACATTACATCCACTCTTGAATGCCTTAATGGGAATTTACACACATTTCATTGGAATGCATGATGCTCAAAACACACTCTTGAATGCCATTAAGGAATGAATAAGTTTTTCATTGGAATGCATGTTTAGGATAGTCAAACACAATCTTGAATGTCTTAAGGAAATTGACATGCTTTCATTGGAATGAATGTTTAGATAGAAAACACACTCTTGAATGCCTAAGGTCTATGAAGCTTGCTATGAAATATTTGAATTTGGTGCTTAAAATGAACTCACTCAATCTTGAATGACTTAAGGGAATTGGTTTTATTTTTAGCAATTTTCTTATGTTTACGATTGATTTACTTTTGTTGACGAATCTTCACTTTATATTATGTTGATGACATTGTCAAGTTGGAAAAAACAATGCATGCTTAAACACGAGTGTGCTTAATAGTAGATTACAAAACTTAAAGCTTCACTAGGAAAGAACAAGTGTCTTTTAACCCCAAGGCCACTTACATATTCTTTCCTCTCACGCCTTCAGGTGATCTTTTTTATTTTTTTAGGAGGTCTACTTAGGAATTTCATCACCCCTTGGGACGACCTCAACTCCAAAGTTCTGGCAGAGTATAAGAATCAGGAGGTGAATCAAAAGACACCTCTCTTGGAAGTAAAATCTTGTCACTCTTGGCTAAGCCCCAAAGAACTTTATAACTTTGAGAAGTGAAGGTGGAGATTTGGGTTACCATCTCCCCCTGGCTGTGTGGCATTATTTTCTTTCATCTATAGATTTGGGCCTCATGTACCTTGTGTATATTGAGGATGCCCTTTAGATAATCCTTGTACATCCTAGCAGCAACCTTATTAGGATTGTTGATGTGTTCAGCGTGCTTGATTGTTTAAACATCCAAAACTAATACCAAACATCAAATAGGTTCAACAAACAAGTGAAATGGTGAGCTAAACTTTCAATGAGTGAAATTAGGGTAAGTGGGTCCTCTTGACACACAATTATTTTTAGGAGTTTCTATATTTGGTCTAGCATTTGAAATTGGTTGAGTCTAGTTGCAATTTGTTGCAAATTTTTTTGTTCTTGAAACTGAATTTTATTTTGTTCCTGCCATGATCAACAAAGTCAAACCTAATAAGGTGAAATTATCCAAACCATTTTCCTACAAGGAAAGGAAAGACCTAGCACATAGTGATAAATAATTCTAATACACTATCAAAGACATCCAAAAAGAAGAGGATAAACAAGATCGTTATGATAAAATTGAGTACAATGCTAAACTTTAAAATTGGTCTATCTTCCCTGGAGTGAACCCAAGATTTTTTTTCCCAGTGAGAGAGGATTGATTTAACTGTATAAGTGACCACCACGCCTTCATTTTCCACATCAACCTCATTTCCCAAATTTCTAGTCTTCCATTTGCAAAATTTCCTCTAGAGAGCTTGATCATTTGAACTTGAAAACTTTGGCATAAGAACACCTTCTAAGATCATAACACTAGACCTTTATCCATAAGCAAACATCTATCATAGTTACACTCACTCATTTTGGATCACAAGTCTATCTCCAAATAGTGGGTAATCAATTTGGTGTCCTATCTTGCCTAAAAATCACTTGACCATCTTTGGTAGGAGAAAGATACTTTTATCCTATAATCACACTTCATTTGCTAAATCAAGGTGTTTTGTTTGCATTTAGGTTGTTGGCCCCTTTTTATCACTTAAGGTTCAACGGCTCTCCCACAAATCCTTCTCTTTCTTCCATAATCTTTCACCCACTGGTTTGGTCACAATTGTATGGTATATACACGATCCAACATATTCAGATTTAATCCTATGTCTTGTTTGTTAGAATCATTGAGGAAAAAAGAGATGGAGAATCCTTTTCCTCCATGAACAACCTCATTGGGGGGTACATTTCCCTCTAGTTCAAACTTTGGCATGCCTAGCTTAACATCCACACAAGAGCTAGAAGACCCTTTTTGCAACACAACTTTGGGAAGTAATTCACATGATGATGAAGAAGTATACCAAGATGAAGACCCTATTGACAACAACAATATCCCTAGTGATGTTTGAACATTCCTTGCAAATCCATACAATTTGGAAATAATGGAAAAATCTATTAGGGAAAACAAGACTAAGATCTTCCTAAACTTGGTTAAAGATGGTGTTAATGTCCCTACGAGTTTTGATGAGAGCACCTTGTTTAGATAGATTACAAAGGGTGGTGCTCCTGTATTGCTAACTTCAAACACAACTCACACATCTGTCAAAAGAAAAGAACCCATAGTGACAATTAGTGTCATACCTACATCAAGTGTCTCCACACAACTGACATTCCAATTAAGTGCAGAACATATCCAACAAATCATTAGCATTATGCCCAACACTACTAATACTAGTCTTCCATAGTCAACATTGATAGGTCCAACTATAGGATGCTTAAACATTGGGCAAGTGCCTACTCAACAAATGGAAATTCCAACACAACTTCTATATTCTTCTTATTTGCAAATGCCAACAAGTATGATGAAAACATATGTGTCAATTCCAATGACTACATATCAATACATTGGCCAAAGTGGAGTACTTCCACCACCTCACAATACGTTTGGGACTCCTTATAACTTGGGAGGTGGGTTTATGAATTCCCAATAGTCACAAATGCAACCAAACCAAGATCTAGCCCAATAGTTGCATAAACTTTGAAACTTGGTCCATACCATGAGCAATAAAGGGGTGACAGATTTCTCTTTTGAGGAAATTTGTACCTTTCCATTTGAAAAATCTATTAACATGATCTTGTTTTCACTAAACTTTGAGATTACTAAATTTGACAAATACACAAGAGAAACATGTTCTGTCACAAATCTCAAGGAATTCTTTGTTTTGTGTCAAGAAGTAGCCTATAGTGAGGATTATCTTAAGAGGCTCTTCACATGAAATCTTGGAGGCCCCACACTTGAGTGGTTAATGAACTTACCTAATGGTTCCATTACCTTTTTCAATGATTTAATGGGGAAGTTTGTAGTACAATACTCTTACAACATTGAACATCATGCCTCATTAAGTGATTTGTGCAACACAAAACAATGAAACCGTGAAACATTTGCCAACTTTCTACAATGGTGGAGGCACCTTGCTAATCACATGCCATACACAATTGAGGATTCCCACCTTGTGGATATATTTATCAAAAATTTGATACCAGAAATGTCTTTCCACATGAAAATGGCTAGTCTTGAAGACTTTGCTACATTAGTTAAGAGAGGCAAGAACATTGAAAATGGACTTTTAGACAAAGGTGCCATTAAACATTATAGCTCATCATCTTCAAACAATGACACAAAGAATAATAGAAAACCCAAATTCTGATCCAAAAACAAAGAAGTCACACACGATGGTGTCACTGATATTAAAAGTGTACAAAACCTTCAAGGAGGGAACAACAAAAACTATCATAACTGAAACAACAACAATTTAAACCATGACAATCATAATCAAAAAAATTACAAATCTCACAATCAAGTGCAATTTTTTCCTCACAACAACAACAATACCAATAGTAATTACAATCGTCACTATGATCGAAATAGGAAGTTCACTAACTTTTGTAAACCCTAGATGCCATATTCCAAAAACTAGTGAATCATAATTTGATGGTGTTTCCCAACATGCGACCCTTTGATGATAATCAACCCAAATCAAAATGCTATAGGGAAAATGAATATTGCAAATACCACTGCATCAAGGGACATAACACAAACAAGTGTATAAAACTCAAAGTCTTCATTCAAAATCTTGTCGATGATGGAGAAATTAAGGTAGAAGGACCACCCTCTAAAAATGTTAAACTGAAAATATTTCAAAAGCCATTTCCTGACCACAACAATGACAATAAGTAACAATAGAAACAATAATATGAACAATGTAAATTGAGCTTCCAAATCAAATGTATTACACTATGACTATTCTACTAACCACATATTAGGGTTTGACTCCTTGTGTGGTAAAATAGAAACTAATGATATATGTGGTTTTGACTCCATGTGTGGTCGCATTGAAGAAATAGACACTCATATTAACACCTTTCTCCTACAAGCAGCTGATTGTGGTGCAACCACTCGACAAGGAAGAATTACTTTGCAAGTTGTCACTCCTAACTCCACTAATCCATCAATTCCACATGCGCCTATTGTGCCATCCACTTCACAAAGACCCACTTCTCGCTATGATGTATTGTCCCAATTAGGGAATACTCCTACACAAATATCCATTCTAGATATCCTCACCACATCACCCATCCACAAAGAGATTTTGGAGACTACTCTTCTAGAGTCTCGTGTTCTTGAAAACATTAATGCCTCCCAATTCACTGCCATGATTGGAAACCTGGCTGCACAAAAATACCTTATCTTCACAGACAAAGATTTCCAAGGTCCTAATCCACACCACAATTTGTCACTCCACATTGAAGTCCTTATACAACAACATAAGATAAAAAGAGTCCTTATAGATAATGGATCCAATTTGAACCTTTGTACATTGAAGATGATTTGTTTCTTGGGGCTTCCAAAGGACCTCCTAGATATCAATAAAAGGATAATAATCAAAGCATATGATGAAAGAGAAAGAGAATCAAAAGGAGTTATTATGTTACCACTAAAGGTTGGGCTAGCCATCAAAAATATTAAATGACATCTCCTAGACTTGGACTTGCCATATAACATTTTGCTTGGTCGACCATGGATACACACACTCAAAGTGGTACCATCTACATATCATCAAAAATTTCCTCACCAAGGAAGAGAGGTCACAAATCAAGGCAATCCTACACCTTTTGCCTTTTGTAAAAGATTGGAAGGTGTACCAACAAATTTTTGTCCAATCAATGAGTTTACTAAGGTTATACCCAAACCTTTCACCATAATGGAATCACCTTCCACAATAGTGCCAAATTTATCCAATATTGATTCCAATTCCCACAAAGGAAAAGAGAAGGTTGAAGATACTAAGGTCAAACTATAGGGAAGAAGGTTACTTTTGCTAACCTAGGAATGGGAGAGTATAAGTTTGAAAATGCCTTGTGTTTTGGACAACTACCACTCTCCCCCTATTCCTTTGGAAAACCTTCACAACTACCACCTCTTGCCAATGAGGATACTATGCATGTTAACAAAAGAACATTTGAACATTGGAGTTCACTTAGTGATGAACATATGGAATCTAATATCCTAGATTGGCTATATTTTGATGGAAAAGATGAACCTATGGAATTTCCAAAAGATAAATATGTTAAGGCCCCTCCCATCATCAAAAACATGGGATATCATGGAACCGGCCTTGGACCTAAAGAAGATGGAATCAAACAACCCCTTAAGACTAATTGCTATCCTAAAGGATGTGGTTTGAGCTCCATTAAACCCAAGGTGTCCTTTCTTGACAACTATTCTATGGTTGATCTTGATTTTGAGACTAAATAGGAGGAATTCTTCAAAATACCCTTCCAATACATTCAGGATGACCTAGATAACCATGTCCATACCATTACCATAGCTGACCTTTCATCCACTAACCTACCTCTCACCAACCCTGACATGATAGACTGGGACCTTCAGGACACACCACTAGCTCTTGATATCTATAACTCTAACGAAGTAGTGATGGCACTCTTTGGCCTTAAGAAGCTCCAATATTATGAACATGAGATCCAATACAATGAGGAAGCCTACTTTGGTAGCCAAGTCAACTCTCTTAGTCACAAAAGTGAAAATAAAAATAGAAAAATAGAAGAAACATCCTCTAGTGAAAACTCTTTTAGAGCACTTTTGGATGAAGAAAAAGATAAAATAAAGGATGCATCTTCTGGTGAAAACCTCCTAAAGGCACCAAAAGAGGGAGAGGTTGACTTTCCATTTAGATCTTTAGTGCTAGAAAAGTCATCTATCTTGAATGAGGACACAATTCCAGTCAATTTGGGTATAGAGGATAATCCACAAATCACCTACATTGCAGGTACCTTAAGTCCTAAAGAACAAAAGGCAATGACTAAGTTCTTAAAAAAGGGTAAAGTCAATTTTGCATGGACATACAAAGACATGCCTAGTTTAGACACAGATTTGGTTGTGTATCACTTAACAGTAGATCCCAAGATTAAACCTGTGAAGCAAAAGTTGTGCAAAATGCATCCTAAGGTAGCACTTTTAGTCAAAGCAGAATTATAGAAAATGCTAGAGGCAAATTTTATCCACCCTATTGATTATCCTGAGTGGTTTTCCAACATTGTTCCTATAGGAAAAGTATCTGGGGGCATCCGTGTCTATTCAAATTTTTTAGATTTAAATCTCGCATGTCCTAAGGATGATTTTCCACTTCTTAACATAGACATCATAGTGGATTTGGTTTTCAGACATGAGATGTTGTCTTTAATGGATGGTTTCTTCGGTTACAACCAAATCAAAATTCCAGAAGAAGATCAACATAAAATGACATTTACCACCCCATGGGGGACCTTTTGTTACCAAGTCATGCCTTTTGGCTTGAAGAATGTTGGCACTACTTATCAACACACAATGACTACAATATTCCATGACCTTCTACATGTCATAATGGAGGACTACGTTGATGACATCCTAGGAAAAGCAATGACATGTGATTCCTACATTGATGTGCTCACCACCATTTTTGAAAGGTTGGAGAAATATAAAGTACACCTTAATCCAAAGAAGTGTGTTTTTGGGGTCAAATCAGGCAAGTTGTTGGGCTACATTGTGTCAAGAAGAGGTATTGAGGTAGATCCCACCAAAGTAAAAGCCATCATGGAAATGCCTCCACCTACCACATTAAAACAACTTCATAGTTTTCAAGGAAATTTACAATCCATCAGATGATTTGTGTCTCAGTTGGCAGATAAGGTCCATCGACTTCAACATTTGCTTCACAAAGACACTAAGTTTTAATGGGATTGCCTATGTCAGAAAGCATTTGAAAAAATTAAGGTATACTTGGCTAATCCTCTAGTTCTAGTCCCTTCAATTGCAGGATGACCATTGATTCTATACATTTTAGTGACTTTAGTTGCCTTAGGTGCCCTTTTGGCACAACTAGATGACAATGGTAATGAGCAAGCTATACACTATCCCAGTTGAACATTGATTAGCTATGAGTTGAATTATACTGCTACTGAACGAGCTTGTTTGGAAGTAGTCTTTTGCATGTAGAAACTATGTCATTATATGCTTAATCATATTACACATCTCATTGCCAAGATAGATTGACTCAAATATCTACTACCAAAGGCCTCCCTCACTAGTTGAGCTGCAAAATGGGTCTTAATTTTAAGTGAATTCGACATTGTCTATAAAGATCACAAGGCCATTAAGGGACAAGTAATTGTAGACCAGTTTGCTGAAACTCCTCTTCAAGGAGACCATCTCATTATAGAAAACTTTCCAGATGACACAATTATGACTGTTACCCCTAGTACACAGTGGAAGTTATTTTTTGATATTTCCTTCACACAAAAGGGATCAGGGGAAAAAAAATTGTTTGTTACACCGCAAGGAGACCTCATTCCTAAGTCTTATAAAATTTCATTCCCTTGCACAAACAATATAGCTAAGTATGAAGGATTAGTCACAGGGCTGCATCAAGCTCTTAGATGGAATATCAAGAACCTTCTTGTCTTTGGAGGCTCTTAATTGGTCATTAAACAAGTCGTAGATGAATACCACACAAAGGATGAAAAGTTGTTACCATATCATCAGATAGTTGAAGATCTTAAACAAAACTTCATAGAGATAGTCTTTCAGCAAATACCAAGGGCTAATAACAAAGTAGCAGATGATATGGCTACCATTGCCTCCATGATTGCCATGCCTAAATATAGTCCTAAATGTGAGTTTCTTGTTGAGAATCTTTTTATTCCTACTTATGAGAAACCTGATTTAGAGGTGGTGAGTGAGATTATTAGTCTTGAGTCTCAATGGTACACCAACATTTTTGCCTATCTATGTCACAAAACCATTCCCATAGCCCTCTCCCCAAATCAAAGCAAAACCTTCATCCATCGCACTGCCCGATATACTATCCTAGGTGATACACTTTTCCAAAAACACTTCGATGGAACCCTCCTCTGATGTCTCAATTCAAATGAAGCCAGAACGACATTAGAAGAGGTCCACCAAGGGATTTTTGGTGCCCATTCTAGTGGCCTTATGTTAGCAAAAAAGCTCCTCATAATGGGTTACTATTAGCCTACTATGGAAGTAGATACCTATCATTTTGTGAACAGATGTGTTCCTTGTTAGCAGCATGGTGATTTGATACACACCCCCACCCAAGACCTTCAACCCACCATCACCCCATGGCCCTTTTCCCACTGGGGATTTAATCTTGTTGGTCAAGTATACCCAAATTTTGTAAATGGCCACAAGTATATTATTGTTGCTACTGAGTACTTCACAAAGTGGGTCAAGGCTATCCATTAACCTACACCACTGGAAAACAGGTTTCGAAGTTCATCTTGAACTACATTATCTGTCATTTCGGTATACCTCAAGACATCATGACTAATAATGGAATGCCTTTTAAAAATTAGGAAGTTGCCACATTGTGTAGGAAATTTGGAATCACCTAGCATTTTTCCACCAAATACTACCCCCAAGGCTATGGCCAAGCTAAAGCTACCAATAAAACCATTTTGAAAATCCTAAAGAAAAGCGTTGATGCATTTGGCCATGACTGGCACCTCCAAATTGCTCCCGCCCTTTGGGCCTACCACACCTCCATCCATACCCCCACAAGAGCCACTCCATTTTCCTTTGTTTATGGTTCTAAAGCTGTCTTATCCATCAAAATTGAGCTCACTTTCCTCAGAATCTCTCTCAAGAATCTGATGTCTGAAGAAGAATACCGAGTTGCTCGCTTGCAAGAGTTGCAACTCCTTGCTGAGAGACGCCTCAATGCCTTAAACCACCTCTGTGTGTATCAAAATTGCCTTCAAGTTCAGTTTCACAAAAAAGTCAAGCCACAAGAATTTGAAATGGGTGACTTAGTTTTGTAGCATAACATGAAGAATCTCCAGAATTGTGAGAAGAAAGGAAAATTTAAACCTAATTGGTTTGGTTCATTTATCATTATAGCTAGATATGGTTCTGGGGCATATCAAATTGCCACTCCAGAGGGAGATTTTCTCCTTGAGCCTATAAATATCCAACATCTCAAGTGATTCTATGCTTGAGTCTTGTAGTTTCTGTACAGTGTTGTTATAGTCCCACAAAAATATTAAAAATTCAAAAAAAAAAAAAAAAAAAAAAAAAAACTCCAAAAAAATCAAAAAATGTTCCTAAAGAAAAGACTAAAAAGAAGAAAAAGTTCCTAAAAAAAGTATTTTGGTCCATTATATATACAACTCATCTCACTTCACCACATTCCCCCATTTCATCTCTTGTTTGTGCAAAAGTCCTATCTAACTTGCACTTCTTTATGCATCCAATAAAAAGATCTCTTGTCCATGAGGCTTTATTTCACTCCCATTTTTCAAAGACCTCTAGTCTGCGAGGCATTTTTTCATCGAGTGCTTGTCCCAATCATATTACACTAAGTTTTTTTCCAAATCACCTTTGAGACTTAACAATTTGAGAAACTTGTCCTTTTCATAGACCTTACCAACACACAATTTGTGATAACTAGCATCAAACATACCAACTTTCACAGGATGAATCCTTCCTATATGTGGCAGTATGACATTCACCTTTAGGCCTTAACATTCTTGGTAAGAACTGTGGATTGAATGACTACTTGGTCATGCGGTCTCTTTTTGGTTGATTTTATTTTGTGTGTTAGTGGAAGCCTTTTATGGTGTGCCCTGATCTTCCATATTTTGGTGGCACCTGAATCGCTCTCATTGACTACACATGTTGTTTGTGGTATGATTTTTTTTTGGATAATTTAGTACATATGTGTTAGTTTTAGGTTATGTTTATGTGTTGTGCAATAGGGGCAATGGGTTAATACACTTTCCACCAAAGGTCCCTAAAAAAAATTTAGGTGTACCTAGACCTCTCCAAGGCATATACGACATTTGTTCCATCATAACTATGCAAACTACACCTATTATCATAAAGTTTCTATGGTCTTGTGTGTCTAGTCCATGCAAAGGAGCCTTAACATTTATGCTTCTATAGCATATAATGCATAAACTCTTTTGCAAAAATCAAACTAAGGTGTGCTCTTCCGATTAAACACAACTAAATCCCTCGGTATCATGTAGTTAGGATTCATGTAGTATAGGGTTTCATTGTGCCCTGCTTGAGACAAGGGTCCTGTTTATTTCCTCCCTCCCATGCTACACTACTTGATTCCTATGAGTGAGAAGTTTTTACACATGTCCATTCATTAGGTTCATTCATATTAAATTTTTCATATTTACATTTTCAATTCAATCATTTCACTTTGCATTCATTAGTATTTTTTCCTACTATTGACATTTTAGGATACATTCATTGTCATATTAATTAGGCATTTTATTCATTAATTAGATTTCATCATTAGTTCATTAAATTAATTCATTAGGTGCATATATTATAATCACCATATTTAGTGGCATATACATCATCAAACATATCACAAAGCATATAGTACATCCATACATGTAAAACAACACAATGCATACATCTCATATTTGCCATCAAACCTGCATCATTCACACATTAGGCATAATATATAAATCATAGGCAACATAACATCACACACATCCTACATCACAATATCAGTATCCACATCATAGAAATTACATGCATAAACAATAATTATCCATGTACACATAGGCCCATCGAATCATTTCATATATATATATATATATATATATATATATATATATATATATATATATATATATATATATATATATATATATATAATAGATGTTTGTGTATACTCCATATACAAAGAATCACGTAGTATCATCATGTACAAATGTATCATCAAAAACTTGTTGTATTTGCACCTCTATGTCAAAAATACTAGCTGTAAGAATCATGAAGCTAGCTGTGAGGGCCCAACCCCTCCTGTATCCTTGCCTCGAGGAGGCTAGCACTATCCAACTGATTGCTCTGACCAATCTCGGCCCCCTGTGGTCCATGAGCTAGAGGCCTCCCAAAAATTTGGCTATCACTAATTGGCAGGCATGGCATCATGATATAAAGACCTATAATAGATTGCCTCTCACACCATCTATGTCTCTGCTTAATGGGCTGCCATAGCCTCCTGCATCATAGCCATGGTTGCCCTAGGCTATATTACCTGTCTAGCCACATCTCATTGTTGGTGATACTCATCTAGCTATGCCTAGTAAGTGTCCTACTCTGCTCATAGCATGGGTACCTCTCACCGTAGTGTCTCTATCTCTGCTAGCTCATCAACCTCCTCCTACATCTCAAAATCACTGAACTCGCCAGCATCTATCCTCACCTGTAGGGCTTTCAAGGCCTCTTGGGCACTATCTGTCCTAGCTCACTAAGCCTAAACCTCTGCCTATAGGGCTGCCAAGGCCTACTAAACACTATCTGCCCACACTCGATCTACCTGTACCTCACCTTGGAGTCAGGAAACCTATGTATAGAGACTATCCCACTCTACCTTGACCATATCTACACCATCATCACCTGGTGGTCCCTACACCTGTGGCCCTGGTGGCCCCCGTACCTATGGCCCTAGTAGCCCCTATATCTATGGCCCTTGTGGTGGCCCCCCTAGTACTCGTACTCTCCTCAAGCAGGCTTTGCACCCCTGTGAACCTTGTTGTGCCCCCTGTACTAGCAATGGCACCACCGTTACCTATCCACCATCCCCTGCTCCATCCCCCTCCCCCTGTGCCTACTCTACTAGTGGTGGTGCTCCAAAAACTATCAATCACACTGGCTGATGTGCCACCCACCATTGTGTGTAAGCCGATGTCATCCTTGCATCCCCTTGGTCCTAGCCGTATACCCAAGGCACTGGCTACATCGATCGCCAGGATATCCTTGCCAATCGCAAATTGGTCCCATGACCCCATAACTTGCCATACTCCTGGGATACCACACTATATACAAACCTATCCAAGACTGCATCTTGTATCCTACCAAACTGCCTCTGTACCCTAGAGGGCATGTACCTTATGATGACATGCATGGTCTGGCCAATAAGCTAGCAATTTGTCTATGTGTATAAGAGATATCTCTGATCCTTAGTATCATCCTCTCCCCCAACTAGTAGGACACTGCCACATTGCTCCACACCATCATAAGGTGTCCACTCAAACATGATAATCTCATCAACGCATCTCCTCTAGAAACCAACTGACTTTGTGGAGGTATACTGAATAGGTGGCCTATACCAACATGAAAACAACTCACCTGGCTATCTAATCTCCAATCCAGTAATCAGCCATGTGACACCTATGTGCTCCCATGACCACACCATGAGCAATGTCAACCTTGGCCCCATGGTCCACTATACTCTATATGCGTACATGTGTCGATCATGATATAACTATGCTAGGATGGTCTGACCCCAATAGAAGACCACACCACCATCTTGTAGTAAGGTGTTAAGCACCCATGTCCATTTAATGGGGAATCCATGCCCAACATGGTCTAGTACCATACTCTAGATCAGTGATGCGAGGTAGACGGCCAGTCGTGGTAGTCTTTGTTCTAGTGCCTCTCTCCATGTGAGCCATGACCTCTATATCAATAGCCTCTGCCATCACCACTCAAAGCACTCTTGTAGATAAGGATTCACACCCTTTAGCACATACTCGAGGTACATATCATGGATAGGCACCTATAGAATCTGCCACACATCGAGCAAGGTGATGGTTGCCTCTCTGGTAGGCAAATGGAAACTCAATGTAGGAGTGTGCCACCATTCAAACAATGTTGAATGTGCTCACAGATCCAACCACTCATGCACGTGTTCTAGCCTACACAGTCTCACATGTCCCCCCTCTACCTCTATTAGTCTCTCCTCCAACACCATGGTCAGTGGATAGTGCTCCCACGACTAAAATACCACCACCTCGATCTGCAACATAGACATGCACATGGTTAGTTTCCTTTCTCTTATGCCACCCCCAGTATGGGGCATCCTCCCTTCTTCTCTGTCGATTTGTCCCAATTGGAAAAGATGTGGATTAACGCAGACATCGTTTCGCATAGATATTGATCAACACAAACATCAATCTATGTAGAGACACTAATCGGCACAAATGCTGATCTACGGAGACGCTGATCAGCGTAAACACTGATTAGAATATACGACAGTTTATGGAGACACCATTTTGGCATCTCTAACAGTTGCACAGATACTAGTGACTATTAGATTATCATTTTCATAGACAACAACATGGAGATCATCATCTTCGCTCCATGTCTGATCCTTGTTTTCCCCCCTTTGTTGTTTGCATAGATGATAGGATGGATCATGTTGTCTTTGCAGACCTCTTGGTCCCTATTTTGTCCTCTACGCAAACGACAGGGTAGAGACTTTCGTCTCTACCTTGACTGAGTTTTGAGGCCCATTAATGTTCCATAAATGCACTCTAACCTACAAAATCAAAAATTTGACAAGGTAGGTTAGTTGACTCACCGGTGGGCCCATCTTTGTTGGTCTCTGGTGCTCTTGGATGCGCTATCCAAGCTACAATTTGTTAATAGGGTACATCCTTCACTTTGGTTCTCTACTCTTTAGGTGTGCAAATGACCCTTCTTTGAGCCCCTTGGAGGCTTACATAGGCCCTCCAAGGCCCCTTTTTGAGCCCATGTCTATTCCAAGCCATGTCAATCCCCTATTTACCCCCAAGTCATGCAAAGTCTTCATTTATCCCCTTTTCTTCCCATTTCCTTTCTTCCAAAGACCTTTTCGTGAAAATTGCCCAAAATTAATTTTTTGTGCTATTTTCGCAAGGGGGCACCCTCCTCCTCTATCATCACTTTGATACCACTCCTAAGACTCCTATCCTTTCTGGGGTAACCTATATTTTTTTTTCTTTGATATAATATCGTCCTGACATCACATCAAAGAGGGGCAAAATGTAGACACTTAAAATTGTCCTAAACACTATATTAATTCATTTAATATTTCTTTTGACATTATAGTTAATTATTTACTAATTAATTATATTTTTCATAAGCTTCTACTTATTTAATTAAATAGGTTCAATTTCCTAATGTATTTAAATTTAATTTAAATACTTTCCCCCTAGTGTATTAAATTTATTTAATAAATAGTGCTCCATAAATCCTCTTTAAATAAATCTTATTTATTTAATTCCCTCCATTCCATTAAATTATCTAAATCTACAATTAAATTAAATCTTATTTAATTTAGTCTTAAACCTATCCTAAAACCTAGTCTACAACCATCATTTTCATCCTTCTAAGCCTACCTACTACTTAATCCCACTTATTTATCCTAAACACCTTGCTAAACCCCTTTTAGTTCCTAAGTGTGTGCTCACACATGTGTGAGGAACCCTTCACACTTCTCACACCTTCCACACTTCTTACACCTTTGTCCCCCACTCCTTCCTTCAAGTTTTCTCACAAATGTGTGAGCAAACTTTGAATGTTGACCTTTGTATGACTTGTCTCCATGTCTTCCTTGTGGCACCTATGTGGATGCCACGTAGGTTCCACCTCTCGAAGGCCTCTCTCAAGCCTATAAATAGAACCATTGTCTCAAGCATTTTCCATCTCCCCCATTGCATTGTTATCATACTAGTGTAATTCTAGAGCTTTTTAGAGATTTATATGCTTAGAACTAACCCTTGGTGGTTGTTTGCATTACTTAGATTTTTAGTTTGTGTTAGCTTTAATGGTAGTATGATATTGTAGGTCTCTTTCTTGCATTGCATTTCCATCTCATTCCTATAATCCTTTAAGGATTGGCTCACTCATAGCCATATCTTGAAGGTTTTCTCCACTCATTTAGTCTTAGGATCATATCATTTTGCATATCATTTTATTTTTCAAGGGATTCGATAGTTGTGTTTTGGGAGAGCACATCTACATCCCTCACACTTGAGCACACCAACAAGGCCTCTTATGGGTGCCCTTGTTGAGCTACTTTGAGGTTATGTGAGGATTTTATTTGTTGGTTGCATAGTTGTTTTAAAACTCAAGTAGACTTAGTGGTTTTATCGACCTTATTTGAATCTTAAATGCATATGCTACTAAAGTTTTCTTGTTTACGCGTGCTCCCGATAGGTTAGGTTTTCCCATATATAGTTACATTCAAATTTGTACATATATATGCATATGTGTTTTAAATTAAATTTAACTTTCAATTTTATATACTTACATATTTTAACTTTGCATTTATAGGCACATCTTTTTTGCATATCATTATGGCATCTGGTACTGGTGGTGCACCTACATCCTCAAGGGAGGCTAGTGTTTAGGGAGGAGGTCGTAGTGCTGAGTTAGGTACATCACATAGACTGACATCACCCTCTAAGGAGAGACAACATTTATTTAGAGATACAGTTGCTAGGTTATCTCATGTTATAGAGTTTCTCAATTTCACACTTTTGGCTTCTACCACTCTCCCTAATAGGGAGAAGATTATTTCTATGAGAGATGAGTTATGCCATATGATTCAGACAATAGAGATATATAACCCATAAGATGATATTAGTATTGAGACTTTTACTCTTCCCTTTCTCGCAGTGTCACTAGCATTGTGAAGTATAGATAGATTGATGCACAAGTCTCCACTGTTATGGTGAAGAGTGTGTTTCCCTTTTATACAAATAGTTCTAGGGTTAGAGGTTATTTGGCTATGAAGTGTATAGATCATCTTGTGGCACCATTTATATATCATCGCTGGTTAGCTACACATCATAGGTGGCCACAGAAGGATGAGTTTTCTCTTTATTTCTACAAATAATTATTTGCAGATTTTCATTTACATCATGATGTAGATTATATAGATTTTCTAGGTCATGCTAGACAGGGCCTTAGTATATTATCAAAGAGATTTAGACCTATAGATACCCCTATGCCTATTAATAAATGGGTAATGGTGGGTCCAAACCTTTTGGTCATGTCGAGAGCTCCATTGATTGTTGTTGCGAGTATGACTATTCCAAATGATACAGTCAGGACTCAAATCTATTCTAGCATTACCACAATTACTATGCAATTATAGGAGATGTCTTCAAATCGATGCGGTAGATATATGTTATGATCTTGTAGTACCATTTTGATAGCTGCATCCTCTAGCACAGGATTTGATGATGTGTATGGGATAGCAAATATACCATCTCCACTAGAAGTTTTTGCTCTATCAGATGTGGATGCATTGCATCGTATTACATCCTATTTAGCATCTAATCTTCTTGGTTCATATAAGGCATTATCAACAGTCATGGGGATTCCTCTTAGTGACATTGGTGCACACATCAACCATATTCTCTCATGCACCGCAGGATCATAGGGTTTATAGAGATAGGAGGATATTCCTTCACCTTCTATAGCACATGCCCCCCCACCTACTTAGGATCTAGTAACACCTCCTATAGCACCCCCCATACTCAAGCCCCCATAGTACAACAATGTCTATTTACCACTATGCTTTCAGATGAGACGATCGACTTGGACCATGTTACTTTATCACTATATGATTCAAATATTAGTCAAATCGGTAGAGCATTACATGATGCTATAGTAAATATAAATTTATATGTTTTAATTTATTTGTTCCTATGATTTACACTTATAGTTTAACATAATTGAGCTTAAATACATGTACTTAGAGACATACATATATTCAAGTGATTCAATCTATCTTGTGTATGTACATATGTTCTATAGGGTCTTTGTGATAGTATGTTGCATTTTGGAGATCTTTAGATCCCAAAAGATCCTGCATGAAATGAGTCACAAGTATGTTACATTTTTTTTTTATTTGACATATATATGTACATGAGATATAATGTGCATGTACATAATTTTATAATAATAAATTTATTTCATTTGAGACAGGGTTCACACCTAGATCATAGAGCCTTTTGGGGTCATGGATCATGAGGGTGATGTAGTTGATCTTATTTTAGATGTCTATTTCATTGATGTCGAGACATTTTATATATATACATGTTATTTCAGATACTTTGAAATGGATAGCTCGATGTTGTTTATATGTTATTTGGATACATTTGATGTGGTATTTTAGAGACATTTGCTGTTGTATTTTGGAGACATTTTACATGTTATTTGGATGCATTTTATGTGGTATTTTAGAGACATTTGATGTGGTATTTTGGAGACATTTTATATGGTATTTTGGATGCATTTTACATGGGTACATTATTTCATAGATGTGTTATTTTGTAGATGTACATGTTTTGTTCATGTCTTATGTTCATGTTGAATGTATGTATGTTTTCAATATCCATATTTTTATTTCATAGATCATGTGTTATTTTGTACATGTGTTACAACATTTAATCAATAAATTTAATACATATTTAAGAACATAAAGAGTACTAGTAAAGAATACATGTGTTACAAAATTTAATCAATAAATTTAATATCTATTTAAGAACATAAAGAGTACTAGTAAAGAATACATGTGTTACAACATTTAATTACTAAGTTTAATACATATAAAAACACAAAGAATACATACGAACATAAACAATGTAATACATGCTATAGAATCTAATAAGAGTGTATTTAATCAGTAAAGGGGTTGTCCTAATGGAATGGCTTAAGGTGTTGTCTTAAGGGGATGTCCTAAGGGAAGTCCTAATGGGATGTCTCAAGGAGTTTTCTTAAGGGGAAGTCTTAAAGGGGGGTCCTAAGGGGAAGTACACACAAGGCCGGATATAGAAAATGAAGTTGGAATTGTTGCAAGATTTGAAGCTGATCCCAAAGAAGCAAATTATGCAATAGTCAAAAGGATATTTAGATATCTAAAAGGAACATCAAAGTTTGGATTGTGGTATGACAAATCTAATGATTTCACTCTAAATGCATATATTGATGTTGATTGGGCAGGCAATATGGATGACAGAAAGAGCACCAGTGGTGGAGCCTTCTTTCTTGGAGGAGAATTGGTTTCTTGGATAAGAAAGAAGCAGGAATGTACATCACAAAGTATAACAGAAGTAGAATATGTTGTAGCAGCAAACAATTGCAATCTAGTTGTTTGGATGAAGCAGATGTTGAAGGATATAAGGATAGAAATCAGTGAACTTGTTGTCATACATTGTAACAACACAAGCACGATAAATATGTCTAAGAATCCAGTATTTTACTCAAAGACTAAGCACATTTCTATTAAGTATCACATGTTGAGAGAGAAAGCTATAAAAAAGGAAATTAGATTGGAGTATGTGAGCACTAAAGAGTAGATTGCAAATATATTCACTAAGCCTTCTCTCAAAGATACTTTTGAGTATTTATGAGGTATGCTAGGGGTTATGCCCCTTCCTACATCAAAGTAGATGATGCAAAAGTGCATCAGTCTAATGTAACAGAGCACCATTGTTTGTCTAGACTGAATGTTGATGCTTCCTATATGGGGAAGTATCTATGATGGACAGAGTCATTTAGGACTCTAGTTGAATGTTTTTTTTTTAAAGTGTCTTTGGATGCTTGAGCTAGAAAGAAACAATTGTTTGATGTAGTAAAAGTTGGTTGCTGAAACCTTTGACATTGATGTCAATGGGGGAGAAGTTTGGCATGAAAAACATCATGAGAAGATCATAAGGAAGAACATCATGAGGAGAAGAAAAGCAAGAACAAGTATAGTAGTTCAGAAAGCATGAAAAAATAGTTTAATGAGAAGCACATTGAGGTATATGAATAGGGGAGAAGTTGGAAAAGTTTAGCATGGGAGAATGATTGATGAAGAGGATTTGAAAAGAAAGATTAATAATCTTTTGTTGGTATTATTGGAACTAGATGTTTTTCATCTATGTTGCCATCAATGCCAAAGGGGGAGATTGTTGAGAGATTGTTAAAAGCATGAATGTTGATGATATTCCTATGGGGGAGTATTTTAGATATGTTACTATGATGATATGTTTCATTCATGACTAAGTTTTTCATTGCTGTCAACATAAAAATTTTCTATGGTATTTGACAGAAGAACAACAGAAAGATCAAGTTGGTACGGATGACTAGTTGAGTATTCTTACTATTCGAGGTTATGTGAGATACTTCTAAGTATCTAGTATATGCAACTAACGTCAGATGAAAAAATGATAAGTCTGGAAGAAGTTATGTAAGTTTTGGTGATGTTTATTCTAAGATAGAGTTTACAAAGGCATGTTCTGGTAAACTTGTTATATCTCTTAGCAAAATTGTTATTGTAAGAATCAAGGTTGAGGATGTGTAGAAGACATGTTGGTGATGACATGGCTAAAGTCACTCGTCATAATATTGAATGTATGGAAAGTAATTCAAGTTGCAAGGTAGAAGATTGATGTTATTGCTAAATGTAACATGTTCTTAATGTGGTCCTATAATGATTAATTGAGAAGGTCTAAAAACCAACTGAAGGAATTGTTCTATGGACTCGGTATAAAGGAGGGACATTGTCCTTTATCATGACATGGATATGGATGGATGTGAATGATATTTGTAAGAAACACAAGAGTGGAATGCGAAGTTGAACAAAGCAGAGTAAAAGTAAAGGAAACTTATTTTTGAGGTTTTGTTGAGTGATCCAAGGTTTGATATTTGGATTTGAGGTTAATGATTATGTCTATAAGGTATGTAAGTGTTTGGTTCAATGGAAAGAATAAAGGAAAGAAGATCATAATAGTAAATTGCATGATTGAGCAGTAAGCTCTTCTTGTAGTTGAAATTGCATGTTTGGGTAGTGGGCTATTCTTGCATACATTATACTACAACTACTAATAGGGTTGGAATCTCCTAACAGGGATTCAAAGTCTCCTAACAGGGATTCTATGTACTAAATTTTGTAATAGACTCCTAACAGGGTCCATCCTCTAACAAGGAATATTTATATTAGTACAATCTTGTGGGCATCATTCCCACTAGGGTTTTCCCTCTGATGAAGGGTTTCCCTAGTTAACATATTCGGTGCAATTGTCTATGTGCATCTTATTATGGTTGTTGTTTACTTTGGTTGAATGGTTAAGTTTGCTTAAAGAAGATAAATATTTTAATTGTTGGATAATTGATTCACCCCACTTACCACCCCGCACCACCCCCCTCCCCCTCTTAGTTATCTTGGTGAACTATTGTTTCTAACAAATATATTCATTTTCCTTCAAACTTTCTATCTCATCCACCTCAAATTGTGCATGTCTATAAGTCACTTGCACAAATATTGCAATTTTTTCATAATGAAAATATTGCCCTTGAAGCTCTATTTGAGGTGAAAAATGTATAGTTCTCAAAGAAATCTACAACTAAAAGAATACAATTACGTGGAAAACAATTTTTTGAATTACGCAATTGTTTAGCGTGCAATCGTGCACCATGACAATGTTGGATATGTAGATATATCAATTGATGAAACTTGGTCATAAACTCATCATACCACAATTTAGTCTCCTTCAATACATTTTTTTTGGATTCAACTCCTATCTTATTTTGGTATGTCTAATATTCATATCTCATCCATGAAATTGGTGTCAATTCATCAATATTCTCAATTTGTAGTGAAAATTTACATAAATTTCCACAATCTAAACATTGATTTATGATGTATTGTTCTTTGAACTCATTTGAATCTTCTAATTTACCACATAATATAGACTTCACAAATTGTGATGTACTGCTAGGGATGACCAAATTTGGATCAAGTATTGCCGTAACTTTTTTATATGATTGCAAGTGTAGACCAAATTCAATATGGTTTCAACAACAACAAGTTTCATGTATCTTATTTATGTGTACAAAGGAAGGACACAAGATCTCAAACATTCTCTGAAATATTTTCACATTTGAAAATTCTTGCTTGAACGTTAGAAATAATTCACTTTATGTTATATCTATAAAATGTTTTGCATGTTCAATTTTTGCCCCTGTCTCTTGATCTTTAATATGTATAGTATCACATCTATTGGAAGAAACACAAGATGATGTGGTCCAAAATTCAACAACCTATATTTTTACATCTTCAAAAATTATGTCTTTTTGAGGAACTTTGCAAATAGTCACCCAATTATTCTCAATGTTTTCATCTAGCATATTTCTCCTCCTAATGTATCTTTGAACAGTTCTTCTAGATATATGTAGGAAATTAGAAATTGCATGTATTTTTTTTTAATGTGTCAACTCTCTGCTAAATATAGTACTCATCAATGCTCTACATGCAGTGCTCAAATCGCCTCCTTGAGTTGTGTTGTCAATTTTGTTATAAGCAGTTCACAAATTTTCAACTATTATTTTATTAACATTATGCGCATGGTTTTTCCTATTATCAATACCCAACAACTCCAAAATAGGCCTCATATCTTTTCTCTTAAATAACTTGACAAATAAGTGTGCCTTTTGAAACATATTTTTGTTTTTAAAATATTCATCCCACATGTTTTGGCAATGCTTTTTAATAGTGTTCTCTTTTACCATTTGTGTAGATGAAATTTGACTAAAAAGTAGGTACTCATCCAAATCCATCAAATTTCCTACACCTAATAATATGTTTCTATCATTAGAACTACCAATTTGTTCATCTTCTTAATCTCATCCTCTTCATGAATCTTGTCCTCTTCATGAATCGTATCTTCTTCATTAACTTCAATAGGTTGGTTTTGATTATATTTTGTATGACCTTTCATTTTGTCATCTATTATTCTATCATATTTCCTTTATCTATCTTTTTTATTATCCATTCAATACTTTGACCTATAGAAAAATATTTTAATTCAAATTCCACTAGAAATATAATTCAATACTTCAATATAGAGTACATAAAAATAACTAGGTGAAAAAAAAAAACCTTATTGACTATCCTTTGTAATTATCGTTAAACTCCATGAAACAATTGATAAATACGGCTTCAAAAAATATTTATTTTTGAAAATGCTTCTTTAAATTTTGCAATTTACTATGCAGTTATTATAAATTGAAATAAAAATCAAATTATTTTATATGAAACCACCAATGTAACCGCTAGTGGTTGTTTTGGGCCAACAAGAGTTATGGCCAAAACCCTTACAACCGAAAGGGTTATGACCGAAAGGGTTTCAACTATAACTATCTATGTGTCATCCTAAATGGCAGCCACACAAGCAAAAGATGCAATTTCTCCAAACTTTTCACTTTCAATACTAATTTCTCCATACAAAATTAAAAAAAATTCAAAAACTAAAAATACCCTTTTGTAGATCTTGGAGTCAAGATTATGGCCATAAATTTTGCAGTATTTTGTTTATTTACAATATGTTATATTTATAAAATATTACAAGTAGCTCTTTTAAGATTCAAGAAGATGTATGTTCAAAAAGAGAAAAAAATAGTAAATCATGTTCAAAAATTAAAAACTTTATGTGTACCTCTAGAGGAGAGAGTCATCTTCAAGAATATGTAATTTGTTTTAAAAAATATGTAGATTTGTTAGAAAAAGTTTGGCGAGAAAACAAAATTGTCAATTTCTGATAAGTTCGACTTTGAACACTTGAAACATATAAGTCCAAAATTTAAAAAAAATTGTCCACTAGGTATACATGTCATAGTTCAAAATCAGACCAAAATATGATCATTTGCATATATTTGTTTGGTGGGAATGAAACTCTGTATTTTCAGCATTTTAAAAAAATTTAAAAATAGACTTTAATTTTTTTTTAAATGATAATATTTTCACTCAATAAAAAAATAAACAGTTATAGGCATAAACTTCATCCAATTTTACACATTTCATTAGTTTATATCATCCTCAAATTCTAAACCCAAATGTCCCTTTTTCTGTCATTAAAGTTGAACAGTTTAAGTTCTGATATCCTTTTCCTTTATAAAAGGTGACACAAGTTTGTGCTTTTACCATGTAACATTGTGATAATAGTTGATGTAATTATTTAATATTGGAAAAAATAATTAAATATCTAATATTAAATGTGGGGTCAATGGGTTAGGTAGCACATGGTTTTAGCACATATTTTATGTAATAAAACTTGGTGATTTTGTGAGACTTACTACTATATAAGCAACCACAAGGGTAGTTGTAGAGATAAGGGAAGAAAAAGGCAAAATGCAAAAAGGAAACTCAAGCAAGACAAGGCTTGACAGGTTAGCCAAGGGAGCATTTGTGAAGGTTGGAAGCATGACATGGGATGTGGGGATTCATGCTTATTCACATGGATTTATTGGTTGTGGCTATGATTTTAAAGGCTTCCATGTTTGTATTACAAAATATTATTTTTGTTGAATAATACATGATGATGTATACTTTTGGAGGCTAGGTTTTTCCCTCAATGAAGGTTTTTCAAGTTATATCTTGAAGGATTTGAGCAAATACGCAAATCAAATCTATGAAGCCCTCGAATACTTGCATGTAGGAAACCTATCACAAAGAAGAAAAAGATAAGAGAAGGCAATGATTTTTTCTAAAAACATGCAAATTGTATTCTCAGATAAAGAAAAGATGTAGATTTTTACAAAAGATCAATCCTTATAAAAAGAGATCAAAACCCGAAAGGGTAACCTAAAAAGTTACAAAGGGTAACCTAAAAGGTAAAAGCCATTTAATAATTACTAATTAATTATTAAATGTGAATGCAAAACGTGCATAAAATGAAATCTTAAGAAGGGAGAAAAGGTAATTTAATTAATGAAATTAAATTAACATTTTTCTCTAACACCCCCCCTTTAAGATGAGCAACAATGCAATTACAAACAATGCAAAAAGAGCAAAGAAACTACAATGCAATGTTGAAAGGAAACTTGGGTCCTAGCAACAAGGGCTAATGAGGTACCCAATCACAACCAAATCTCTATGAAATCGAGAAAAGAGAAAACCCAATGGGAGAAACTCTACTTCAAAAGTAAAGGACTACAGAAGCATCCAACTAGAGGAATGCTCCAGAAAATAGGAACAAAGAGCGATCATAAAGAAACATTAGTAAAGCATGAAGAAGTCACAAACTCTATAAAAAAGAAACCATTGATTTGTAGAACCTCCTCTGAAATAGAACCGAACTAGATAGAGAAAACCATAATCTGCATCGAATCAGGAGGCACACAAAGGCAAACAACTGAACTCAAAAATACAAATGGCATAAAACACCAAAGCCTAAAGAGCTAATCAATCAAACCAAGGAAGCATAAGAAACAATAGAAGAACCCCCCTAATGCAGACAAGGGTGAGGTGATAGGCAACTGAGAAAGTGGGCCAGTAACTCCTACAAAACATAAAGAACCAAGAACATGGAGAGTGAGGAAGAGGTAAAAACATCTATAAAGGCATGTGTCATCGACACATCATGGGGCTAATGTCATGGAAGGGACACTTACTTGACAAAGGAAGAGGGCACTAAAAGGCAAACAACTATCCCCCCATGGCACTTAGTGTAGTGCGAGTACAATAAGTCACAATGATGAGAAAGATCCTAAAAATGCAAGGAGTGGCACTTTATCTCAATGTGTTTACATAAACATTCTTACAAATGATATCAACAATGATCAGAAAGGACAAAGAGATATTCCAACATATAGTACAACCTAAGAGAAGAAATCCCATGCCACGAAAATGATCCCTGGACCTAAAACACCCAATATATCCACCATAGTGCAATAAAGAAAAAAAAAATGATAAAAAGAGCTTGAAGTATAATCTGGAAGATAAACTAAATTTTTTTAAAAGAGAATTGAATTAGATTTCCAAAAATATAACATTTTCAAAAAATGGAGATGGGATGCTCAAGATATGCACTCTGGAGTGAAAAACTGAACACCCAGCTTTGACTACCCAAATAGGCAACCAAACTACATCAAAACTAGAAAACTCTTATGTCATTGTCTCCATCTTAGAATTAGCTTTCTAGCACTTTTTTTGGATAAAAAAAAGATGTTTGTATGCTCAAGATATTGTAAAATAACCAATAGGGCCTCTGGAAATGCATCAAAATTTTATTTTTATTTTTTTTAAAATAAAATTAAAAACTTTTTAAAAAAATAAATCGAGTTGAGTGGAGCAGAAGTGAAGCATCGATGGTGAGCAGGAGGCACCGCTAGTGGAGCTAAGGCCAAGCTCGAAAGTGCACTTTCCGACGGCAGTCACGACAACTTTCCTATGCAAATCATGGCAAAAAACAACCGTCGGGCAACTTTTCAGCTGTGGTCATAGCGACAGTTACAGCACTTGAAAAAATTGAATGCCAACATAAGATTTTTGAATGCTAATGCTGATTTTTGCATGTAGTGTCAGACTATGCCTACAATGTCAGAATTTGACTTTTTGTAATGTGTGCAGAGGTTGTATGACCCTGCTAGGAAAAAAAATTTGCCTCCCAGATCAATGTTGTCCAAAATAGACAAACTTTATATGGAAACAGGGGTTTTTTACGCCTTTTGAATCCATCCATGAGGTCTATTTGGCTTCAAGCTACTCTAAAAATTAGTGACCCCCTTTTTTCTCAAGAAATACTCGAAAAACTCTAGATCTGATCTGTCAAACCCTCGTTCTCCTTTTTCTCCAAATATTGAACATGCTACAATAGATATGGCTTTAATAATATGAAGGATTTGAGAAAATATACAAATCAAATCCATGAAGCCCTCGAATACCTGCATATAGAAAACCTGTCACAAAGAAGAAAAAGACAAGAGGAGGCAAGAGTTTGCTCTGAAAACATACAAATTGTATTCTCAAATAAAGAAAAGATGTAGATTATTACAAAAGATCAATCCTTATAAAAGGAGATCAAAACTCGAAAGGGTAACCTAAAAAGTTAAAGGTTATTTAATAATTACTAATTAATTATTAAATAGAGAACGCAAAAAATGCAGAAGACTAAATAGAATGTGCCTGAAGTGAAATGTTAAGAAGGGAGAAAAGGTATTTAATTAATGAAATTAAATTATGTTGTCTATTCTCTTGCATATGGATTATAATTCCATGTTTATTTTAGATCTATTATGGGTTATGTGGAAACAGTAATATTTTTTGTTGCAAGTTTCCTTACATAATATGTGAGTACTTTGATGATAATATTTCCCTATTTGCATTATGAAAGATTTCACATGAATGAACTTTGTTTCATCTATACATTTATATACCATCTTCACATCTATTTCATGGCTATGGATAAATGTTAGTTCCTGTTTTCTACTTTCTGGTTAAAAGCATATTAGTATCCATTCATTACACACGCGCACACACACGTGTGTGTGTGTGTGTGAAGGAGTTGTACCTCAAAAATTCAAAGATGGGTTTGATTTGTTTGTATTTCCCATTAGCCTATTGTGATTTTTTTTTCTCTCATAGGCTTACAGGGCCATTGTAGCATCATCAATCTTAAATGACAAATCCTTTACCAACAAAATCTTATCCCATCAGGCATACCAAAAAATGTTAACACAAAAGTTTGCACCCATGTTTGATGTGTTATCCACGAGAAACCTTGTGTAAAATGGAAATAATCTCCAAGTGTGGGACTTAAAATGAGTGATTGAGTCTTTGGAGAAGGTTGGATTCCTTACAAATAGGGTGCACCTAAACTACAACTTTTGAGAAAAAGGGAGTGCATGAAAAAGTAAATGTTGAAAGGATAATTGTTGTGATGCACTAGATTGAATATGTGGATTTTCCCTACATATAACTGCATAATACATCAACAAAAAACTTACAAAATATACATATGTCTCTTTTATAACATATCTCCAAAATCTCAAATGTAGATTAGAGTTCATACAATGCTGAAAGAAAATTAAATTTCACAACGCAATACTTGCAAACAAGAATGAGACAACATATAAGATGGAAATATAAAATAATACCTTCAAAAGTAAAAACAAGACATTATCCACAATATAATTGAATGTGGTAAGGGTAAATAGTAGGCATTTCATTAATGTAAACATAAGAAAATTACACTTGTTGAACAAAAGCTACTACCAAAGAACTAGAAGAGACAAACCCAAATATTTACAAAGGATTTCCTTTTGAAGAGCTGACATAACTCAAATTACAACCTTGAATTTCAAACTCCAATCATAGTGAAGCTAGATTACAAATGCAAAAATAAATGAATAATTAGATAAGAAATTTGATCTTGAGGCAACTTGATCATAGAAGTGACAAAAAAAAACTAGATGAGTGCATCTGATAGTTGGAAATGATAAAAATATCCATGCAAACAATAAAGAGGCATGGAGATGCACTAGCATCGTGTAAAGGACCAAGAGAAGTCACTTCACAATGAATCACTAGCTCTAGAAACGTTTCATGACTGCAAAGAATCAAATCGTGTCATTGGTAAAAAACTATAGAGATGGTTAATGTGACAAGTTAACTTTCTTGCAATATTGACCCATTAGTGTTAACATTTCGCAAGGACTTTTAGGAAGTTGTTGTGCAAATGCAAAATAAACCTAGACAATTGATTATTGAAAAGATGCACCACATAATTCTTGATATAATGTGGCAATAGTATCGGCCCACAACTCTTTTTGGTCAACAAAAGGAAATCACATGGCAAAACCTTATTTGTTTTTCCATTTTGCAAGGGCAAAAAGGGAACCCTAGAAATAAAGGAATGGGGATAACATGAGGGTCAACCCACTCAAGATAGTGAGAAAACATTAAACAAGTCATGTTGATGACATATTGTGTGTGTGTGTGTGTGTGTGTGTGTGTGTGTGTGTGTGTGTGTGTGTGTGTGTGTGTATTTCAATGAAACCTGCCAAATGTTTCATTAATATTTTCCCATCGGGGTAACATAGCCCATTGGAACATCGGGTTTTCCCTTCTTCTAGTACCCCAATGAACTTTTGTCAATAACACCCAAGAGATGTTTTTCTATGTCATGTGTTTGAATTGAACTTTTGGCCTATCTATATCAGAGAGAATCTCAATGATATTGCCATGGAAGGGATAACATGAAGGTTAGTGATAGATAATGTGTTAACTCACTATAAGAGAGTTTAGCCCATGATGAGATACCTCAAATTGATTATATGTGATGGGTTGAATGGAAACAAAAAATAGCCAACAACAACCAAAAATAGTCTTTAGAAAACATATATTTTTTAGCAGTGTCAAGATCCATAATCAGATCAATAAAAATCAATGATTTCACAAAGATGATAAACCATTTGAATTTATTGTGAAACCAAGTTTATTTTTAATGTTTTAGCAATTATCCTACTCCATAGAAGAAAAATCTCACTAAGTCTTAAGAATACAAGACTCCTTTCTTAAACAAGTGATGCAAGCATCAAAGTTCCTGCCAATTGCTTATTTATGATGTAGATTAGGTTGAAGAAAAAGAATAATAAGAGCTGGTAATGGATGGAGAAAGATACAAAATTGTGTAAGCAAAGATAAAAAGAGGAATGGATTAGAAAGATAGAGGCATAACTAGAATATTATTTGTATAAAATAAATATGTAATACATAAAATTAAGCTTTGTGAATAATTGCTAAAAAATTATGGACAAAAAATATAATATTTTTTTTGATATGTATTAAATTAACACAATTATTTTAAAATCTAAATTTTAATTTTTCATATTTATGATGTCCAATTATATTTATTTCTACAATTTTAAGACAATGATGACATAATACAATTTTTAGAAATAATATATCAACCAATTTTATATAAGAATGAAAATCATCTTTGTACATTCCTCTAAATTTGTCATTATTTTTCATAATACAAATGGACAGCAAAGTTCAAACAATAGAATAACTTATTATAATTTTTCTATTTTATTTTATAATTTTTCTATATTTAAATAATATAATAGATTTAATATTTTTAAATATTTTTTTGATCAATAAACGATCGAAGCCTTGATTATATTAATTTAGTATAAAGAGCATACAATAGAGTACCTCCATTCAAATGGGCACTGATAGGAAAGAACAGAGAAGAAACCCTCCAGTCTAGCCCAGGGCCATGGTCCTTTATTATTACAACATGAAAGGGGCATACCCTAGTAGAATTATTACACATCTTTTATTGTTATAATATAATGGACATATTTCCACAAATTCACTTGATCTATTGCCTCTTATGCCATATGAAAACCTATTGCCTAAGGACCATACCAACCAATACTGTATGCTCCATCCATTGCTAAGAGTTAAGATCACTGATTCCTTACTAACTTGATCATCAAAATGGTTAGTAGTAACATATTTATTAGCTTCCTAATTAGATAAACAATCAAATAACCTGGGAGGGATAAGAAATAGACCGATTCTACTTTACTCATTCATAAATACTCAAAATCATACCCCTCATTCATTGTTAAAAGCTTTGTCATACCCCACTTAATAAAATTCATAAAGCATATTGTTAATATAAATCACTATTGACCAATATGGGGAATTAATTCCTTGTATGACTAAGTCAATACATTAAAAGCATTATTAAATTTAAAACTAGCTAAAACCTTTCATAGAAAACTGAGATGTTCCTAAATTATCCTCTTAATGCATAGAGCTCTACTACCATCCAAAGAAAAAAATAAACAACCAGCTATACTCTTCAAGAACACCATATGCTGATTACATCCTCCAAAGTTACCCGAAAGACCAAACTTAAGCCTAAAGTCAAAATTAGTAGACAAGTCTTCAAAAAGGCCAGATAGATCATGCAAAAATCAATATTAGTAATAGGAGAACAGAATAATACTTGAATAGATAATCTATGAGAATTTACATTAGCAATATCAGACAGAGAATTACCCATTCATGCTAAGAGAATTACCATACTTGACACTCTATATTCATGAAGATCAATCAGTCTACATAAATGAAACGAAGACTACCACACAGCAGACTACTCATGAATATAGTTCCTTACTAAAATTACTAGGATTATTAAGAAATTTTGAGTCAAATAATTTAACTACTCTACTGTGATACCGAATGATTCTCTTAAGTTTCCATTACAATTCCAATCAGTCATAACTAAGCATCTTCCTATACTGTAATCGAAAAGAAACAAGCCGAAAGAAAACCATTAAATTAGCTATAAAGAGATGAGAAAACCATGTCGCATATTAGTTAACTCAAGAGTGCCACACCTACTATTAATATCCACTTATATATTAAGAATAGAGTTATTTGCATATTTGCAAAGGCTACTATATGGCATAAGGCCACTACTCTGACCCTCCTCTTGTTACATTACAAAGAACATACTATAGAGCCATACTACTGAAACAAAATCCCTAAAGAGGCAAGTAGATAACTGATAGAAACTATATGAGCTAATGACCATATGATACTAAAAGCTATAACGCCAAGATTACTAATAAACATAACAAGATACCAACAAAATTCCTTGCCAGAGAGGCATAATTAGGCCAATATTCAACTAGCAACATGGATCAAATCAGGCAGATGCACCCACCAAAAACCAGAGCTATCTTACTATAAACTAGGTGCACCTTATTTCTTCCAAAACATCATAATGACTTTTGCAATATCATTAGGGTTTTCTGACTTAAAATGGGAGGGAATTCAAAGGTGAACTTCTCCCTACTAGACTTCTCGATATTGGGTGTACAAAAGTCAAATGCCTCCAAATTACCAAATCTAACCCATGGATGGATGTATGCATTAAAAAAACCAAGATAGTTACTGAGCCAATCAATTCCATTATCCATCCCAATTTTTCTCCATTTAAGAAGGAACTGAAAACAAGATTCCATTTTTTGCCATACCTCATTAAAGCCTACCGGGTCCCTTATTACTAGTTTAGGCTGCCTCGGTATATTTTCCACGACAAGGCTCCCTGGTGGGTGGTTCATCTACATTTCAAGAAGGGGCACTCTTAACATCTCATCCAAGCTCATGACCATGACACCAAATGGGATCAAAGATATTCAAATATAGTTTCACCATGTCCCATTTGTTTATCCTGGCTCTCACCATACACCCAATGAAGGTACCTATGATGTCATTGTTCGTCCTCTAGGTGAAGTCATATTTGAAGAAACCCTCTCCTATTGCCTTGCTAACTACAATACACATCATTCCATCAACTAGCCTCAACACCCTATTCCATCTTTCTAGTTTAATATTGCCTTGAAAGGCCATGGTGCGGACCTTTGAGGTATGGAAAATACATATGAATGTATCCATCTCACGAAGACTACATGCACAGTAACAAAGACATGGAAAGACCTAAACAAAAGGAACAAAAGAAAATCTCATTGAAGGCTCTACAAATAATACTTCCTCCTATTTCTTAGTGGCTTGACATCACTTAAATGTAATCATGTTGTGGACAGCCCTTCAAAAGGAACCATAACAAAAGGAGTAATGAGGAGACCACACTAATACTACTAATAATGAAGAACCAAACTTTAAAAAAGGCATAACATGCACTACAAAGCTAGGATTGAATTAAAGGATCCCATAGTATATGTTAAGAAGATATATCTAAGGGATAAAAAACTTAAACCTATACCCGCTAGCCTAACTAATACACCATTAATGGTGACTTAATATACTCAATATTATATGCTACTCTTCCCTTTGCTACATTTATTCTTGGATAGAGGCTTTACCACTTACTATCCTATATGAAAACTATATCATATTTAAAAGGACCAAACCTTATGAAAAGGAAACTAAAAATAAAAATAAAAACTATGATTGGAAGTGTTTATAACATATCTTTGATAACCAAAGAGTTTACACCATAAGCTCCCTCATTTGCTAAATAATCCACCTTCTGATTACCTTCTCGCTAAATATGACATATCTAAATTCCTGCAAATCGATCTAGGAGCCCAAGAACTTCTTCTAGCTTAGCATGTAGGACCTAGTTGGGGGTTGCTCATTTCCTTATTGCATTTAAGAAAATTTTCAAGTCACCTTCAATGATGATATTTGATAATCCTAACTTTTGACATAGCTACAAACCTTTTTCTAGTGCTTCGAGCTCTACCAGGTTGTTTGAAGTAAGATGAATAGACATGGCTTTTTTTAGCAATCCATTTACCTATATCATCATTAATGATACAACCAATACCTGATGTTCCTAGGTTGCCTCTAGCTGCTCCATCAAAATTAAGTTTTGCCCATCCCTTCAGAGGGGAAGACCATATACACGTTTCCCTTGCCTCCTTTTTTTTCTTAAAATAGACAAGTGGAAGATTAATCAAGTTCAGCCATTTCTTTTTCATATGACCATCCCAAATAGAAAAGGAGCCTTCTTCTTTTCTGGAATTCCTAAGATGGGATATAGTTGTTTCAACTATGCTAGCTTCTATTTTTAATACTAATTCTTCTAGCTTTAACTCTAAATTGTAGAAAATTCTTCTATTCCTTTCTTTCCAAACTTCCCACACCAGAATAGAAGGACAAATTTTCCAAAGTTTATTGTAAATGTCCTTACACAGGTTGTTGTCCATCCTTTGAGGACATCAATAAATGATTTTGGCAATGGAGAAGACCAACCTAACATGTATGTATGAGCCAATCCCAACATGCTTGGGAAAATGGACAGCTGTATAATAGATTATCAAAATCCTCACTATTTTGCTTACATAAAACACACCTAGAAGGGCCTTCAAAGCCTAATTTACAGAATCTATCTACCATCAAAATCTTGTTTTGAAATGCCAGCCATAAGAAAAATCCTGCCTTTAGCAAACAAGCAGGGTCCCAATAGAGTTTAAGTGGAATTTCCACTTTATCCCATCTTTTTGAGTGTATCAATGCTTTATATCCACTTTTCACACTATACTTGCCATCATTCGATGTAGCCCAAATGAGCTTGTCATTTCTCTCAAGCTGCTTAACTTTCCTATCTTGTGTTATCTCTTTGTATGTCTTTACTGCAGTTGGGTCCAACTCTATGCCCTCCAGAGGTTTCCATATCCATTTAGAAGTTCCATTTGTAGTGATCTTTGTCTTGTAGTTACAGACTTTATTACCCCACAAATTGACTAATTTTTCTTTGAGTTCCACGGGGATGTGGTTATTCTCTATTGAAGGATGCCCATCCCAAGAGTCCTCCTAGAATAGGGCATCATCACCCTTACCAACATCCCAAGTTAGATATTTGTTGAAGAGATGATGACACTTAATCATAAATTTGTAGCTCTCTAACCTTTTAGGAAGGGTCTTCATTCTAAAAAATTGATAGAGGATGATCCGCATTAAGATACTTATTATACATTATCTTTGCCCACTTATGTTCTCTTTCCTCAAAGAGGCACCAAATTAACTTAGCCCCTAATGCTTCATTTTTTCATTGTAAATTCTTAATTCCTAACCCTCCCATATCCTTAGGTTTGCATATATTTTCCCATTTTATGAGAGCCAATTTTTTGTGTTCCTCAGAATCAATCCAAAGGAAATTTTTGTGTTTTGCCTCAAATTTATGAAGAAGGTGCTTGGATAATGGTAAATAGGAAAGAGGGTAAGTTGAGATGGCTAAAAAAACAAAGCTTATCTTAATGCTCTTACCAACTTTTGAGAGCCATTTGTCTTTCCAACTACCAATCCTAGCATCCAGTTTCTCCAAAGTACTATCCCATACCTTATTGGACTTCACACCTTTCTCTAACTCAATGCCTAGGTACTTGCATGGGAACAAACCTTTTTTGTATCCCATGATATGGTAGATCTGATTTTCTATCTTTGGATCCATATTCAAAAAATAAATCTCAGATTTCAAATCATTAACTTTCTGTCTGGATGCTTTCATGTATAGCTCTATGATGGATTTTTAAAAAAGTGCCTCTTTTACTGAGTTTTTGCCTGGCAGAATTGTATCATCTACATATTTTTGATGAGTAATATTAGGAATATTCCTTGTGACAATAATGCCTTTAATCTTCTTATTATTATAAGCCTCAATGAGTGCTCTCCAAAAGGCCTCAGCCATAATTATATAGAGGGAAGAAGATAGAGGGTCTCCTTGTCTAATGCCTGTAGAAGTTTCAAAAAAACCTTCAAGGACCCCATTAATAAGCACTAAAAAATTAGTAGATGATATTCATTTAAAAATAAGGTTGATCCATTGATGAGAAAAACTGAAAGCTTCTAGGATCTTACAACGGAATCACCAATCAACCATATCATAGGATTTTTGAAAGTCAAGCTTCATGAACATGCATGCCTCTTTATTCTTGTAGGTAGAATGAATTGTTTCTTGGATGGTGAGAATTGCATCAAGAATGGATCTACTCAGAACAAAGCATGTTTGTTCCTCAGATATAATTTTTGGAAGGATGCTTTTTAGTCTATTTGGTAAAATCTTGGAAAAAAAATTATAAATAGTGTTACATAGCACAATAGCTTTGAAATCTCCTAGAATCTTAGGCTCCGCCTTTTTGGGGATTAGAGTGAGAAATGAATAGTTGATATCTGATAATAGAGCTCCACCATTCCTTGATGCTTCAATGGCTTTCTAGAGATCTAGACTAATGATATCCCAACATTTCTGGAAAAAGAAGGCCTGAAAACCATCTGGACCTAGTGATTTATCAAGGTTCATGTTAAATACCACCAATCTAACTTCTTCCAATGTAATAGGTTTATTTAGAGATTTATTATATTTAGCTGTGACAATTTTGGGGATTACTTCGAGCAGCTTGGATTGAGCTTCTCTATTTGACCCCTCAAAATTGTTTAATATTTTATGGAAATGATCCACAAAGGTTTTTGCAATTTCTTTTGATTTTCCAATTGAGATACTCAGATGGCTTTTAATGTTGGATATTTTACTCTTAGCTCTGTTATAGACGGTAGAGTTGTGGAAGAATTTTGTGTTTCAATCCCCCTCATCTAGCCATCTCTCTCTCGAGGATTTTGTCTCCAGAAAATTTCCTCTTTGGATAATATATCCTCTTGTTTGGTGAGTAATTCTTTTTCTAATAAATAGCTATCATTATTCAAACCTTTCTTAATTACTTATAAATTTAATTCCTTTAATCTTTCTTCAATATCAATTTTTTCTTTAAAAATATTTTTAAAGTGTTCTTTATTCCATTTGAGAATCTTCTCCTTAAGCATTTTCATTTTGGAAACAAAAATAAACATCTTAGATCCTTCAAAATTACCTTGTGACCACCATTCTTTAATATTTCCTAGAAAGCTAGGATCTAAAAACCACATTTTTTCACATTTAAACGAGTTCCTAGTAGGTTTATGGGGCTCAGAGAATTTAATTCTAACTGGGAAATGGCCTGACCTAGCAATTGGTAGAATAGAAGATTGGATATTCAAATTATTTACATCCAAATCTCCTTTAATGAAGAACCTATCTAATTTCTCAGCAATATAAGTAAAATCCTTCTGTCTGTTATTCCATGTGAAATTCCCATTGATGAGTGGAATATCAATCAAGTTATGAAAGTCACACCATTTTTTAGATGATTGTGAGATTTTTTGAATTCCACTTATTTTTTGGTCTAAATTTAGAATAGTATTGAAATCTCCACCTAATAAGACCAGACTATTCTTATATTCATTCATAAATATGTTGATTTCTTCCCAAACTAATGTTTTCTCTAGATTACTTATTGGACCATAAACATTAACTAGAATAAACTTGAGATTGGATTTCAAACTTTGGACTATACCACTAATCCATTTATTATTTATGTTTAAAATATCTAAAGTTACTTTCATAGGATTCCAAATGAATCCTAAACTCCTTGACACACCTATAGATTCTTGAAGAGTGATACTCCAATTACCTAACTTCTTACCTAATATAGTTCCTTCTAACTTATTTAATTTTGTTTCTTGTAATAAAATAATTTTAGGTTTTGTTTTAGTAGTCCTTTTCTGTTGGAGGCATTTAAACCCCTCGCATTCCATGTTGTGATCTTCATGAGTCCTTAGGAAGGCACTTCCCCTTCCTATTGTTAAATATTTGATCTATCTTTTATTATTCTCTATTCTAAGCATCTGCGTCTCTAAGTTCTTTCAAATATTTTCTTCCTCTTTTAGCTTTCAATTTGTCGCACTTAGGTGAATTTAAACCTTCCTAATTTATCTAAATCCCAAGCTACTCCATATTCTTTTGTGCATTTTGAGAAACATCCAACCTACTATTAGCTTTCCTTTCCATATCTTCACTTTCTAGTTCTCTTAAAATTTGATTTATAATGCTTGACTGATTTTTTAAATTATTTCCTTCTGAATTTGAGATTCCCCTGCTATCCTTCCCCATATCATCCTCATTTTGCTCTGTATGTGTTTCATTTTTAGAAAATTGTGAGCCTTTCTTGTCTTTATCCTCTTTTTCAATGTTCATCAGATCTCTTTTTAAATCTTCATACGTGTAGTTATCTCCTCCTAATTTAAGTACTCTTTGAATGAGATTTTCTTTCTGTGCATCAGTGTTGTCGTCTATATTTTCAAAATTGAAGATTTGGATTAATTCCTCAGTTAATGCATCTAGATTATCTTCTTCTATCTTGGTCATGCTCATGCTCTCCACATTTTGTTCCCCTTCCAAATTCTTGTGTAGAAACTCATGAAATTCTTGTGAAGGAGGTTTTCCTACTCTGTCTGGTTCACCATTCTTATCCTTTTGACTGCTAACCGGAGAGAAGGGTGAACTAATAAATGTTGATGGTGTCTGCCAAAATTTGGATAGACTAATAGTTGTCTCTTTGTTAGGAGTATAAGATGTTTCTTCTGGATCCTTTGAAGGATGTATAGGAGAATTAATATCCTCATCTAGAGTTTTATCTTCCCCTTTTCCTGTTGCTTCCCATTCAAATAAAAGAGAATTTTCAATCTCTTTTAAACTGTCCTCTTCATTACCGAGTAGCTTCTCAGTATGTTGTTTTCATGTAGTATCTAGAGCTTTACCTTCTGCACATATGAAACTTGGATTTTTAGAGACAATTTCTTCATTGTTACTCTTGCTTAAACCCTCTAACTGTGTATCAGAGATGCTTGATATATCGCTTTTGGTTTCTTTAGATTTTTGCTTTCCCTTAGGAGCCTGCACTTTTGTATCCATATTGATGTACATGCCCTTACCTATATCTGTAACCCCAAATTTTCCTTTTTTGCTGATAGGTACTCTCTATTTCTATTTTGCATTCCTTTGAGTATCTATTGATTTGTATAATTATCTGATTCCTAGACTTTCCCTTTGATCAGACTTTATGTTTAAAGTAGGGTTGGCTAAATCTTCTAATGGTAGATCTTTCTTTTTGCTCTTATCTATCTGTTCTATGCAGATTGGTTCTTGGTGAATCTTGTTATCCAGATGAGAATATATAGACTCTTTCCTAATAGAGATCTTATGAAAAAAAAAATTTCTCCTAATTTTAATCATACGAAACTTGCTGTTGAAATCTGAGGTAAGCTGTAGAGTCTTGAATATGATTTTCCTATTATCATCTAGTCTTATTATTTCTGAAATTTTGCCTTCGTAGTTATGAAAGTTTAGATTATAGGTAGCTCTATTAGTAATCATTTTCTTTTGTGTAGGAACCAAGTTATTATTTTTTTTTTTGATAAGTAATTTCACATTGTACATGAAAAGAGGAGTCTATACCTATGACTTCACCCATAGATGAACCTAATTTCCTAAGAATCTCTATTTGTAATAATTCTGGAGGAAGAGATTGAATGATAAACCATGTTGGCAACATGATGTCTAACATTCTTTCCCTATAATCTGGTATCTATTCTAGAAATTTAATAAGATATCCTTTGAAATAGCATTCAGAAGCAAAAAGAAAAACTTTTTTGACATCTTCATCAGAGTAGTGTAAATAAAGTAATTTGTCTGAGTAATGAGAAATACTTACTTGATCCTTGCAATATTCTTGCAAACAATCAGTGAGGCAGAGCAATTCACTCTTAGGACCATTCCAAAATGTGAATACTCTAACCTTTTGACAATCTTGCCACCTATCTTCACTTTCCTGGTTGTTGATAATGATGAAGTTGTCATTACGAGTTGAAGAAATAGGGACATCAGAAGACCTTGGGGGCTGCATCAAGCTAGGCAAATTGACACCCAGGGTTTGCCGATGAGAGGGGACATAAGACTCTTAAAGAGCGCCTAGAACTAGGGAGTTGTGGTGTCCTAACCTACAAGGACGAGCATTAGGTTGAAAGGGAGGGTCTATATGCATATCTGAAAGAAACCCTATCTGATTGTAGTATAATTCCTTGTTCTCAAATTGGGCATATTTAGTAAGATTAAATACCCTAATTTGGTTGTCCAAGCTCACTGTGGAGAAGATAATTGACTGAGGTCTTATACATCTTGACAAAGCTGGTGATCCAAATGCATTATCATGCTTAGTTGGGTTATATAGAGGCGGGTTGTCCTTCTTCTCCTTTCTTCTCTCTTATTGAGGTAGATTGGGTCCAGGAATGCAAGAACACTTCCCATGGTGTTCCTAATCCTTTATTCCTTCTAGAATGGAGAATTTATTTGACCGCATAATCAAAATTTACAGCCTCTTTTTGAATCAGGGAACACCGCACTTTATTCCAAGGCTCCAACTATGCCTTAGGATTCTTGATCATTTGTGAATGCAATCTAGGGTTTACTGCAGGCAGTCTGATTCTGCTACCATTTAATTTGCCTGCTTTCTTCGCATTTCTTGAGTTGTTCACCATTTTTTCATGTCCTTGTTTTTATCAATAGATTTAATATTTTAATGTGTATACATATATAATATTATACTTAGAAATATTTAAATAATAGATAACATGTCTCATTATTTTATAATTATAATTATAAAAAAAAATTAACTTACTATGTCCATATTTATGAACAATATAAAATATCTTTTGTAATTTGCATATAAGATCTCCATGATTTTGACAATAAAGTAGTAGCATTAAAATGAGCATAAGATAGATTAGAAAATAAGAAAGGTAAAGGTCAAAGTTCCTTCATAAAGTATAATACTTTTAGATTTATGAGTAAGGAATTTTTAAAGTATAAAAATGAATAACTATTAACGAGAATTATTTATTGATCATAGATTTATTTGTTTATATGGATTGATTTATATTAATTAAAATAAATGCATTCTTAAATATATTTAATAGGTGAACTATGATGAATTGAATTTTTCATTTATTTACATAGTAAAAAATTTGATTTGAGATTTAAGAATAACCAATCTATCATTAAGTTGATGGTTATTTAACATCATGCAAAAATGATAAAATATGTTGTGTATTTCTATCATTTATCAAATTTAATAAAATAGACGTGTGAATCATAATATGTTCCTAATCTAAAAAAATGCAACAATTTGTTGAAATGTATAAATTAAAAATATTTTTATTAATCCTTGAATTTACCTATAAATAGATTATAAACTATTATTTACATATGTACTAATTATATTAATAAAAGAATTATATTCAAATAAATTGAATATAGATTTATTTTTAAAAATGTAACATTATATATATATATATATAATCAAACAATATATTTTCTAAAGTCATTAGATTTGTTATTATATATTATAATACAATGATTATTAGGCAAGAGCCTACAACGCATCGGTAAATCGAGCCTCTCACTGGAGAGGTTTTGGGTTCAAATCTACTCCAGATTAACACATAATAATAATTAATCTAACAATAATAATAAAAATGAATGATAAATAATTTAGGCTTCAGTCAATTACCTATAATAAAAAAATACAATAATTATTAATATAACAAAAATATTAATAAATGTTGTCAAATCATAAATGTTGTTCGGTAAATTGCAAGCCTCTCACTATGGAGGTCTTGGGTTCAAACTATTCCAGATTAACAATAGTTACCTGCAGGAACTAATAAAAAATAGGCTCGTCTTAGGTCCATAATATTTAATCAACCTATTCCACCGAATTAACGTGTTGCTAAAGTTAAAACCATTTTGTTGCGAATAATCTATCTAATACAAATATTCGCATGCTTGCTGCTATACCTTCCCCCAGATAAGGAATATCTGATTTGGTAAATGGAGCCATCAATAGTTTTGATTTTGATCCAGACGTGACTAACAAGAGAAACATCAAGATTTTGCATTAAAACAGCCAATATCATAGACAAATAAGGAAAAAACTTGTCCTTCCTGTCGAGTATAAGGATGAATTACAAAATCCGGCCAGACTGACTAAGAAACAAACTATAGTCAAAAGTATTTTTTCTGTTTTTTTTTTTTTTTAATAACGCCTACAACCGGGCCTCTCACTTAGGGGACACATTTGAGGAAGGCTCAGTAAACAATTGATATTTCTAAGTTGAACTGGCGTAATTGTCAAAAAAAACAAATTCCAACTGGATGACAAAATCATTAAAATTCACACCTCCAACTGTTGAATGATGTGAAAAGGCAAAGAAAAGTGAAGATTGTCGTCATCCATATTTTGGAATCCCTGACTTCATCGGGTCTGCATATGGAATCGAATTAAAAACCATGTTTACTTTGTCCTATTGCTGATTGGAAATCCTTAATACCGCCTTCCCCAATGCGCCTTAGATAATCTTACAGACCTGGATCAATATTCAATTCAATGCAATGAAGAATGTAAACACTACAAAAGATGATGATGACGATGACTCCAAATCCGCACTTCTGATTAATGGGAATGGCGATCTGAATGGCAGGAGGAAGTTGAAAGTGCAATGGAATGATAGCAATGGGAAAGAGCTCACTTCTGTCTGGAAGTTTGAGCCAAGGTAAACTCAGATCTTTTATAAGAAACCCAATTTTCAATTTTCGTTTTTCCGTGAAATCTGTCCTCAGCATGAAGATCAATAGGATTCCGTATTGTTTGTCTTTTTGGGGTAAATTCCATTCTAAATACAAAAATTAGTAGAACCCAGTGTTGCTTCTTTTGTTAAATCCATTTATAAGAATAGAAATCACAAGAGTCTAAAAGTAATTTCTTCCTTAAATTCATTTTAGACCCAGAAATGAAGAAAACCCAAATTAAGAGATAAGAGCGCTTAAATTTTTCTGCGTAGTTATTTTTAACATCAACCCAAAATGCATTTTTCGCCTTTCTCTTGATATCTTTTTAAACCGTTTACGAGCATAAAAATCCAAGGTCTTCAACAGGTCAACCTACGACCTTACCGTCCTGTGCTCTCTATTGAATGCTGTGTTTATATCCGGATTCTTTTTTGGGTTTGTTATGGAAATGGAGCAAACATCTCCAGATTACCCGGTCAGTCATTACTGTAGACCTTATTGAATCTGTATTTATATTTACTAACCCTCAAACGAATTGTTGCTTTGGATAAACGAATTGAAATCGGTTTTGATTGGTCAGGGCAAATGTGTGACCTGAATATTGCTGTTTTGTCATAAAGATGAGCCGTTAATTCCTGATTTTGGGTGTCCTCATAGTTCTCCTATACAAATTTCGGGCTCCTTCTTTATGCCGATGTTATGTGAAAATTGAGAAAGAATTCTCATTTTTAGCGCATAATATGGCTTTCTAGGTCCTTTAATTCAGGGCATTTGATTGCACCCAGCACTACTAGTAGATTTGGATTAAACATGTGTGTCTATATCCAAATGTTTTGGAATCCACAAATTACATAATAACCCTACCAAGTAGATGCAAAACGTAAGGACTGAAACCTAGAGTCTTATAGATGAAATTAGGCGTATAGAAGATTAGGGTTAGTATTCATCTATACAGTATTGCAATGAGGCACCTTCTATAAGATCTTTCGATTCTTTCATGCTTATATAGCAGTTGTGAGATCTGCCAACTCTTGTTGGGGTTAGGAAATTTGGAATTTATTCGGTAATATCAGGCATGTTGTCTGTTTGCTCCTATAGTCCTATAGCTGCACCCTACAATTGATTGGGGGGAAGAACTTGCAACAGGACAGTGATTGATGGTTACTAATGTGGCCACATTAAACATGTGATTGGGTCACTTCTCATGCATAAGCGTTAAATATAAATGTGTCTTCAGTGTTAACAAATACACCTACAGAATTCTCAAATCTTACCAAATCAACTGCTCGGAATACATTTGCAATGACACCTAGAATCTTTAGCATGCTGCTTAGCCAATGTTAGATCCATGATAAGATGGATCTATGCTTGTATATTTACCCTCTGTAGTAGATCGTATGTTGAGAGGTTAATCCTTTTGTGGCAGTGGCATCCATTGAGAGATTAATTCTTTTTGTACAATAAGATAAATGATAAATGCTCTTTTATCAGTCTCCTTGATCAAAATTGACTGTATAAGGGTAGAGCTAAAGACCAATTTGTTAACACTTCGGTGCCCTCTTCTAGAATGTGTACTATTAAGCGGGGTGCTTAAATGTAACAAGACTAGTAAACATTGCACAATGAGAATAGGTCCCTAGAAAACAAATCTGCAGAATAAGGGTTATGAAATTATAGATTCAACTAGCATTGCTCTTGTAACAACTAGCACTCCAAAACATGTAGAAAACGGCAGGGTGCCAAATTGCCAATAGAAAACATGGAATAAATACTTGTGTTTGGACTTTATTTAATTATGAACTTCACAAATTTTCATATTGTCCGGCACTTAATGCCCCCCTATATTGGCCAAGAATATTTTGGCTTACCCTGTTTATTAAATTCCTAGCTCATGTGGCTTGAGAGTAACTAGGTGTGCAAGTTCTTAGATGTATCACATCTAGATCCAGTATTTATTTCACCTTTCAGCAAGTACAGCTTGGAGCATTTGTCAAGAAGAGCTCCACCACTGTGGGGTATCACAATCACATATGGTTTATAATGGGATGAACAATACCAAACCATTTCATTTTTTGTACTAAATTTTCCAAGGGAACATTTAATCCTGCACTTCCTATCGATTCAAGACCAAAGATTATTTAGTTTCCTGTAGAAGCCACCATGATCACCTTTTGTTTAAAAACATGGTAATCATTCACAATTCTTTTTGTTTTTGGAATTTCACGGCTCTTCTTATTAAGATCCATCTCAGGAAGGACTCCATTAAAAGGATTATTTATAAGTCATCTAATTATACTGTTCAACCAGGAGTTGACTATGTAAAAAAATGAACATTTGGAATCAATTAGATTAGATACAATGCTAAATCTTTTGGGTAGAATTTAAAAGATAAAGACTTTTGGCTAGACAGGGTGAAAGTTTAAAATATTTTATAATGGAATTCTAGGTTTCTGCTATATAGGTTGTTTTCTGAAGCTGTCTAAATGCGTTAGTTATGTAATTTGATGGAGTTCTACTACATTCAAATTGACTTGCACAATCTTTTTGGCACTAATCTGAATTTCATTTTTGTTCAGTGACTCTGACTCGGATGATGGTAAAGATGAGCATTCTCAAATTTGTAGCTGTGTCATTATGTAGAATTTTTACATCGTTTGTCAGGTTGACGAAATACAGCCTTTTATGAATATTGTCAGCACTCTATTCAGGCTTTGATCTTCATATGAAGTCTTGCAAAGGGATTGTGATTGTGAGTCCTCTTGAAAAATTGATAGGAGGAGATTGAATTGCGAACATCAGATATTACCCTTTAGTTATGTACACTACCATGATTTTGTGATCATATAGTCATCAAAGTTTTATTCTGCTAGGGCGACTCTGATGCTTCAAATTGATGTTCTAAAAGCAATTTTTATTATGCTGGATATTTCATGTACAGGAAGTGATTTGATGAAATCTATCACTCAAGTTGTATTATCTAATTTATCTTGATTCTGTACAAATATATAGATGTTCCAGATAATATTTCTGCCGATTCCATGGTTTTGGATGGAGTACATTGCATAGTTCTTTCTTTCTTTACTAAACTAAAGCTTTCATCCTATTGATTAGGGTGCTGCCAAAATAGGGTACTTCCCTGAAAGCCCTGTACATGATACATTTTTTTGTATGGGCGGTGATCAGGATGCCTTATTTTTATTGATTGTAGCTAAATTACTCTAAAAAAGAATAGCAGTTCAACAAAGAAAGGCAAGAATGAAATCTATTATGCTGGGCGCCCAACTGTTAATAATGACATCATGACAAGAATTTAGAAATTTCTTTAGGTACAGCTTAGCTTTGAATATGACTATATACTACTTTCCTGCTTTGAACATATAATTTCACCTCTGCGATATATCATGCTATGGCTCCTTTACTATTTTAGAGCTAGTCAACTTTTGGTTGTTTTTGGTTATTTTGTGTATATAGCATATTGATATAGTCATAATTTTGTTTGTTTTGTCTACAATTTTCCAGCCTCTTTATTGTTTTAATATTGTTTAAATGTATGGTTCATTAAAACAGCTTTCATACCCATATTAGTTAACTAAGCTTTTACCAAAGAGAGGACACCTTTACAATGATTGATACAATCCATGACCATATTCTCTCACAAAAAAACACTAGGATGGCATGAGAGAATCATGGACCTTGAATCCACATCAACCTAACCAACTCAAAGACAAATATTTGCAACACACTTAGAGCAACTCCTCCAAGTGCTAGTGAAAGGAGATGGGAAGGTTCACAATGACCTCATTGACACTCTGAACTCCTACCCTATGACAATATGCAAAAGGACACAAAATGATTATACTTTTCAACATTTGTACCACTTTACGAAAAGTCGTGAGGAAATATGACAAGGGCATATTGGATCTGTAACACTACCCAAGATGACACCAAGATACCTCATATTCATTTGCATATAGAAAAAAGTTCCTATATTCATTTTCCTTAACAAAATGTAAGCAACTTGAGAAAATGATCATAGAGCAATAATGCTTAGCTCCAACATCAAGACATGTGATTAATCCATATGGAAAAGCATCACCTACTATCAATTACATCTACATCCATCTCAATGAGTGGTCTAATGAATATCATTACATTGCATTATATGGGACTTGAATTTGTTTTTATACAAATACATTTGAATAAATCCATTGAATAGCATATATAAAAATTTATGAGAAAGAATTTACTAAGCAAGCTCAGTGCATTATCCTCTAGACCCCAATAGTGATAAGCACACCACCCAACCATGTGTAATCAAAAGATCTACTCCCTAGATGCTAGGGGACAATCACAAGGCCAAATATTCTCACACACCCAAGTCACATGAGGATACAAACACTCATCCAAACACAAAGAATACATAACAACAAAATATGCATATAAACAACATACAAGCACAAAGGATACTAAAACATCCAAAGGCAAAGAATACATGGCATTTAGATATGCATCAATAAGTCAACACCCACAAGAAATGTGTAACTATCTTTTAAGTGTCACACAACTAGCAAGAAAGGGGACTACAATCACATCGCCCGAAGGGATGGTTCATGTGGAAACTAGTCGTCCTCTCCAATAGATGATGAGAACCAATATTAGTGAATCAAAGCTCCACAAACATTTAGATCTTCCCAAGTCATCCTTAGTCTTTATGAACACTCAAGGCATGAAAAAGACGCATTATCTTCATTCATTATTAATAATGTTTCATTATTTTTCACTTTTTACCATAGCTTCTCAATGAGTTATCCCAGTGGCCCTTTTGTGCCCCAGCCCCCATTGCAAGTCACTCCCATCATTAACTATAATATTAACATTTTGGGATCTTCATGAACACCAAGTAAAAAAAAATCAAAATTAAACAAAGTCATTTAACAAGTTTCACATCACACCAACAACTTTCTCAATTCGTGATAACTACATGCAACATAATCTAAACATATCCAACAACTTCACATTTTACAAGGCATATCTATACCTCCACATAATAATCCATCATCATTTTCATCAAAGTCGTAGCTTTCCATTTTTCTTGAAAACATAAAACCCAACAAATTTTCTTGAACTCCATCAAATACCTTAAGAATTTATTATAAGTTTAAAGTTATGAAATTAAAATTTAAAGAAAGCCCCTTTGCTTTTAAAGTGCCCAACAACCCGTTCTCAACAAAAATTTCACCTTTTCATCATTGTACAAAATAAAAGGGCATAACGACCTCGCATTACAAGAAAGTTCACAAAGAATCTACAAACAATTATATAGATTACTTTCTTTGATTCCGAAGACAAAGGAAATAACTTTATTGATCAATTAAACATTTTCCAAACATTTAGAAACAAGAGCCAAGGGAAATGGAGAAGGAATGAGGAACTTACATCCATTTAGCTAAAATTTAACATTTCAACCTCTTTACACATGTAAATTAGTAGCTAAAATCCATGCAAAAGAGTGATCCATTCCCCATTTCTATCCAAATGCATTTGATCTCACACTAATCTATTCACATTTTCCCTCCTGATTTACATATTACATTTCCCAAGCTGAGGGGTTTTGTACCATTTTTCTTCATACAAAATAGAAAGGTGAACTCTAATTTGCTCTCATCCGCTAAACCCTTTTTCATAATTTTGAAATGAAATAATTAAAATAAAGTCTCCCAAGTTTCACCCTTGAATCCAAAACATTTTCTTTTGCATATGGCATGCAATCTTTCATCAAAAAGTGCATAAGCCTATTTTAAAACTACATAATGGAAAATTCGCCAATTTAAACCATAAAACTAAGTTTCTCAATTTAATTTACAAGACATAAATTAGCACCAGAACACCCAAACACTCTTTACATTCAATGTGACATCTCAAATATAACTAGTGTTGGCATGCACTTGAATAACCAAGTGGGGTCAATACTATGTACCTATAATCACTCCACAAAGGTCATGTGTGCCTTTGTATACTCATAGTAGCTAAAGCATATCAATATCCACCCAACAATGATTAACATCATAATCGTAATCTCATTACATTTAGTTGACCTAAATCACATTATCATTTCATATCAACTTAAATATTAATGTCTCAAAAAATCATAAGTTCATAGTCATGTTTAACGAATATTTGGCATGTCATTAAATTAATCATCACACATTTTACCATTTTACATGCAATACATGAATATGACATGACAATAAATCAAGCCCTTGCATAGAACTGGGCATAGATATCAATAATACATCACAATGCAATAACATCAACAGTTGACATGTTGAGGGATACTCATCTTGAACATGCAAGTGGCCCCTACACACCATGAATCATAAAAGAAATAAATGCATGCACAAAAACAAAATACAGAATAATTACTTAGGAGACAAAACACAAATGCTACCTTTACATCCTTGGACACATAGTTGAATCAAGCAAAGATCAACACATCTCCAATGTGCAAAAGAAAAGGGCATTATTTCTTCCCTCACTAGAACTAGACTTACTCCTAGAAGCTTGCATAAGCAAGGGATATGGTGCAACTAGTACTCTATACTTAAACACACTAAACACTCAAAAATGATCTATTGAATCTCTCTAAGTACAAGCGACACAGAACAATCACAAATCTCTAGAGTGCACAACTAAGTGGGTACTAGACAAGAGATACAACCATCTTAGAGATCACCACAAATCCCTTACAGATGTAGAAGCAAGCACAAATTATAAGGTCCAAAAGAGCACAAATAACCAAGAAAGGTGTCATAAACTAGCACCTTTACCTCACCAAAAGGCAAGAAACATATAACTAAATTTCCCACAATCTCTACTAAGACCAAGGCACTTAACCTTCAAGGCTACAACCTCAAAACTAGGATAATCCTTCCAAAAGACTAGATAAAACATCACCATGCTCACTAAGAGGATGTCTCATTTCCAATCTTGACCTCACTTCTATAAGCATTAGTCCAAAATAGCAATGAATTTTTTAGCATAACTTATTCTCATCAAAAAACAAAGGACAAAGGGGTTCTTAGAGCCATGAATATAGAAAGATACTTCTTAAAATAAAAAAGCAACCAGGCTAAGGAGACATACCAATCTTAAAACTTCACATGAAAGACGGCTCAAATGACAATATAATATAGAGAAATAAAGGAGCAAAACATAATTTGGCCAGCTAAGGGTTAAACAACCCAACAAGATCATGAAAGCACAATCAACAAGGTGACAAAGAATCTCCACAAATCTCACCATGACGCACTCACAACAAGGAGACACAAAATAGCCAACTCCTCATAAAAGAACTACATCCTCTTCTAGACTTAGACAAGAACACCCCAATACTAGTAAGGAGGACTATTCCAACCACATAGATGACCATAATAAGTAGCCAAATAAGAGACAAAACTATAAAGATAATATAAGACACACTAGTAATAGGTGTCAAAGTACTAACTAGTGCGCTTTATATCCGTACACTATGTCAAAAATACTTGTAATAAGTGAATTTGCATCCAAAATGATACAACTCTCATGCTTGTTCTATCAAACAACATGTCTCTTGGTGTCTTAAACACCTCCACAAACACTCAACTAATGCCAAAGCACTAGGGATCATGGTCTTGAGACAACACAAGCAATAATCGATAAAATTTGGGGAACTCATCACACTCAACCATATACTAACAACTAGAATTAGGCAAGAAGAACACACATGGTTTCACCATTTCAATTGCAAGATCGTACAAAACACACCAAGTGCAAACATATTTGTACAAATACACTTCATTCAATAACAAGCACAAGAAATTTACACCTATTCAAATATTGTATAAATCATACACTTGCATTTACAAAGAGTAGGAATTTTCAAATTACACACAACTCCAATTAATGTGATGTCATGCAATCATGCATTTCAGAAAACTTTAAACATGTCTTAAGGAAGATATTTTGTTTAACCATTGTTTTAATTAATACAACACCATGATCTAGTACATTCTATGCAATTTACTCCCTTGCACGTTGTATCATGGGTTCATAATGAACATGACAAAGAACAACACTTAACATAGCAATTTACTCTGTTGCACATTCTAGCATAGGTTCATAATGAACATGACAAAGAATGATTCACTTAACCTAGCACAGGACCAACAACTTCAAACACTAAGAATAGTTACCACAAGATTTAAAAGAGAGCCTAGGGAGGGGGAATTATCAATTCCAACAATAAATCAAGTGTAACCAAAGGTAACAAATAAATAGATGAGAGGTTTGGTGACTAGACAATCATTAGAAACCTAAAAAATTCAATGTTAGCCCTTACAATAATTTGAACTTTTCATTAATAACTAAATAAATAATCACTTAAATTACTCTCACATGTCTAATTAAATAATGTCAACCACGTTTGAGGGGATAACTGAAAAACAATGCCCAAGAATACAACATCCAAGGTACATTGGAGAACATATGCAGACACATCACGCAATTGTTTTTGTCTACAACTCCAATACTATGCTACAATTAAGTAATGATACATGTAAGTATGCAACTAAATTCAACTTGCACAGCTTACAATTCCAATAAAATGTGACCCCTTAATTATGAAAAGTGGAATATACAAAATTTATAACATATCCACATTAAATTATCTCTATGCAAGGATTAAGGTCAATCAAGCATCGAATTCACGTCAGCCTCAAGAGCATGATTCACATGATCAACTTCATCAACATTCACAAAATAAGTCCAAAGTAAGACATGTTTAGGTTATACAAGGATTATGCATTACTCATACAAAGATCCATCAACATGCATCATGTTGAGAATGTCCACTCAAGGGACATGCACTTAGACCATGTTTCACTACCCAACTATGCCACCTCTTTTTTCCTTTAAGCTAGAAACAACTTTAAAGGCACTAGTCATGATTCAAGGCAGACATAGAGAAAGATGCCCATTATAGCAAACGTGAGAACAAAGTTGATATTTCCTTAGAGATCAATAAGAGCATACAAATTAGTAAAATGAGAAATTTTAGTAGAATCCAAATTAGAAACCATTACTGAAATTAAAGAGTGACTCATGATCCACCAAAGAGGGACAACTTTCCTTGGATCCCAAAAACCAGTCATATCACTAGAGTTATCATGGGCCCTCATACATTAAAAAAAGTCATGAGGCCAGATTCTAATAAATTTCTTAAGTGTGTTGTCCATTATCAATTTAGTTTTTTGAACAAATACAATACTACCAATCAAATCATGTATAGTCTTTAGTCTAGGGATGGTATTCATGCCCCTAACAATCATTTATAAGATTGGGAGAAATAAGAATGAATGGTCTTCACTAGCCCAAATTTCACCAACATCTCATCAATTAACTTAACCTTCTCCCTCTCTTTCTTATTCACTGCCTTAGAATATTTTTCTAGAGGCCCCTTTCAAATAGGATTTTTATACAAGGACTAGGCAAATGAAGCCACATTGTTTTTCCCAAAATCCAAGGCCTCTTTCACCCAAGGAGAAAGTAGACTCACTAAGGCTCCAACACCTTCATAGCTTCAATCCCGCCTAATTTTGATAAATCCAAAAGTTGGGAGGGTAAATTTGTGTCCATATAACTATTATGTAGATCAATCAAAGATAGGTTTTGATTATAGTTCTATTTTATTTATGAAAAATCCAATCCCAAGGTTCCAACGTCAAATGACAACTCAGTTGGAATCCCCTCTTCCTAATTCAAGTCTTGTGAAACATCAAACTAGTTAAAGACTTCATCATTTCATTTGTTCTTGACAATTTTGTTCTAACATCTCCCCTTATTATGAAGCTTAACAAGAATAAATACCCCATCCAGACACAAGATCCTTCCATTTATTATCCCTAAGACTAAGGTTGGAGGAAGCATTAGTTGTAACAACTGTTAGATTGAATTGAGGGTGTAACTTTTAAAAATGCTCATACTCATGGAGGACTCGACATCTAAAAGAAAGGGTTTTGTAGTCAAGTTATTGATCCAATAATAAGGGTCTGAGGCATATTTCTATAGAATCTAGTAATTGGTTATTGAAATAAACTTCAACACAAATATGGGCATAAGAAATTAGATTTCTATCTAGAGCATATTGAGAAAAAATAATTGATATTCCAAGAAAAGAAATCAAATTAAGAATATCCTTTAAATTGAAGTAGAAGTCATAAAAGTTGAACATAGACAAGGACCCGCAAGAGAAGCTCCTCAAAAAAAGTTGAATCCCAATGCCAAGGTTTAATGAAAGAGAACCCTAATTTTACAAAATAAGACCACCTCCAAAATTCTTAATCTATATATTGTGAATGAAAAAAACAACTAGAAAGTAATTTTTGGCAGCCATCATTATCTTCATATCACCTTCAAGGTACCAAATCCATTGAGCTCATGATTTAGAATTGGCAAAGAACGACAAAGCCCTGTGAATTTGCAAATAGAAGCATATCTTCTCAAGTACAAAGTATCCTTTATGACCTTCTCCATTTTAGACAGGAAGATCAAATGATCTTGGAATCTCTTCAAACAATCATCCACTTTCTTGATTATGAGAAAACCCTTCAAAGTTGAAGAACCTTACCAATCAATACTTTTTTCAAATATTCCATAACATTTACATGCGGGGAGGAAGGTGGGTCTGCAATATCGATAGCTCTAGAAAGTGTTAGACTGGGGGAAGCACCACACTTATCCATCAAATTGCAAGTCCAAAAGACCAAAACACAAAGCTAAAGAAAGAAAAATCCCTTTCCGCCAAACCATAGAGTAGAAACCAGCTCAAATCCATATTAATATAACCCTATTTACATAGAAAAATGAGAGATCCCAAAATATCTACCTCACAGCCAGGGAGGTAAACATAGACATAAAAAAATTTCCAAAAATAACCCCACAAAATACATCACTACTGCACCCAATAGTGTTTCCTTCACCCCTAGCGAAGCCCACACCTAGACACCTCCACCACATAGTCAATGGAAGGATATAAATGGGTGATCAAATGAAAAGGGTTTCCCCTAATCTACATAGCATCTTAGACCTACAACTTTGTCCATCATCTCTAGTACTCATATAAAAAATCTTATTGTTTCTAGTGGTCATATATATTAACTACAACTTTTGAAAGAGTCGATCCTCAAGATTTATATATCATCAATACCCATTACAATTGTAATGGTAATTGAAGTATTTTTTTTTCATCTTTATTGTTGTTATTTGAATTGTATTTGGACAATGATCGACAAATGTTGTTCTTTAATAATTGTCAAACTCGGTTGTAGCATGTGTTGGTGGTTCAAATGGAGCACATATTGTCTCCTAAATAATCTCTTGAACATATCTCAAAAATCTATGTACAAGATTGCAAGAGAACCCAAGTGAACTGACAATAAATGTCACCCCAAAATATTCCATATTGTTTGTTTCCTTAGTTTCAATATTTCTCCTCCCTAATCAACTTTGGAGAATTCCTCTCCATGTTTGATGATAACGGCTAAACCTCCTATGGATAATGATTGAGTCATATATAAAGCTTTATGTGAAAACATGGACGTAACTCTACAAGTGGAAATTGTGGCTTTGTAGAATTCCTTGACTACAAAGTATGGACAAAATGTTGAATTGCCTTAAAGGAATCTTATTTAAATCCCTAATCCTCAACCTTTTTCACAACCCATGAGTAGTTTGGACATAGTATATGTAACGCCATAAATTGTATCTATATAACATTTCTTGCTTAATTAGATCCTATTTTAGTGTTTTATTTTCCTATATTTTTATGCTTGATCTACCCTTGATCCCACTTACTCCACTTCAACTCTATGTAAATTTTTGACATTTACTCAATTAGAACCCCTTGTCCCAATTTAGGACCACAGTGTTAGGATTAATCAGAGACAAAAATTACAATTACATGCAATAATAACCAATATCAAAAAATAATAAATCACACAAAAGAGAACACAAGACACAAATATTTAACATGGTTCACCCAATCCCTGGGCTATGTCCACCAACAACAAGTCCAATATTATTATTATCTAGTGATTACCATATGCAATCCCTTACAGCTCAATATTGCCACAAGAAGATACAATCTCATCATACATTATGAAATCGATAACCCTAAGCCATTTTATACAAGCTTTTTGTCGCTGAATAAGTCATCCAATAGAAAAATAGAAGTCAATGCCTTTTACAATCATAAAGTTTGTTGAGTGTTCAAGGGTGTTGCTCCTAAAAAACCCCATAAGAGTGTTACCCCTCGACCCCACCCTGTACTGGGACATGGAGCGCACCTAGGGATATTCCCTAGGACCCCACAAGGGGTGTTGCCCATTGACCCCGTCTTACAAGCATTGACCCCAAACCCCCATAGTAAAATCTAGGGGGAAACTGCAATCTCTAAGGTGGGGAAAAAATAACTTTTGAGTCTGATTAGGCTTCACATCACAAAATTCTCCCACTTGGAGACTAATTAGACTCCACAACAATAACCTCCCACTTGGAGATTGATCATAGCATTGTTAAACCTACAGCTCCCACTAGAATATCAAACCACCCTAGACTTTGTTGTTCTTTTATTTTGTTCAGTCTAGAAGACCAATTGAAGCTGAAGAGGAGTTTAGCTTCTCCATTGTCATTGTCTTGGTAAACATATCTGCTAGATTATCATATGTATGTATCTTCTTCATCTTTAACTATCCATCATCCAAAACTGACCGATTGAAATGGTACTGCAACTAGAAATGCACTTTGTCTTTGAATGTAAATAAGAATTCTTTGCAAGATGAATGACACTCTAGCTATTTGTAAACAAATAATTATCCATCTAAGGGTGACCCAACCCTTCCATGAAGAATTGAAGTCATATCATCTCCTTGGTTGCCTCTGTAGTAGCAATATACTCTGTCTCTGTTGTGGATACAAAATTTACCTTCTGTGACTGAGAAGTCCAACTCACTATTGTCCCATCAATAGTAAATACATAACATGTAGTACTCTGCTTGATATCAAGATCTCCTACCAAATCTAAGTCAACACAACCTTATAAATTAGTAATAGACCCCCCAAAATGTAAACACTTACTGGATATTCCTCTCAAATATCTAAGAATCCATTTAACTATCTTCCAATGCTCAATCCTTGGATGGCTCATATATGTGCTAACAACTCTCACTGCATGTGCAATATCTAGCCTAGTACATACCATGGCATACATTAAGCTCCCTGTAGTTGAAGCATAAAGTAACTTGGACGTCTTAACCTCCTTGTTTGGTGTCTTTGGACATGTCTCCTTAGTCAATTTCAAATGATTAGGAAAAGATGTGCTGACAACTTTGGCATTCTCCATAGAGAAAAGTTTCAACACCTTCTCAATATAATCAGCTTGAGATAATGTGAATTTTTTATTCTTCCTATCTCTACAAATTTTCATACTAAGGATTTATTTTTTTGTCCCTGAATCCTTCTTAGAAAATGAATGTGCTAACTAATGTTTTAACCCCTTAATTTGATCCATGTTAGACCCAACTACAATCATATCATCATTATATAAACATAAAATAATGCAGTTGTCATCATCAAACATCTTAAAATAAACACAATGATCGAAATGACACCTAGTGTATCTATGCTCATGCATAAAACTATCAAATTTAAGATACTATTGTTGAGGTGCTTACTTCAAGCCATATAAACTTTTCTTCAATCTACACACTGAACTTTCCTTACCTTTGACCTCAACATTAAGTAACATAGATCATTTTTGCAAATGTAATAACATTACCATTGTTATAGATATGTTCAAAATGTATATCCCAATCTTTTATAAATATAAGAGTAGGAGACATGTCTCATGAAGAGACTTGTCTCTATTATTAATCATTATTAGTTAATATATATTAACAATATAATTCACAATATAAGATATGTATTATATATAATACATATGTATAATATATATATATATATGATATATATTAACATTTCATCTTAAGATTAAATGAATCCGACTTTAGCTATAATCTTAACACTTCCTCTTAGCTATAGATGATTTGTTATGGAACACAATATGCTCTCAAGCATATGGAGATATATCATCTCAATGTGATATTCCTAGAATGGTATAATTACAGATATGAACATAAATCCAACAACACATACATATATATATATATATATATATATATATATATATATATATATATATATATATATATATATATATTACATATGAAATTTGCTTTAATACACTATGAGGCTAAATTTCTCCACACTCCCTCTTTGACAAAGCGAGAATTAAAGTAATTATAATACAAGATTTGAACACCACCTTAAGTGTGGTCTATGATAGATTTAAGTTATGTTGTTCAGCAAGATCCAACCCAAAGAACCATAACAAATTGATTTTCATGGTGTCTAGAAAAATCTAGCCCGAAGAACCATGATGAGTTAATTATCAAGATGTCCGACAAAATTCAGCCTGAAGAACCATGATAAGTTGGTTATCAAGGTGTCAAAAAAAATATGGCCCGAAGAACCATGATAACACTTGCTCCAAGACATTTTGGTGTTAGAAGATAGATCAAGTATTGATAAAGTCGTCACCTTACAATAATTACCTTTTATTCATTATCATGACTTCGAGCACTTTGGGATAACAAATTAATGAAGTTTGTCATGATAACAAGTCTACCATTTATAAGATTGTCACCTTACAATGGTTTCCTTCTATTTATACACGTCAATGAAAGATCACCACATTTCATTACATATCATATGTGAAAGATTAACCACCATGAACCAGGTTAGAGGGTGGTACAAAGGCTTTCAGCTCAATTCTATCTCATAGAGAAGAATACATTCCAATAAATTTTACTTATAACTTCTCCTCATAGAGAGGATATCATTTACAAAGGATTGCACCTTAGAATTCCCCCTCTGAACATCAATCCTAGGAAGTTAGGTCCTCTAGTTGTTAGGATTAAACACGGACAGAAATAACAATTACATGCAGATATAAACAATATCAAAAAACAATAAATCACACATAAGAGAACACAAGACACCAAGAATTAACATGGTTCACCCAATCCCTAGGCTACGTCCACCAAACAATGAGTCCAATATTATTATGATCCAGTGATTACAATTTGTAATCCCTTATAGCTTAGTACCACCACAAGAAGAAATTATTGCATCACACCTAATGAAAATCCCTAACCCTAAGCCCTTTTTATACAAGTGTTTTTGTCGCTTTAGGGTTAAAATTAGTTATAACATGTCAGCCCAAAAATGCAGATAAAATAGCCCCCAAAAAAGTTCTCAGGGCCCGGACTGAACCTGAACCCCATCAAGGAAATTATGGAGTATGTACAATACTTCCATGATCATTCACCACAAACTAACACTTGTTGCTTCCTTGGAAACTCTCTTCACCCAAGGATGCTTATCAAACTTACTCTAAATTTGATATCAATCTATTAAGCTCTTGTTTTTCCTTCGAAGAAGTGTCATACTCCCTCTTAATGTAGAAGAGTCTCAGAATATTAATCATCAAATATATTTTCTTCAAGAGCCTCATTTTATCCATCTTGATCATCGAGGTCTTTGGAGCTACTATCATTAGGTTGAGTCTGCACAATATCTAGTAGCATTTGTAAAGTACCAACTTTCTTTTCTTGTAAGAACATCCTCAAACATAAAGGAAAAGATAAAGGCAAATAACCTTTATAATATGTATAAAAATTACAAATAAGAGAGAGATAAATGTAAAAAATAAGAATACTTATCTGCGTATGAAGATTCTAAAAATTGTCTTCTTAGATTATTTGAGAATGGAACATCTCCCTTTTAAAAGTGAGAATGGAACATTGACTATTATTACCCCCACAATGTAAAATTTCCATTTATTCTTATATTTTTGAACAATTATGTATCAAATATGATAACTCCTTTCTAAGTTCTAGTTTTCTCTTTTTATCCATTGAAGGTCCAAACATTCATTTAGCTTAACAATCGAACACAAACTCGTCCAAAATACGCCAATATCTTGATTGAGTATGATTGTGCCACATGATTGACTCTACAACTCATATTCCAAGTTTCATTCATCAAAGAGAGACTCGCATATGGTTCAAATGAATTCTTAAAAAAACTTCATTAACATCTCACAACAGATCAAATTTCCTTACAGTAACTTCTACAAATATAAGTGACATCATTTAGAAGTCAACACTTTCTCATGGTGTACACAATGGGTAGGCCCATTAAAATCACATAGTTTCAAGGTATATGCATGAATTGCAATCCTCTTGATTGCTACAATTTATTGATCATTGGATAAGCCATCACAACATGGTTTACTACCTCTGAATGAATATGATCGAGATCATTGAAGGTTGACTAACCCATATCCTCTACATGCTCCCTCTCTTTCAAGGTTTACTCTAACAAAGTGTCAGGCTCCCTCTAAATCTCAATCTCCCTCTTCCTATAATAACATTCTCAAAAGAAAATATCAAAGCACATAGCTCTTCTAACATGTATTAAAAATTAATAAGAGAGAGACTACAATAATACTCAAGGAAAACAAATAGTTCTACATAATAAGACCATTTCAATAAAATATAGATAAAGTATATTTTGAACATATATGCATATATTCAGCCTTCTATATATACCTTAATCTATATTTTAACATTTATTTCCTTATTAAGACCACACATAATAATCTAAGGTGATTATAGAAATAGGTGAAAGTAATACTGAAAATTAAAAAAATACCTCTCATTATTTATTTATTTTTCCCCTTTCCACAACTTTATTCCCAACCATTTACCTTTCTTTAAATATGTTGGAGACTATTCCTTTCTGAATGTTTCATTGGCATTTTGTGTTCTTGTCTCGGTCCAAGAAAGCAATTGACTCTCATAGTTGAATAACAAAATCTATTAAATTCAATTCGTATTCCTGTCCCTACGGACTTTGTCCCTGCAGACTTTGTTTGATTGCAATGACATTCAATATGAAACTACAATGGCATTTAATTCCTCCTTGTTGGTATACACACACTAACAAGTGCACATCAAACTTCCACAAAAATAAAGTCTCTCCAATATTGTAGACATCAACCATCCCCCACAATAGAGAGGGGGCAAAAATGAATTGACACCATCGAGCATAAAAGAGAATGAATCACATTTTCTTCTTTATGACCATCCTCCATTTTTTTTGCCAAGACTTTATCTTGTGTTATTCCTTTGACCGAATGCTAATTGCCTTTCATTGTTAGCTAGTGCAGTCCCCACCTTTCTTACTTAATCACCGCATGGTCTTGTGCAGTATGAGAAATCAATCTTTCTTGAGACATTATTTGATAAAACTCAAACCCTTCGTATATTTCCATCACTATGAATCTTTGCGAACTATCACAATCCATATTTCATTTCTCTTGGTCTAAATATTTGCACAAGTAATATTGACTATTATGATGCATCTACAATCCCATCGATGTTCCTTTTTTTGACAAGGATGTTTTTCTAGATACCAAGCATTATGGAAGAATTGTATTCCCTTCTTTGCATCTTTGTATGTCTCTCCCAACATTTATCGGATGACTTGTATGTTGTCCTTGATGCCTTGTTTGGCGCTCCTAATGTGTTAAATTTCGTTAATGCATAGTGCTTCATAAATCTCTTTTAAATAAATCCCAATTTATTTAAATCCCTCCACTTTATTAATTTCTTTAATCCTATGATTAAATTAAATCTTATATAATTTAATCCCAATCCTACCTAAAACACTATTCTATCACTCATAACTCTCATCCTTCTAAGCCTACCCACTAGTTAATCCTACTTTATCCTTGTCCCCCACTTCATTCCCCAAGGTTGCTCACACATGTGTGAGAAAATCTTGAGCCACTAAAATCACAAAGGCTCCTTTTGACTTTTGCATTGCTTGTTCTTTAGCCCATGTGTCTCCCTTGTGACACCTATGTGGATGCCACATAGATGTCATCTCCTCAAGGTCTCCCTCAAGCCTATAAATAGAGCTCTTGTCTCAAGCATTTCTCATCTCCTTCCATTACATTGTTATCATGCTAGTATGGTGCTAGAGATTTTTAGAGATTTTCATGCATCGTGTTAAGTTTAGTAGTTAATTTAGATTCATTTATTTGCATTAGTAACTTAGTTTATTTTCTTGCATCCATCTCCATTATCCTTGAATGCTTTCAAGAATGGTTGCTTCCATAGCTATTTATTGAAGTGTTCTCCATTCATTTAGTATAGGTTCATACTCATTTTAATATTTTCATCATCTTGGGATTCTTCATAGTTGTGTTTGAGGAGATCACATCCACATCCCTCAATCTTGAGCACACCAACAAGGTCTCATTTGGGTGCCTTTTTTGAGCTTCTCCAAGATTGTGTGGGACTCTTTTCTATTGGTTGCATTAGCATAGTGAAACTCAAGTTAGTTAGTAGTTCTTTCGATTTCAATCTTCATATATGCACATGCTACTAACATTTGCTTGTTTATGCATGCTCCTGGCAGATTAGGTTTTCACGTATACACCATCAACCATGAAGTCCTTTAGTATGATTTGTCTCTAACTAGATATTTATTTATAAGTCAATAATTTTGTGGTTTATGTCTTTACTTTGAATCACCCACTTCCTTATATTGCTTGGTATCATTATCATGGATGGCTCACTGTGATTTGTTTGGGCTTGACTACATGGTTGACCTCTTCTGTTATATTATTTATGTACCACTATGATACCATTATATTAATTTGCATATTTAATGTTTATTTCAATTCAATAGGTCATAGAGTCATGCCATCGCACGATGAAATCAACTGTATCTCTCTGCCCATGCATCTAACATTGTATAATGGCTTGATCCAATCAATGTTGTTGCTTTAGAATATCCATCTCCAATGATAATTTGAGAGGAATTTTGATTTGTTTGGGCTTGACTACATGGTTGACCTCTTCTGTTATATTATTTATGTACCACTATGATACCATTATATTAATTTGCATATTTAATGTTTATGTCGATTCAATAGGTCATAGAGTCATGCCATCGCACGATGAAATCAACTGTATCTCTCTGCCCATGCATCTAACATTGTATAATGGCTTGATCCAATCAATGTTGTTGCTTTAGAATATCCATCTCCAATGATAATTTGAGAGGAATTTTCCTTTAACATTCAACTCGGTCTTAACTCCGTCCCTCAGAGCTGCAATCTTCTAAGTCCACTATGCCTAATGTATTTAGGGGAACAACATATTGTCGGGAACAATATATCAGGAAAGATATTTAAGTGGATGTATTGCACCTTTTCCATAGACCACTACATCACTCAGTATTAGGAGCTTCTTGATGATGCTATGCATCATGCAACTTATGCTCAAATCCTTGATTTCCTCCATGCTTGAACCTCAAGTTATTTTGGTACAACCCTTTGATTCAGATCATGTGTGTGTGCAGGTTATTTAAAGGAGAAATGGATTTCAAAATCATCCTATGATGCCCATCATCATCTTTGTAGAGTATATGTATCATAGTATTGTTATAACCATGATTGTATAACCCTATAATCGTAGGTATACACATATAATCATTGTTATTTTCAATTCTTCTTGTACAAATTTACAGTTAATTCTTCACACTCAACTACATAATCATGCTCAACATATTGTTATCTTCAAACTTTACATACAAAATTGTTGCTCATAGATATTTATCTCTGAACCATTGTTGCCTTCACTTCCGGATGCTCTTTACACTTAATGCTTTATCACTTCTCATATATCTTTATTTATTTCCTTACATTTGCATCCCAACTAAGCTTTGATACTGTGTTAAGTAACATGGATCATTTTTGCAAATGTAATTATATTGTCATTGTTATAGATATGTTCCAAATGCATATCCCAATCTCTTATAAATATAAGAGTAGGAGAAATGCCTCGTGAAGAGACATGTATCTATGATTAATCATTATTAGTTAATATTTATTAACAATATAAATCACAATATAACATATGTATTATATAATATTATATATATATATATATATATATATATATATATATTGCATCTTAAGATTAAATCAATTTGACTATAGCTATGATCTTAACACTCAAATCCCCATGGTTGTACCATATATATTTATTCATCCAAATCACCATAAGGAAAAGTTGTTTTAACATCAAGTTGCTCCAAATGCAAATGTTCAATAGCCACAAGACTTAAAATGATGCAAATAGAAGTCATTTTAACAACATAAGAAAATATCTCATCAAAATCAATGCCCTTTTCCTATGCAAATCCTTTTACAACAAATTTGGCTTTAAATCTTTTCTTACCTCGATCCTCTTCTTTCAACCTGTAAACCCATTTATTTTGTAAATCCCTTTTACCTTGAGGTAAGTTTCATAAATCCCAAAGTATGATTTTTCAACAAGGAGTCCATTTCTTCGGACATTGTAGACTCCCAATGAAGATTTGTATCCACTTGCGCAGCTTCATCATAACATTTAGGTTCAGTAGCATCTATTAATAAAATAGAATACAAAGAGGGAAAAAATATTTATGGAGGTCTACTTAGCCTCGTTGACCATCTAACATTCACTGAGGTGTGTGGTTTTTATTGTTGCAGTTGTTGCAGAGCATAAGGGACTGCTGGAACATCATCTTTTGGAGTATCATCCAACACTACATAATCATTTTCTTTCTTCTCATGTTGCTACAACATATCATTGTACAACACTTTCACATTGAACACTAGTACATTTGACCCCATTTTTAGACCAAAATTTTTTACCATCTATTAAAATGGGGTCAAATCGGTTGGAATAGACAAGGAAAAATATCTTTTTTTAAAATCCATGCCTGTGTTGGTCAAAATTTTGACCAACACATATTTCGCCCTAAGTGTTGGTCAAAATTTTGACCAACATGGGCTTCATCATGTTAAAATTTAAAAAGTTCTATTTCGTGCCCTATTTCATTGTTAGTCCAAGGTTCAGCCGGTGAATACTCAGGCACATCAAAGAAGACAAGCTTGGATCTCAAAGCATGGTTATTGTGATGACCTGGGACTTGGGAGTTCTCCTATCTTGGGGTCTCTCTATTTCTTGCATTTATAGAATGTCAGGACTTAAAAGGTCACATGCCAAGAAGCTCTTTTGTTGGCATGCTTTCTTGCAACCCTCTCCACCCTCCAAATTCCAAAATCTTGTTCAACATTTCATGATGGCTTGCAATCGTAAAATTGTGACATCAAGTCTAAAGCCTAATTGAGAAGATAAAAAAGGAATCCAAATGCTCTTGCTATTATTTTGCAAGTCCAGTGGCAGAGGATATGTTCCATTGGCAAGTAACAATTATGGGGCCTTCAGATAGTTCATATTCGAAAGTGATGTGTTTTTGGTCACCATACATTTTCCTCCAGATTATCCATTCAAGCTCCCAAAGGTAATCTATCCTTATTGAGCTTTATATTCATGTATTGCACTTACATGCTTTTTTTGGAATTTTCATGCCAGTTACTTGTTTCCTTATTGTCATTTCTTTGTAAGAGTGTTATCAATTTCCTATACTTCCAAACTAAGCTTTTAATGTGAAACTACAAAGTAATCTAAAAGGGTCACCAAACTTTCAATTAAGAACACAGTGCAGTAACCTTGCCCTAATACAACATAGACTCCTAATGCATTGTTTATTTAGGTACTTTAATCTGACAATGTGATCTTTGATGTTGATGTAGACTCCATATTTATATTGTGTATGCCAGTGCATGCCTGGAGGTTGCCTCATATTCTGTAAGACAATGTCTGCTTTGATGGTTAACTTTATGGCATCTATTCTTTATTGCTTTCCTTGTATGTTAAGTGGGTGAACTTTATGGAATGGAGCTAATTTCCCTTTAATGTGGGATTTTCTGCTTGTGTAGAGATTCTATGGATGTATATGGTATGTAATTGGAATTGTAGCTCTAGGTTTATTTGTGTATGCATTGTGCATGAAGTGTGTGTCAAGTGTGTTCCATCCTATACTAGAATAAGTAGTGTACATATTCAAATATTTAGCCAAAGTATTTTCCATTCTCAAATCCATTGTATTTCTATCATAATGTGTCCAATTTGTTAATTCAAACACATTCATGGTTGAGGTTACTAAAATTCTGTATTGTTGGGAATTATTTAAGTATATGAGTGCTTCTTTAAAGGTCATGTGGTTAAATTCGTAGAATGGTCCCATAATTTTAGAGTAGAAGGGCTAGAATTTATGATCCCATCTTGGTTTAATATCCAATCTTTACCTCTAGAGCTTCTCCAAATAGAAATTCTTAGATCTATAGGATCTGCTTTGGGAGAGCTTATTGGTATTGACTCCTCCTTTCAATGTTGTAACAACGTTAAAATGCTCATCAAAACCAAGTTTAATCAATCAACTCAGATGCAAATGGAAGTAATAACTAACAAAGCTACTTATGATCTAAAACTGCAAATCTATGAAGGCAAAATAGCAGAGATTATAAGATTAGATGACACTAACAAAATCAAATTCAAGATTCTACCTCTCACTTCAGAATTCAATTGTATATTCCCTTGGTTAAGAATCATGAAGAAAAGAAGTCGTCAAAAGTATATAGATCATAACATCTCTGTAACTTCCCATGATGAGTTTGAGTTCCAGACAGAGACATTTTGTATAGAAGGGATAGTTAGTAGATGGACGGAGAATTTTCCATCAGACAAAGTTAAGCTCAAATTATTCATAGTGGCTGACCATAATGAGAAACAAGAATTAACAAATGATTTCAATTCTATCAAGAAATAGAAATCCAGAGGATAGAAGAAACCATCAAAAAGTAACAGGGGACAGAGTAAGATAGCAAAAAAGGGCATAGTCAAGGAAAACAATGAAGACAAAGAATCACAGCATTTGCAGGAACAACTGATACTTAAAGAAAAAGAAAAAGAAAAATCCAATACTGCCACAACAATAATTAAAGAGATAGAGTTCCAACCTGATGATAAGTACACAGAGATTAAGTTAAGTCACAAAAGTGAAGGTACCGAACACAGAGTGAATCTTGAATTGCAGCAAGTAGAGGCTACATGGGATAATAAAAAGGGAAATCAAGAGAACATAGAGAACTTGTTGCTATTTGATTTAGATGGTAAAAATGAAGAGGAACATAAAATCTGGAAGGAAAAGAGCCAAATGGAGCACTATCAACAACATAAGCATGAGGGAAAAAATAGTAACTCTAGTTCCTAATAGTCTATACAAGTTTTGGAAAACTCTAGGTGCTACAATAAATTCACCATTTATCCTAATCAGCAACCAAAAGGTCATGGAAAGGGATACAAAGAAAGCAAACAAATTTCCTATAGAAGAATTTTAGGATTTTTTGAACAGGGACAGTATCTTGGATCCAGTGGTAGGAAATATGAGCATTTCAAAACTAGAAGAAGATAGCCTCAATCAGTTAACTGATGAATTAGTTCATTTTTTTTGCTTAGAGAATATTGATAAAACCACAAGAGCTTAGAAGGAGGATTTAATTCAAAGAATCTTCAAATTAGGTGGGAGCAATTGCAGTTGTGAATATCTAAGAAAAGATCTATTAAACATTGAGAACGAGGATAATAACGCAGACCAATCTTAGATGAAAGAGCAAGGAATAGTTACATAAAAAAAGGACAAAGATATGACCAATGACAACAAAGCAGGTTTAGAGTCAGATCTAGGGAAGCATTCTAGTCTCATAAAATAGATATTGAGAGAACTCAAATATGAAGAAACCAAAAAGAGCACTTGTGATAAGATTGCGGCTATACAGAAGGCAGAATCCAATTTAAACCAACTTGGGATTCATATGAATCAAGAAGGTCTTAAATCACCAATGTGTGGAAAATTGAAAGGCAAAAGAGGAAGAAGATCATTAAAGGAACTAAGGGAAGCAAATGGGCACAACAAAGAAAAACAAAAGATAGATCAGTTATTTAACAATGGGAAGGGGAAGTGCTTTCTCGAGGAGGTACGAAGATCACTACCTAGAATGCTAGGGGTCTTAATGCCCCTACCAAAAAAAGGTTATTTAAACATAACCTCAAATCCTTTGAATCTGATATTGTGCTAATTTAGGAAACTAAATTAAATAAATTAGAAGGAACTAAATTAGATAAGATGCTAGGTCTTTCAAATTCTATTTTTCAAGAATCATTAGGAGCTTCAGGGGTTTAGGAATCTTATGGAACCCTAGGAAGGTTTCCATATATATTTTAAACATCAGTAATTACTAGATTAGTGGTAGTGTTAAGAGTTTAAAATCAGATCTTAAGTTTATCCTCATTAATGTCTACGGTCCAATTAGTAATCTCGGTAAAAAATCAGTTTGGGAAGATATTGGCATCTTTATGAATAATCTCAAGGGCAATTTTTTTATTAGGGGGAGACTTTAACACAATTCTAGATATTAATGAAAAAGTAGGTGGAAATCTACAATTATCTCAAGCATCCAAAGACTTCAAAGATTGGTGTGATTCTCATAACATGATTGATATTCTGATCAGTAATGGGACTTTCACATGGAATAATAGGAGGAAGGATTTTGCTTACATTGCTAAAAAAATGGATAGGTTCTTGATTAAAGGTGACATGGACGCTAACAATCTAAATTTTCAATCCTCTATGTGGCCAATTGTTGGATCCAATCATTTCCCAGTTAGATTTGAATTTTTAGAGCCACATAAACCTGCGAGGAACCCATTCAAATGTGAGAAAATGTGGTTTTTAGATCCCAACTTCATCAATAATATTAAAGATTGGTGGACACAAGACAACTTTAAAGGCTCAAAGATGTTCATTTTTGTTGCCAAAATGAGGATGCTTAAATAAAGAATTCTCAAATGGAATAAGGAACACTTCAATAACATCTTTAAAGAAAAATTAGATTTAGAAAAGCAATTAAAGGATTTAAACTTAAAAATTATTAAGAAAGGTATGAACAATGACAACTATTTATTAGAAAAAGAATTATTAGCAAGGCAAGAGGATATATTATCCAAAGAGGAAATTTTCTAGAGACAAAAATCAAGAGAAAGATGGTTAGATGAAGGGGATCGAAATGCAAAATTCTTCCATATTTCCACTTTATACAACAGATAAAAGAGTAGAATAACATCTATTAAAAATCACTTGGGCATCCTAACTAATAAACCAAGTGAAATTGCAGATACTTTTGTAGAATACTTTCAAAATATCTTAAACAATTATGAAGGATCAAATAAAATAACGCAAGATAATCTTCTCAAAGTCATCCATAAAATCATCACAACAAAAGATACTAGGGTTCTAAATAAACCTATCACCTTGGAAGAAGTGAGAAGGGTAGTCTTTGACATGAATCTGGATAAATCCCCTAGCCCAAATGGCTTTCAGACCTTCTTTTTTCAAAAATGTTGGGATATTATAGGTATAGATCTATGGAAAGTGATTGAAGCTTCAAGAAATGGTGGTGCTCTTCTATCAAAAATCAACCATTCCTTTCTTACCTTAATTCCCAAGAAATCAAAACCTGAGACTGTAGGAGATTTCAGTAACACTATTTACAAAGTTTTTTCCAAGATCTTAGCAAATAGACTTAAGGGTATTCTCCCTAAAATAGTATCAGAGGAACAAACAGGATTTGTAATAGGTAGATCCATTCTTGATGGCATCATTACCATTCAAGAGACAATACATTCTGCTTGTACGAACAAAGAGGCATGCATATTTATGAAATTGGACATTCAAAAAGCATAGGACATAGTTGATTGGAGGTTTCTATGTAAGGTTCTTGAAGCCTTCAGATTCTCTAATCAATGGCTCAATCTCATTTACAAATTCATATCCACCCCCAAAATCTCTATTCTCATTAACGAAACGTTAGAAGGTTTCTTTGATATATCAAGGGGTATCAGACAAGGAGACCCATTATCTCCATCACTTTACATCATCATGGCAGAAGTATTTGGGAGAGCAGTGGTTGAAGCATATAGAAATCAAAAGATTTCAGGCATTATGGTTACTAAAAATATGCCCAACATTACTCATCAACAGTATGCAGATGATACAATCTTGCTTGGAAAAAGCACAGTTGAAGAGGCTCTTGGAATAAAAGCCATCATTAAAGCTTATGTGGAAGCCTAAGGACAGAAAGCAAATGGGCTCAAATCTGAGATTTATTTTATAAATACAAGACCTGATACAAAATAGCAAATATGCAAGATCATGGGATACAAAAATGTTTTGTTTCCCTATAAGTATTTGGGAATTTCCTTAGAAAAAGGGTCGAGATCAAGTAAGGTATGGTGTAATACCTTGGAAAAAATGGATGCAAAGCTTAGTTGTTGGAAGGATAAATGGCTGACAAAGGCAAGAAAAAGTACCAAGATCATATCAGTCTTATCTGCCATTCCAACCTTCCCTCTATCTTGTCTCCCTTTATCCAAGCGAAATCTCCTAAAATTTGAATCTAAACTCTAGAATTTTCTTTGGAAGGACTATGAAGAAGATAAAAATCTGGCACTAGTCAAATGGGAGAACATTTGTAAACCTAAGGATTTGGGTGGGCTTGGGATCAAGAATTTACAATGGAAAAATGAAGACCTAGGTGCAAAATTAATATGGTGTCTTTATAAGGAAAGAGAGCACAAATGGGCTAAGATTCTATACAACAAATACCTCAATGTGGATGATCCTTTATTAATCTTTAGGATGATTAATCCTCCCAAAGGTTCAGAAAGCTGGAACTTTACAATAAAGTGTCACCATTTGGTCTGTAAGTATTTGACTTGGGATGTAGGCAAGGGCAATGAGGCCTTGTTTTGGGAGGACTCTTGGGACAGACACCTCCCTTTATGACATAGCTTTATCCCTAAGGATCTCAAAGATAAATTAATTAATCTATGAGGAAATAAAGTCGGTGATTACAAGGCAATGGTTTATGTAGAAGGTGAATCTAAATGGGTGTGGAAATCTCTGGATGGTATGGGTTATGAAAAACTTTTAGAAGATAGGAGGATTAAGCATTCAGAGAAGAGAGACGAACTCATTTGGAAAGCCTCAAATGATGGAAAGTATAGCGTAAAAAATGGTTATAGGGCACTTCTAGATTCTCAAAAATGGGACAAAGTGGATGTCCCGCTAAAACTCTGTTGGGATTCTTCATATCTTCCAAAAGCAGGATACTTTTTATGGTTGACTTTCCAAAATAGAATTCTAACCATGGACAGGTTACGTAAACTTGGTTTTCAAGGTCCATCTAGATGTGTTTTATGTAAACAGAATAGCGAAGATGCTGATCATATTTTATTTAATTGTCCTTATTCCCAAAGTTGTTGGGAATGGCTTAGGTTCAATTTGCGATGGTCTTCTCCTTTCTCGAAATCTTTTCCTAAACTACTCAAGGGATGGCCTACTAACCTGGTCAAGGCCATTTATAATAAACTATGGAACATTTGTCCTTCCATATTAGTTTGGGAAATTTGGAAGGAAAGGAATTGACATATCTTCTGTAACTTAGAACTAAAGCCTGAAGAGTTAATAATTAAAATGGAAGCTAGCATAGTGGAAACAACTAATTCGCATCTTAGGAATACTCGAAAAGAAGGTAGCTCCTTCTCTATTTGGGATGGGAAAATGAAGAAGAACTGGACTAACTTGATTAATCCTCCTCTGATCTATGTAAAGACCAGTAAGGAGGCAAGGGAAAATTGTAGATGGGATCCTCCGCCAAAAGGATGGGCCAAACTCAACTTTGACGGTGTGGCTAGAGGTAACCTAGGTACAGAAGGCATTAGATGCATCATTAATGATGATTCAGGTCATTGGGTACCCAAAAAATCCATGTCTATTCAAAAAACTTCCAACAATTTGGCAGAATTAGAGGCTTTGAATCAAGGACTTTAGTTATGCCATAAGTTAAGTTTATCTAAAATTATTATAGAAGGAGATTCACAGATAATCTTAAATGTGATTAGAAAATGATCAACCCCTAATTGGGTGCTTAATTCTAAGTTAAAAGAAGTTCTTGCTCTTCTAGATAAGTTTGCAGAAAGCAGGATCTATCATATTTTTCGGGAAGGCAATCGGAAAGAAAATTATTAAGCAAATTAGGAGGCGAATGGGGTCAATTCCTTGATCATCAAAGACTTATCAACCATTCCAGGTTAATTATGGCCACTTTTGTTCCTCAAGATCCTTCTTCATTTGTATCAATAAATATTTACATGTTCAAATTTTGTCATATATATCTATATATATATATATATATATATATATATATATATATATATATATATATATATATATATATATATATATATATATATATATATAGTATGTATGTATGTATGTATATGTATGTATTAATGTATGTATATGTATGTATGTATGTATGTATGTATGTATGTATGTATGGATATATATATTATATAAATATATTTATATATTCATATACTTATAATCTTATATCCTCCTATATTAATATTTAATACCTTTTATATCGATACTCAATTTACGTACGATGGCTCTTGCTGGAGTTTCTAATCATTTTATCATACTCTAACTTTAGTGGTGACATGTTAATCGATCCTTAGTCTGATTGTTTATCATCATGAATTGGTGAGGGATAATTATTCGCACCTATCTTCAATGTTGGTTTTAGCCTTTTTCGTGTTCATTTCATCATGTATTAGCTAAGGCCAGCTCAGATTTAGATACTGAGGGTGACATCATTTGATGTCATCACAACAGAATAGGTTTCTAGGACCTTCTTTTGTTTTTCTTGAGGTGTTGCCTTCCATCATTGTCATTCAGTTATCTCTTTCCCTAAATATGGAGTCGAATAATAGCATTTTTCATGCTACCAAAAATTGAACAATGGCATTCTGTGAAAACGTTAAACTGGAGAGATGGAACAAGATTCTCTATTCGGTGGATGATATGCCCAAGATTTCCATTAGCAGAGCCATTGGGGAAGGGGTTTTTGACTACCAGTATATGTAGAGGACCAACAATGATATCATCAACTCTTTCATTGGTTGCATGGCAAGAGCAACGGTTGAGGCGGGGGACATTATCAAACTTTTCCGTGACATATTTGATCCAGTATGGAGGAAGGGTTTGGAGCAAGCAGTTAACAACATAGATGACAAGCTTCGAATCCCTCTGCCAGAGAAATATATGAATCTTCCTCTGGAGTCTCCTGAATTAGAAATGGCTTATTGATAGCCTTCATTGGTAATTCGCGAAAACTATACCTTTTACCGTGAATGGCCTAAGATGGAGGCAAGCATCCAATTTCTGCTTCGCTGGAGAGGAATTATCACAGACGAAAGCAAAGAATGGTTAACAAATTACCTCAATATGTTCAATGCATATATCTAGCTGGGAGTGGTCTTCGACAATCTTGATGCCCTAAACTTTTGCACTTCGAACTCAAAGAAAACTAGCAAGGCTAAATCTGACTTTGAATTCCCTCTGAAATTCTATGTGGAGAACCCTAATGATATTCCTAAAGTTATCATGGTGTACTAGAAATAAGTTGTTATCAATGGCGTCCTCTCAAGAATTTTGCTCTGTTTTTGGGATAGGGTTAGTAATATGGCAATAGATAGATATCATATATATCATTGTTTATATGATGGGTATATGTAAAGATTAATAGATTATGACATTCCTCTATATGAACTTCAATCTCAGATGTTAGAAGATTATAGATGTAAACGAATGGAAAGATGAACTCTGTTATATCATGTATATATACTATATGGAATACAAGAAGTCTGGTTATTAATTTTGCCTTTTTGGAGTATTTTAGATTTGGACACCCACAAGGGTTAAGATTTTTTAGGCATTGTATGCAAATCTTTTGATTTTTATGGTTTGCATTCTCTATTTATGACAGGATTCACAACTATATTAGATTTTAGGAATTTTCAGTGGATGTCAAATATCTCCTATTCTTGCCCTCAAATCAGATATTATGTTATATGCTTGCTAAATGGTTTTATTTCCTTTAATCTCTCAAATGATTGAGATAGATCATACACACTAGCTGTATTATAGGTCATTTATATTTCTAGGGCAAAAATGGTAATGCAATAACAAGAATCAGCACGGTGACATCAAGTTGAATTCTGAAATAATGCATGTTGTTTAGCAGGAATTCATCTTGGTTCTGAGTTTGTTATTAGTATTACTATGACAATGATTGATATTTGTTTGAGTGCAATGGTTAATTGATTGGTAAGGGCTTATTTTGTATGATTGGTTGTTGAAGTATTTGTTGACATGTTTTAGTTTGACAACAAACATAATTAGATTATAAAACCCCCTATTTGGGCTTTTTCAGAGGATAGTTTGTAACAACTAAGAGGCTTAACTCTGATGTCTTGATATTGGAAATGAGAATGGTTGGTAGTAGTGTGCCCATTCCACCTATTTCTCCTTTGATACAAGTTAGATCTTGGTACTATGTAGATAAGTGATTTGGCATGATCGCCTCTTGGTTTCTTTTGGCATTTAACAGTGGATATGCAGCTATGGTAAATTTAATTTTAATTCAACTCTTGATTTGAATTCATAATGGAGGCTTTTATAAAGAATTTCATTTTTTGGCTTTCAGTTTGGTTCAGGGCAAGTTTAATATGGTATATATCCTAACAAGTTTAGGGAAGTATTTTAGTTTATTCTTGTTATTAGTATAAAGCTTCAATACTTAAGATGATTTAATATAACTATAGATTTAAATAGTGTGGGTATTTTAGAAACTTTGTGAGTTTTATGATTAATCAGGTTGATTGGCAAGTTGGTCAGACAGGAAAGATCAAATCCGTTACTATGCAAGAATGTAAAGAATATGATGGATCTTCGTTAAGAAAACATGTAATGTTTAAAAGAGCTTACGCTCCAAGAATTGTTTGTAAATTCATTTTTGTAGTGGATGAGATAGGAATAATTTGACTAGAGTATGCCCCTTTTATGGTGTAATAATATAAGACCATGGTCCCAGGCAAGACTGGAGTTTTTCTTTCCCCTTTCTTTCCTACCAATGCCCATTTGAACGGTGGAATGCCACTGTATGTATTTATTTTAGTATTAATCAATTATCATGGTCATTGGTTGTTTACCGATCAAAATAAATAAATAAAAATTAATTAGTTTTTAATTAAATCAAATATTAACATATTTTAATATTCTCTTTTTAATCAAATAATATTTATTACTCAACTAATAATATTATTTAGAGTTTATTATTAAAATAAAACTCTTAAATAATAATAATAAAATTAAATTAATATAAATATACTGAAATTAGAAATTTAATTTAATCTTTTAAATTTAATTATTTTATTTTATTAATTTTTCAATTAATTAAATATCATTTTTTTTAAATCCCATTAAATTATCTTTTAGTTTGACTTTATTATAACTAGAAATCACAACAGACCCACAAAATCAAATACGACAACTCAACTAAAGACACAAGACAAAAATCAAACTATAGGGTCAAAGTCACAAATTCATGTCATTCAACGAATTCGGAAAGGTAAAACTAACTTGGATACTTGTCCTATTTTCTAGGACAATTGGCTTAGGTTAGGATTTGGACTCAAAAGTTATCTCCCCACTTATACCATTGAAATACTGTGATAGGGTATGCTCATCCTAGCAATTCAGGGAAGTCGATACTCGGTACTTGCAATCTGCATAAAATCCACGCATGTACAAACACAATATTCTAAACTAAACAAGAAATGGCAGGAAGTGGTTCATCATATAGATCTCGACTAGCAGATGACTATGACTCCCTTCCTCAACCATATCTGAAATTTCAAACATAAAAAAAACATACACGCAAACCATACACATGCAAGTATGGGGTATGTATCCCTAGAAACCACATAAAAACCATTCGTCTAACAAACATCATTTAATAATTGAAATAACTAGCACTAAGTACCTCAACATATATATATATATATATATATATATATATATATATATATATATATATATATATATATATATATATATATATACATATATATATACACATACATACATACATATCGATACATACATACATATATGTATATATATATAGACACATATATATATACACATACATACATACATACACACACACACACACACACACACACACACACACACACACACACACACACACACACATATCAACTAATCAATTCTGGTAATCCAGCACCGCTAATCACAAAACATAATAATAGAATAGGCCTAAAAGAATCCAATCAAAATAAATCAAAAAAGTCAAGTAGGGGTAGGCATTACAGTTGGCTTGTACTTGACTCTAGCCAAGTCAAGAGCATAGGTTATTTTACTTTTAGACCTTAGAAGGTCATTTGCATTGTTGGCTAGGTGAGTTAGTCATTAGGACTAAGGTCACACAAATAACCTTTGTTAGTTGTTATTTCAATTTCTTAAGTGTGTATAGGAAATAGTGAGATGGAGTCTTTAGTGTGTCTTAGACACATAAATATTGTTAAGGGTGTTATTATGATGCCTTAGGGTCTTTAAGCTAGTTGGTTCCTCAGAATCTCATGAGGATAAAGGTCCTAAGAAATAGGATCATGGCTTAACAAGAAGTTTCCAAATGTTGCAAAAAAGTTGTCATGACAACATTGGCAAAAATTGTATGCAATATTGTTACCCTCGGATTCCTTAAAGTCTAGGAGATGATGCTCGACCAACAGGCCTTAGAATGATGGAGATGGCATCATATTTTAGCCAAGGCTCAAATCCTACTAGAGAGAGAGATATATACATTGTGTTAACTATGTGTGTGAAATAGAATTTTGAATAGTATTACAACAACTTTTTGAGTTTTGAGAGTTCATTGGATCAGTGCTGACCAATTGTAAAGAAATGGCTCCCCCATGAAATCTAGCCATGGGAAATACCTAAGAGTAGATGGAAAAGCTAGGGGATTCATTAGTGTACATATTTCTAGGATTAGGAGTTGTGGAAGTTTCAAGAACTATTTTTAATGCTAAGCCCTAGGTGAGTAGACAGAGCCTGGTTAGAGGCTTAAGACAAGGAAAAAGAAGATTTCTTGTAGGAAAAAGAGGTATAATATGAAACAAGTATAGTTCCAGATGTGGCATGAGTACATCTTGGTATGATAAGAGGTTTAAGAAGTTCACCAATCCATTTGAGAGGAATTTGAACAAGTTTATAGTTTGGTCCTAGGAAATAGGCCTTTTAGTCTAATTAGACCTATATAATAAGAATCACCTGTATGGACAACCTAGGAGTCTAAGACCTACATGATCCTTTAGGAAATCTAAAAGGGTGTTCAAAACTATAATTTTTTTACCAAGTTGATTGAATATTTTTTGCAAGAAAGAGGAATTAGTCAATTCCAAGGGCTAATTGAAACTAGGCCTAGTTAGGTTACCTAGAGACAAAACCTTGAAATCGATAAGGAAGAAGTCTTAAGACCTTTCTAAATGGACACATTTGCAAGAAAATGGAATGATCTCATGTCTATGGATGACCCTACAATGAAGGATGGAGTTTGTGAGAAAGTTGCACTTAGAGCTCTCTAAGTGAGTGTGTTGAAGAGTACTAAAACTAGAGTGTTAGTCTTCTAAGGGTAAGCACAAAGGATCAAACTTTCTGAAGATAAGTTTGGATTGGTATTAGTTAATTATCTAAACCAATCAAGGACCTATGAGGACTAGGTTCCTAGAAGAGACAAGCTAGGTCTCTTGAGAAGCAATGAAAGCACCCTTTGGAACACTCATGCCATAGATACTAATATTTGTGGATTATAAGAATCTAGAGGCTCTAGGTAAGGGATGACATGGTGAGTATCAAGATCATCCTTGACCATGTCTATACTAAAGACCTACAAATTTGAAACTCAATGGACACCTAAAACTCTAGACCCATAATTTGAATTTGTAACTTTAAAAACTCGTGAATATGCTCCTGGATACAAGAAAGCAATGGAAATTTTTGTAGGGGGAGGGGCTTTTCTTGGTGAATCCCCATTTAGGAATCAACCTTCAAATGAAAAACCATGTAAAAGTATGACAAATGTAAATATTCACCTTATTTGTGAACCCTTTCTAGAAGGATTCAAATCCATTATCCACAAAGATGTATAGAGGCTTGTATGTATATGTATGAATGGTGTATATTACAGGATTTCAAGCCACAAATACATTAGATCTACAAGTACCAAATCATGTATCCATGGATATAAGTATGCTCTTGAACACTAGATGATTTCTTATACAATGTTGATGAATATTGGTCACCCTCCATGATGACAAACGCCATTATCTCCAATGAAGAAAATGAATGATTAATAACATGAAATCGTGACCTTCAATGATGGCTTGAATTTATGCTTGCATGAATAATGGATTTTGTACATGAATGGTGGATGACCAAATGAAGTGAGTAAACCTCCTCTTATATCAATTTAGGGATCAAATTCAAAAGGGGATTGCCAGACTTAGGTGAGAAAAGATTGAAAAACCTTAAAATTAGCTCTAGATCTAAGGAAAAAATCCTTGAATAAGGGATGACCTTGCCCCTTACCTAGGATAAGGAACAAATTCAACCCTCATCCAGGGGTTTTTCTATATCGAGATGCCTTCTAAGATCTTGGAGTTAGAAAAAGAATGGTTGCAAATGGGTAGAAACATGAAAAAGGCAGTAGTTCAAGCATAAATGCATCAATGTTCTAAGAGGTGTTGTGTTTCACAACACATGCCCCATTTCTCCTAGAAATAGGGACCCCCTAGTAAAAAATTTGTTTCCCTAACCCCTAGTCTAGGGCTTGGGTCATTTTGGGAACTCCACCTGGAGTCTGGGTCAAGCCCTAGTCCTCTAACTTAGAAAATCCAGTGCCAGAAGTAAGGATTTTTTAAGAGATAAGTCTTTTGGTGCTAAAGGGTGCACTAGCACACCTAGCGCACATGTGCACCCATCTGAGGTGCACAAGTGTGCTAGATGCGCAAGTGCACACTTTACTCCTTTAGAGATGCACACTGCCCCGAGCCTATAAAAGCCTAGGACCCCATCCTCTTCTCTCATTACTCTTTGTACCTCCTCTAGACCCACACCTCCACACCTCCTAAGGTGTGCATTGACCCTGCAAAACAAAACAATAGAGTGTTAGAGGACACCAAAGGTGTGCACATGCGCACCTATACAAGGTGCGCATGTGCACACCTTTGATCATACAAAAATGAAAAATACTTAAAGGAAAGGTGTGTATCTGCGCACCTCACCTCCCCAAGGTGTGCACATTCCCACCTTTCATAAAGCAGCTTAGGCATAACATAAGAGTGCACACATGCGCACCCCATAAAGGTGTGCATGTGCGCACCCTTAATGTATAAACAAAGCATGAAGGACTTAAGTCCCCCCCACCCTTTTTGCACTTGCCACATGCATGTGCACATCTCACCTAGGTGTACACATGCGTAGGTGGACAACTATGCAAAAATGGTCTTTAAATGACCATTCAGCCCACTTAGTGCACCTGTTAAGGTGCGCTACTGTGCATTCCAGGGCTTTGTGGGGGGGAATTGATTATTCTGATTATTTTCAAGTGTTTTGGGCTAGGTTGTTTTGTTAGTCTGAGTCTTGTGGAGTCCTCTTTTGGGTCTTCCAACATTAAATAACTAATGTTTGCTCCTTTGTGCAGATAAAAAGGCATCCTTAACTTGTCGAGTCATAACTTTTGACCTAGAGCTTGGAATTCAAAATTGTTTACACCGTTGGAAAGAAGACCTAAAAATATAATTTCAGTCTCTAAAATATTGAACCTTTGGCTTCCCATTTGTAGACACAAATGAAAGTTTCAACTTGAAATTTTGAGTAGAAGACCTCCGAAAAATCCAATTAAAAATGCCTAGAAAAGCTTGTTAAAAAAGATATGAAAAAGTTTCAAAAATTTAATTCTTTTGGATAATTTGGATCACCTGATCTCTCACTAAGAAGGATCAGGTAGTTGAAGAGAAGAAAAAATCAAGGAATAAACTTCACATTGCATGAAGTGCACATAACGCAAAGGTGTGGCACATAACACACAAGTGCACAGATCATCATAACATCTTCATTATCAGCAGCAATAGAGATCTCACTTAAGTTGGTAACCTTTACCTTTGAAGGAATCACACATAAGTTTTGATTCATGAATTTACACTAAAGATCAAAGATATAGAGGTTGGACACATGAACCAGAACAAGTTCCTCATCTTATGAAACTATTAATGATAAGATTCAACACACGTACTTTGGGAGTTTAGATAGAAGAACAAGAAGGAGTTCAAGTCTATGACAATGTTGGGCTATAAAGAGGGTATAAATCATCAAAAAGGGCAAAATAAGTACACTAGAGTGCTCCCAGACCTTGTCTGAGAAAAATGCAGAAATCATTTTCAAAACTAAGAACTTTTATTTTTTTTGGTGAATTGAGCACCTTGCACAAATTTCTTCAAGGTGCGAAGGTGCATAGGTGTACAAGGTGTTTTATTCATAGAGGTGCACCGACAATTTTTAAGAAGTAACAGTGCATCGACAGTTAACTGCCAGTTCCTAATTTAGAGCTTTCCATGCACCGAAAATGCATTATGATGACTGTTTGACTCCTACAAATGACTAGAAAAGGTAAAGCTTCTATTTTCAAAGCCTTTAGTGACTCTCAGATCCTTTTATAGCTTCCTTCTTCTTATATACTTCTTCTTTCTTTCTTTTTAAGACATGTAAAGGCTCATGCACCCATTAATTGATATAAACAAGGGTGGAGTCCTTCTTAGCACCATTTAGAGAATCAATTTGTATATAACTAGATTTGTTTTATTAGTTTTAAGCATATGTTTGCATTAAGAGATGTCTCACTCTCAACACAAATTGAGGAGATGATTTCTTATAAATTAACATGTATTTCAAGTCGTTATTTTGATACAATAATATATGTTATTTATGCTCTCATTCTAGGTGTAGTTATTCTTTCTACAGTGTAATATTTTTGTGGATTCTTGTTCATGATAATAACAGAGCCAGTCATTTTATTGTGTTGATTTGATTGTGTGATCTTCTTAGTTCTAGTGTTTTTCGTGTGTTGACGAATTATGTTGACGTACTAAGTTGGAGAAGAGATCACCATATTGTTCCTACATAGCTTCTCGTCTCGCATGAGTACACTTTTTGTGGTCTTATAATTCAATGAGAAGTGAAACATTTTCAGTTTTTACTAAATTCCCATTGACGATTGCATCTATGGATTTGAGGAACTATTGCTCCTATTCTCATTGGTTTCCTACTCAATCTTTCCAATAATTTAACTTGCAGACGTGTTGTTAGTGTGATTTATGTCCATTAGGAATTTCCCTTTCATGCTATTTGCTTTCATATCTTGTTACCTTACCTTCGTTATTTTTTTTACTAACACTTGGTTAAATTAGGAATTCATATAGTTGCATTGTTAGATTGCATTCATTTAAAAAAATAGAAAGTACCAAAAATATATCTCTTTTGTGGTTAATTTTTAAACAACAAGCAGATTGAACATCTTATTTGAAATTGGTCAGAACTAGCAAAGGTCTCCCTATGATCAAACACATTTATCTTTAACTAAGCGGATTCTAGTAGGTCGCAAGATCACCCAAAACCTCGGAGTTGATCCCAGATTAGCTTTTTAAGAGAGGAGATCGAAAGGATTCTTGTCGTTAAGCATCATGCAAAATGATAACTCAACAAGAGGCCACTAAAATGGGGCCTAAGAAATATTTAGAGCTTCCAGATTAATGAATGATAACTTTTAAGATGATGCAATTCCATTTTTATTTTTATTTTTAAAGAAAATTCTATTTTTATTTCAAGGTGTATTGTTCTAAAATTTAAGTACTTATGATGAGTTGCTCAATTATGCCCCAAATTAGTGTTCTTGAGTTTTCATGTCTATTAAGCTTGATCCAACCTTGTATAATTTATCATTTTGGAATATTTGTTGTTTTCTCAACCTCCAAACCAAATTTTAAAGCATTCTAGAGGGAATACATTGGGTACACCGATCTGTTCTACATGGTTTACCACAAAATTTTAATCAAGGGGTTATTTATTGGTTAAGTGGGAAATTTAAAATCCCATCGACTTCCTCAAAACATTGAGTTCCAAAATAATGTGAGAGGTATATAAGTAACCTACCTCAACTCATTTGGATACTTGTGAATATTAAATTCAAGGCTCTCCTATATTTTCACATCCAAACATTTTCAAGCACCTTAGGAATTATTTGAAGGAAATCTTCTCCATTATAGAAAACTTATTTCCCTCATAAATGTTGAATAGAGGATACCTAAATTAATTGAGAAGATATTTTATGTATCCACATTCATTGATTCTTCTTCATGATAAGATTTAATCAAGCATAATAACATAAAAGATTCAGTGAATATTTTCAAATCTATGTGTTTGTGAAGGGTATAATTGATTTTTCTCTATATTTCAAGATCCAAAAACTACATATAAAAATAATAATAATAATAATTACAAGCATCTTCATAGATATTACAATCTTAATGTTCTTTTATAAAGGTATAAGCATTTATATTATAGGTCTCCAAAATCTACTTTACATTTACAAGATTTACTTTTATATACATTTGATTTCTATTTAAAAGTTGATTGTCAACCATAGTTTGATTGAAGTAAAGCCCCCTCTACACAATATTTTCATTGGTTTTGTGTGCAAGTGTAGGTCTCCCCAAATCTACTTCAAGTTGATTTTACAAGTCAATGGCATCTTTGTTTTTTGTTTTTGGTACATTTATAGGTATGTATACTTTCTATCAATCTATGCATCCTAAAACTTGTTGTTTCCTCCTTTTTAACCTTGTATTTTTACTTCATTTAATTGTGGTCTCCTAGTTGACCCTCAATTTTACAATGAAGGATCACTACAATTGCTTAATGATTAAGTATTGCTTGAGTCTAGTGGACCATCTTCATTAAAATATAATTAATTATTGGTTAGTTGTTGCATTACAGAACCCCTTTAGTCATTTTAACCACATTTATTTGCCTTAGTTTTTGGTGAACTTGACTACATATATACCACTTTTTTTTTGGATGGCTATATTAGTGCCTCTTAGATCATCGTCACCTTACATTTTGGTGAACCTTAGTTTTTGGTGAACTTGACTACATATATACCACTTTTTATTTGGATGGCTATATTAGTGCCTCTTAGATCATCGTCACCTTGCATTTTGGTGAATCTAACACATGAAATTTCTATTATGATTTGGTGCCTACATCTTTTTTATATGTATTGTATCAGTTCATGTGTAATTGTGTTTTAGTTAAATTTGTTTCATTTAATCATGATGAGTTCTTACATCTTTATTATATATTTACAACTCACATTTCAATCATTTATACATATCCCTCTTTCATTTCCTTGTGCACGAGTGCCATTAACTTGAGTCTTACTTATAGAATTCAAGTAAGAAGAAGCCATAGACTTATGGGTTTCTTTGATCTGAAGTCATCTATGTTATCTATGAATGTTGATAATATCATTATGTGTACTAATGGCATACCATTATTGTTGACAATACCTCTTCTCACTCTTCTCATGATGAAGATGAGATCTTAAGAGTGCCTCCTATACAAGTAAAAAATGTTTCCCTTAATTTTAAAAATGTTAAGCAATGGTTAGGCCAATATTCTAATGCAAAATACATCTCCTTGGTATAACGAATGAGGAAGTTGATTCACAATGATGCAAAAAGTGTTGATTTGTTGTTTGTTATCTTCCATCTTATTGATGACAATATTAAACTTGTTAAAGATTATGCTCAGGATCTTGGTCTATCCCAACCTAACACTAGTTATATTCCTACTTCATTACCTAATGTTCCTATATATGTACTCTACTTCTCATGATTACATCTTCTTCAAATAGTAATCTTACACATGTTATTCTTGGAAGTATTTTGGATCTTATCATTTCTTTGCATACAAGTGTTCTATAAATTTCACAACCATCATCCATGCCTACTTACAACAATCTGTCATTTTCATATTTCAATACTTCTTCCATCTTCCACAATGTTCTAAACCTTTCACACCTATCTAATAGCAATCTTTTCATCAAATCCATTGTCAATAGTCCCTCTCTAATTGCATCATCTTCATAGGTGATAGGGGGAAGCTGATATGCTTGACTAGCTCCTCTTGTGTGATGGATTATTTTATGTGTTTTCTTATTTGTGTTGTGTTTACTCTATATAATTTTTTTGGATTTCTTTAAACAATCCATGTTTCTCTATTGGTACAATGTGATAAATGAATCAACATCTCATAAGTATTCCTCTTTTTGTGTCTCGTTTCTTTTGTATGATGTATACATGTTATATCATGCATGTGCTTTCATCATAAATGTACCTTGTGTTGTCTACCTAGGGGTGATGCAAAGAAGTAGCTTTTTAGTCTTTGTAATGCCATCCCATAAAGGATTTTGTTTTTGATACCTCTTAAGTAATCTTCTTCATATTGGCAAGTGAGCAATAGATGAAGGCATGCATGTTGTCATTGATGGAAAAATAATTAGTTGGGAAGGCCACTTGATTTGATAATTAGTTTTATTGGAAGAAAATCATAAAAAATGCTTAAGTACAATACAAGAAACTAGTATACAATCAGAAAAATTTGGTTAGCAAGCACAAAATATGTATAAAAAATGACTATAATTTTGGATTGTTGTATTATACAATGTATATATATTTTAGGTATGGTCACTTGTATTAATATGTTGTTTGCACATGTCTTGGTTAGACAAAGTTAAACTGGCAGTTTATGACAATTATTCAAGAACAACTTTGTAGATTGGGAAAATTAGCCTAGTTAATTAAATTATTTTACCAATTCAATTACTTAGCATTGTAGGGAAAACATCCTAGATATTAACCCTTGGATAACATTGTGTTATATTTCATATAGGTTTTTGTGCCACATGTTTTGTGAAGATATTTTGTTAGCCAACTAGATAAAGACTTGAGAAGCTATATAGGAAAGATTACTTTTGTATATGAGCATGCACTATTGATGTATATTGATGCTATGATGATGTTATGTTTATTAGAGTGATTCTTGATGTTGCATCAGATCATATGCAAGCTTCTTTGCAAACTAATCATGTATTGTTATGTTAATATAGTTTATTTTTAGTACAATTACTATCTTTTTAATTGGACAACGAGTCCCTATCAAGTACTGAAATTTTCTTTTGTAATACAATTCTTAACAAGGTTGAGACCTCTAATAAGGTCAATTTCTCTAAAAAGGATTTGTGTACTAAATGCTATGTAATGACTCCTAATGGGGTCAAAACTCTTAGCAAGGAACTTTTAGATTGGTGCATAGTTGTGGGTACCATTCCCATTGGGGTTTTCCCTTGCCAAGGTTTCCTCAAAAATAAATCATGGTTTTCAAAGTTCTTTATTATTTTATGCCTTACTTTCCTGTATTGCTATACATGGATTTTTATGGTTAAGCTACAATTTTTTTTAATTGGTGTGAAAGTGTAGCAACACAAATTCACCCCCTCCCCCCTCTTAGTGTTGTTTGATCTAATAATTTGTATTAGAGATTAGTTCCTCAAAAGAAGTCTTATTGATTAATTTTGATGCAACACTTGAAGATTTGGATAGAGATAACACAAAAAGGAAAGACTAAAAATTGAAGTTAAGAGATGCACATAATTATATCACGAAACTCAAAGATCGGATTGATATTGCAAGGATAAAGAGGAAAAATATTGTTGAACATATTAAAGAACTTAAATCAAATGAAGATGAGTTGGATCTGGTTGAGAAACTTAAAAAGAAAAATTAGACACTTAAAGATGAATTAGAGATTACATCACTTCATATGGCCAAAGAGATTGAAGATGGAAAGGCATAAAGAGAGAAACATGAAACATATCTAAAAGAAAGATAGGTGAATGTAAAAGATTGAGTGCACAACTTGGAATAGTGAAATTAGAGCTTGAAGATTCAAGATTTAATTATCACGAACTTGAGCAATATACCAACATTGTGAAGGGTGAGCTTGTGGAAATAATGTTACATCTTAAAAAGCTTTACTTGATTAGTGATAAACTTGATGAGCAAATATAACAACATAAACCTAAAGGTGACATGACTAGAATTGGATATCATGATGGTGACTATTCTAAAAAAGTAGAAGGGAGACCAATGCAATATCTTATACCACCAACCATTTAGAATGAAGAACCTAAAGAGAAAACAAATAAAATCAAAGGAAGATGATATGCACGTGACAAATATAGATATATGAAGAAATATTACAAAAGTAACACTAATACTAAGCCCTTTACTAGTTATTGTTTCAATTATTAGCTTTATGGACATTAATCAAATGAATTCAAAGCTAGATCTAATCAGAGGATAAATGGAAAAAAAAATGAAAGATCTAATTTCAGTGCAAGGAGATTTATTGGAAACAAAAATGTTATATCAACAAAAGTTACATACTTCAAATGCAATAATTTTGGACACACTACTAGAGATTGGAGATTGCAAGTGAATAAGAATGGACCAACGTATGGAAATTCAAATTACATGTTACAAATGCAATAATCTAGGGAATACAACTAGAAATTACAGATTTAATAGATTTGTGAACAATTTAAGGATGCCTAATGTCTAAAGGAATAACTATAATGGAATAAGGAATAATATTATCAATTAGAAACACCTATGAGAACATTAACAAGACATTTGTGAAAGAGAGCAAAGGTGGAAATTAGAATTGTATGGAAAGAAAAAGAGTTGAATGTTACTATAGACAAGGAAGAATCAGTACCAAGTATTGAACTCTTCATGAACCTAATTGACTACCATGTCCTTAGGGGGAGAAATTGAGTAGAGAATATAAATCCCTTGATTTCACATAGTTAAGCACAGTGATCTTAGAGTAAGGTGTATCATGATAGAGATGTTCTATATCTCTACTCGCGACCTTGAGATGGTATTATGGGAGATTGTTGTGAGTTTCTGCAAGTTCTGCTTATGTATCATCTTTATGTTAGGACTGACCATAGACAAAAAATAATAGTTACATGCAAATATAACCAATATCAGAAAATAATAGATCGCACAGAACAGAACACAAGACACAAATATTTAATGTGGTTCACCCAATCCCTGGGCTACGTCCACCAACAACAATTCCAATATTATTATTATCCAATGATTACAATTTGCAATCCCTTACAACTCAATACCACCGCAAGAAGCTACAATATCACCATACATAATTATGAAATTCCTAACCCTGAGCCATTTTATACAAGCTTTTGTTGCTTACAAAATTAGGGCTAGAATAAGTCATCCAATAGGAAAATAGGAGTTGATGCCTTTTACAATATAAGGTCATTTTTGGCTTTAGGGGTGCTTCCCCCAAAAGCCCCCATAGGGGCATTGCCCCTCGACCCCACCCTATACTATGACAAGGAGCACACCTAGGGTGCTACCCCCAAACCCCCATTAAAATAATTTGGGGAGAAACTGCACCGAATAAACCTTCGAGTCTAATTAGGATCTACGTTACAACGCTTTAAGGAGAATGTGACCTAACACATTATTGGAAGAAGAAATTATAAGGAATTAATAAACAAATGCAATTTATTCTTCACTATTTGAGTTTCTAGAGCTAGTGCAGAGAGTGTATAAAGAGATTGAGTGTTTGAGAAAGGAATTTCCTATGAATTTGTGCAATCCCTTTCTTGACTGTGTAAAAGGTAAATATTCATTCCCCAATTTTTTTGAAGGTGTTAAGAGTTGAATTTGGTTGAGTAAGCATGGATAAGCCACAAATTAATGATGTTAAGAAATGAACTAGGTACCATTTTAAGAAATAACTATTCAAATTGAGGGAATATGACCTTGAGGGAGAATTTTCACAAATTTGCAATGACATCCTTCATTTTGAAGACACAAGGGCTTATATTAATTGAAAACATGTAGTAATTGGTAATGAAAATATTTGGGAAGGCTTGAAAGATATCTATAGCAATGATGGGTCATTTACAAATGAGTTCAACATAGTTCATATTATGGGCTTTGAGGAGTTAGATGAAGTAGAATGGATAAAGATAGTACTAAGTAGAATTCATGATTAGTTCTTATAGTTGGATGACAATCCTATTAAAACAACTAAAGAGATAATCCACTTAGTAATTGGTTTGGGTAATGTTGGCATAATACCTATTACTACCAAAATTGTGAAGAAGGAAGTTGAAAAGAATACTAGTTCCAAGTGGGATAAGCAAGCAATGACCCTTGCCAATATTAGATGGTAAGATGTAAGATTAATTTCTAAAATTATAGGATACAAGATGCATTATAGTAGCAGAAATAACTTTGTTTCATCTAGAGTAATTCAAATAGCCTACAAGATGGTAATTGAACATGAACACTTTGATATTTGTGAGATCTTGAGATAACAATTTCTGGAAAACATCAAAAGGATCAAACATGATATATGTCTCAAGCATTTATTTTTGGATCTTTGATAATGCACCTATTCTTCCATATTATCCATAAATTACTTAACATGCACCCACATGCTTGGAGAGATGACATTCTACCCTTGATTATAGAACATTATATATTTCAACACATATGAATGATTAGCAATGACTTGTTTGGATTATTCAAGGATTTTCATAGGGAAATGAAAAAAAATCCAAAATTCCTAAATAAATAGTTGAGAGGTATGCAAAAACAATGTGATTCACGATATATACGTATAGTACATGTGCATAAAGGAAATTAAATCAAGGGTTTAATGAGTCCCTCCTATGGGTTATGAAGTTGATCCTTGTATTATGATATAATATGTTGATGTAGTTATAGCTTTTTCTAGAGATCCTAACACATAGAAATGAGGAACCTATGAAGATAAGTATACTTAGGTCTAGGAAAAGACTAACAAATGCTCTAATAAGAGAAAAATAGAGAAAATGGTATACAAGATAGTTGAGAAGGAATGAATTACTAAAGAATAGGTGCATTCTCTTTGGAAGGAGAGAGAATATGAAAAGAAGGCAAGAATTGGTGGACCAAGTACAAAGAAGATAGTTAGGGACATACTTGATGACGTGCAACCAGTTGAGGTATCAGATGTACCTATTAAGACTAATAAATATAGTGAAGAAATGACAAAAAATTATTTGAGGACACCTAGACCTAAAAACAAAACTCAAGTGTTGATCCTAGGAATCCCAAAGTAACTAAGACCAAGGTAGCAGAGAAAGAAAAAGAGAAACTTTTCACTATTGAGCAATTAGAACCAAAAGTAAAGAAAGAAGATGAAAAGAAGAAGTGGAAGCGAATAATGAAGAAGACCACCAAAATAATTAAGAAAGAAGGAAGGATAGACCATATTGTAAAGAATATAATAGGTATGAAGAGAATAACCAGAAACTCTTAGAAGATTATGTTATTAAATATCTGCTAAATTTTAAGAGATATTTTTTAGAGATTAAGGGAAGTATTCCAGATTATTTATATGATAAGTTGGATGTAAGGAAGCAGTTAACATTATAATAGGATTAGAGAATAAGAGAGAAAACATTGCATTACTTGTATATCTTATTTACAATTAATGAGATGAAGGACATGTTGAACAATGCCAAGAGCAAGATGAGAACCAAGATAAGGACAGTAAAGATCATAAGGAAATAGTAGAAGTTTTGGATGAGATTGATTATAAGAGTGTTCCTGAACCTAGGCCTAAGGGTATCACTATAAGAGAACTAGTTGTTACACCATCTGGAGAGGTTGAAGAGGTAAATCAATTCTTAGCACAGTTTAATGACCCGACTTTATTTTGTCAGGTCTTCTTATTTTTGTAGATCCCTCTTAGGATGAAAAGGAGAAGGAGAAACAAGACTTTATGGGTAACTTAATCTCTAATAATGAAATCCATGAGATCGTGTTTTAATCCCAAGATGTGGCTAAAGAAATAATTAAGGAAGAAAACTAGGAGAAGGAAAAAGAAAAGAATGAAAATGAAGATATCATGATAGGGGAAGAGATTAGACAAGTAATAAATTAAGGTAAACCTTCACTAATCACTATTTCTTTAGTAGATTATAATTCAACTCAAGAGAAACAACATTATCCACAAGTTCCAACATGTAGCATTGATCCTACTAATAAGGATAATGTGAAATAATAGTAAGAAAGGTGGAAGCTCTCATTGAGACTCCCACTGCATCAATGGTAGTGACATTGTTGGAAAGTGATTTGAGAAAAGCATTTGCTAGCATGGATAAGGAAGGAGAGCTAAAATCTTACGATGAGGGTGAACTGTTGAAAATATCTATGATGGTATTTTCTTAGGCAAATGAGAGATTAGAGGAAAAGACTAAGAAAAAGGCAAGGGTACTTAGAAAATGCTTAGATAGATTCAACAAAGTACTGCCTATACTAATGAATTTACAAGTTAATGATGTTTTAGATAACAAGGAGATGGTAGTTAATGAATTTGATATCCATTTTCAATCACTTGAGTAGGCAACTAAGGATAGGTCAGGAAGGGAATACAAAGCAGATATATTCACAAAGGTATGTGCTTCTATTGTCAGCAATGTAAAATTGATAGATGAACACACTAAGGAAATTAAGGCATGTATCTTTGAAGATAATAGATTCTACACTCACTTTTTATAATCAGCCACACATGCAGTAGATGTAGAAAAATGCATTAAAGAAGAGGAAGACAATTGAGAAAAGTTAGCATCAATTTTTGAGAAGTCCAGTTAGACTATTACTGATTTGATAAGTTTGTAAGTAAAGTAATGGATAAAAGTAATATTCTCTAGATAGAAAAGGATAGATTTATTAAGGGATTTAAGATATCAAGAAGTTTATTGACTCCTAAATTGGAGATTGTGCAAAAAGAGTTTGAATTGTTAGAGTCAACTCACAAATCTTATGCACTATTCAAACAAACATACTTAGAGGTAGTTGATATAGAAGCACATGCCATGTGTGGTGAATTCAGGTAGATGAGAACCTAAAAAAGACATGGGACACTGATTTTGAAGCTTTGAAAGTGAATTTGGTTGCTATATTAAGGTTTGTATAGTATATTATTTGCCTTGATACAAAATTTTGACTTGTATATAGATTTTGTATCTCTTATTTTCCATTGATATCAAAGGGGGAGTAGTGTAGTGAAAAATGAGGAATTATACAATATAATGTAAGGGGGATTGAAATAAGAATATTATATTTTTAGAGCAAGTTCAATTTTGGCATGAACACTTAGTCTTTTTTACTAATTGTTGTGATCAGTGCCAAGGGGGAGATTATTGGAAAGTGACCAGTAGATGAAAGAATGGATGTTTTTTGGTGGAAACATAATTAGTTGATATGGTTTTTTTATCTAATAATCAATTTTATTGGAAGACAATCATGAAAAATGCCCAAGTACAATACATGAAATCAGTAATATAAAGTTGAATTGTTCGGTCAGCAAGCACATAATACTTATCATAAATGGATAAAATCTTGGATTTTGATAGTATGCAATGTATATATGCTTTATGTATGGTCACTTGTGTTAATATGTTGTTTGGCACATGTTTTGGTTCGAAAAGGTTAAATTGGCAATGTATATTAGTTATTTAGGAACATTTTTATAGATTGGACATATTGGCCTAGTTAATTGAATTATTTTACCAATTCAAGTAATTGACATTAGAGGGATGATGTCTAGATGTTGACCCTTATATAATACTATGCTATATTTCATATTGGCGTTTGTACTACACATTTTGTGAATAGTTTTTGCCTGTCATATGGATAAAGACTTGAGAAGGGTATAAAGAAAAGATTAATTCCATATGTGAGCATGGACTATTGATATGTATCGATGTTGTTATGATGTTATGTTTGTTATGTGTGAGCCTTTGTGTTGTATCATATTATATGCAAGCTTTGTTGTAGACTAATTGTGCATTGTGATGTCAATATAGACTATTTGATATTGTAATTGTTATCTTTGTAATTGGACACTGAGTCCCTATCAATTAGTGGTCTTTTCTTTTGTAATATGATTCCTAATAGGGTTGAGACCTATAAAAAGGACTCATGTACTAAATGCTATGTAATGACTCCTAATATGGTCAAAATAATTAACATAGAACTTTCAAATTAATACATAGTTGTGGGTACCATCTCCATTAGGGATATTGCTTGGCCAAGGTTCCGTAAAAAAATCGTGGTATTATGAGATCTTTTTTGTTTAATGTCTTACTTTCATTTATTGCTATATGTGGATGTTTATGGTTAAGTTACAGAGTTGCTAATGGGCTTAAAAGTGTTGCAATACTAATTCACCCCCACACCCCTCTCAATGTTGCTTGATCTTAACACTTCCATTGTGCTCATAGTTATACCACCTTTGAGGATGATATCAATTCATTTTTCCATAATTCTTGATATGTGTATTATCATATGATCATTCCAACTCCTATGTTAGTAGATCCCTTTTGTACTCTATTTCTTTCACATGCTTAGTTTCCCTTGGATTTTCCTTGCTTGTGGGAATATCATAGTGGAAACATCTTGTGGGTGCATGTATGCTCCATTAAAGTAGTTTCTCCCACTAAGGCATATGCAATCACTTTAATGTAGAAGCATATATATTTTGCTTTATTTTACCTTTTGCACACACACAACAACAACTCAATTCGTAGCTTTGATCTATTAGCAAAATTTCTAAGGAGCTATTGATTTCCTTGGATCCATCATTTCATCACATTACATGACATGTCTTCATGCATTATTCAATATTTGTATTTTAATACTATTATTTCCTTAGGTATAATCCTTATCTTTCAATGGATACCTTTACAATGCCTTCCTTTAAATTTGAACCCTCTATATTAGATTTCCTTGTGGACAATTCTTCACTTGGTTATCCTCTTTGATGGGTTAACTAGCATAACACAAATTGATAGACCTTTCAATTCCATATTTGCAATGACATTTTTATTTGCATGACCAATAGTAAGAAAATACCTTATTAGGATATATTTTTATGAAGCCTCTCTCTCTCTCTCTCTCACTCTCTCTCTCTCTCTCATTTCTTCTTTTTATCTTGGTTTTGGATTTGATACAGATCTAAGTCACTTGGGGGTTTGGTGTCTCTTTCTCTCCTTGACCTTTATAATTTCTTTTCTAATTTTTGATCTTCTTTATTGTGAGCATGAGGTAATCTCATACTCCTGCTAAACTGGGGACTAGATTTAATATCCTAAATTACAAGAACCTTTCATTAGATGCTCAATCAAGGCTCATTTTAGTGTTCTTGAGTTTTCATATTTGTTATTGTTGATCTTTCTCCATATCACGTATCATTCTAGCATCTTCTCTACTTTCCCAACCCCTAGACCATATTTTAATATATTTTAAGGAGAATAGGCTAGCCAAGCCAACCTATTCCTGAGGGTTAGCACCAAAATTTAAACGGGGGGCTCATTTCATTGGTCAAGTAGAAAATCTAAAATCTTGTTGCCTTCATTTAAGTTTTGTGTATGAAATATTCTGAGAGGTATATAAAAAACCTATCTCTCCTTGTTTGGAGCACGAGGTTGGAATTCAAGTTCTCTCCTACAATTTTGTAGCCAAGAATTCTGAAGAAACATCTCAAGCACTTAAGATATCATTTAAGGATAATGTTCTCCATTGTATCAAGCTTATCTCCCTTATGGGGCCAAATAGAGGAGACCTCAATCAATCAAGAAGGTCCTTTATCCATCCATATTCATTATTCATATTCAAGGAAAGAGAAGATCAAGCATAATAACATTGAAGACTTGAGGAGTATTTTCAAATCTATGCATTTTCAAAGGGTGTCCTTGATTCTTTCATCTATTTCAAAATCCAACAACTACATGTAACAACATACAAGAAATTGCAAGAATATTAATAGAAATTAAGATCTCAAAGATTGTTTATGAAGGCATAAGCATTTACATTGTAGATCTAATATCTACATTATATTTACAAGATTTCCTTTCATTCACATTTCATTTATATTTAAAGGTTGATTCCTCAATTAGGTTTGATTGAGTTGAACCCCCTCCTACATAATATTTTCCTTTTTTTTGGTGTGTAGGTACATGTGACACTCACATTGAATTGGATATGGAAATTGGAAGACCTTGTGAATAGTCTACAAGTAAAAATAGTCAAAAGTACAAGGAATAGGTCAATCTAGGAAACCCACTCTTTAGAGCAAGTCAACCCAAACAACCTAGTCCTTCTTGATTCACTTCAAATAACTTTACAAGTTACTTACATGCTCTAGTTTTTGTTTTTGGTAACTATAGTGACTCATTTTCTTTTTGTTATTCTATGTATTACAAAACTTATCTTTTATACATTTTTAGCTTGTTATTTTGCATCATTCAATCATCCTCCTAATCAACCCTCAATTTTACAATGAAGGATCATTGCACTATGTTAGCACTTAAGTTAGTGGACTACCTTCTTTCTAATTTAATCAATGATTGGTTAGATGATGCAATTGTACCATCTCAAATTGTAAACACTTTGATTTATGATGTTTTAGTTCCTCTTTAGTGCATTTGCATTATACACTTACACTTGGAGCACACACTTTCCCTTTTCTTTTTCTCTCTCATAGGCAAAATTAAGGTAGAACCTAAAAAATCCTCCTTGATTTTCCTTTTTCTCACTCATGGGATGAGGTAGGATCTAATTTATATGTATCCTCATCTTTCTAGGTCTTATTTACCAATTCTAATTGTGATTTATCAATCCCTAATACATATTACACCTAAACCTTCTGCAGTCCCAAAATCCTAGGTTACAAATCCAATACTTTAGCCTCCTAGGGAATAGGTCAGCCCAGGTGGAAGCTAAGGGCTGAATTTGATTCATTAATTATCACTGTAAGATCTTCATCAACGTCATCTAATTCAAGCATTCAAAAATACATGATACCATGAAGATGTGATGCAGAGGGTCTAGGGTTCTAACACTTAACTAATACTAGTTATGGTTTAATCCTTGAACCATCCAATGGTTCTTCCATCCTTTGTTATTTCCACCAATCTTGGTCTCCAAGACCCCCTTTCCCCAACTTGCCTCTTAGGTATAGTTGGACTAATGTTAGCATTTGATCTTCTTGTTTGAGAACTAGTCCCACTAGCCCTTATATGCCTTGGTCCTTCCCTTAGAACCCCAGACCCCTGCTTAGGATATTTTACTCACCATTCCTAGGTCCATCTTGATGTTGAAGATATCCTCCACATCCTTCTTGAACCTATCTGACACTTCTGGTCACATTAACAATCACTAAAATGACACTATCCACAAATAAGGCTAATTAGGCCTAATTGCATTAGGTATAATTTCACTATTTTAGCCAATTTATCCAAACTCTTCCACACAACCCTATTGAATACCATATGATTCTGAAAGCTATCACCTAGCACTTCTAGAATCCCAATTTCTAGAGTCCCAAATCATCCACAACCCTGTTCACCCTCAAGCCCTAGTTTTTAGGCTATCTTTTAGGCCTCTAAACCAATTTTCACAAAAAGACTTCTAGAAACCTTAAAAATTGACCCCAACCTTTCCAACCACTGATCTCATTTAGGGAACACCATATGGTTTCTAACCATGCCATAAAATTGGCCATATCAAATCATGGGTGTGCTCTGCAAACACATCTTCTGTTGTCTTGGTTCACCTACTCCTAGTTGTCAACCTGGGGCATCATTCCACACCTAGAAGATCACTCACAAAAATGCAAAGGAATAAAAAATAAAAAATTCACAAGGTCTAACCTATCATCCTACAAGGTTTCATGCATTTTCAATTGTGGATGATCAAGTTAGGACCATTTTTGTCTTTGCAATTTTGTGAATAGAGATCATAGGCCAGTCACATAGAAACTTTTCAAAATAGAAACTTGTGATGAAACTTGAATATGGAAAAGAGAGGTAAGACACCACACTACAAATTCTTGAAGCCAGATCATGCATCCCAATCTGTACACAGTCGTACTAGGGCATGAAAACTCTGTAAATACGATGAAAAACACAGAAATAGTCTATACAATTTTCTCACACATGTGGTATGCAATTGAAATTCCTTCTAAACTTGAAAAATATTCATCTGATGCTCAAAAACTTGAGCATGGGTGGTTACAACCACCCAAACATTCATTTGCCACTATCTTGCAAAAATTGCATTTGAGCAATTTTTGCTCTTTTCAAGTTTCGAGAAAATGAATGTTTCTAGACCTTAGCTAGGATCCCTAGGACCCTAGAAAGCACCAAGTGCCTTAGTTTCTCCATCTTAGAAACTTTTTACCCATTTAAAAACTTTTGACAATTTAGGACCTTGTCAACAATTTTTGCTCTTTACAAAAAAACTAGGACAAATTTGAATTGAAGGACCATTAGATCTTATTATACTCCTACAATACTCTTAACTAACTCCCTAAAAACTCACAAAACCAAAAAGGAAGGTTCTTTGCACCAAGATACAAGGGGATCATGAAGATGGATGGTATGTTATGATATGTTCAAATCTGATCTTTGTTTCTTCATATTTTGCACACATTTACACATATGTATGCACATGCACATGTTAGGGTTTCACTAATAGAGTAGATTCTTAGAACTTTCGAGCTCTTCACATTCTCGACCTACAATATAGAGTTTATGAGCACAACATACACAGAAAAATAAATATTTCTAATGACTATTCTTGGAGGTGGAAATCACAAAAATGGGGGGGTTGATTAAGAAAACTCTCATAGGTCCACCCACACACACCAATTTTATAACAAGATTGTAGGCTATCAAGTTTGCATCCACTGATCTAGAAACTACTTGCCTAGACATTTCTGAATAAGTTGGATTGACTTTGCCACAATGTCCCGAGAACATGTCCACCTTCCTATATAGTGTTTTGACACTTTAACACTAAGTGGACATTGTCCTAGAGGTCGAAGTTAAACAACAATTTTTGGTTTTTTTGTCGTGATCGTAAATCTATAGTTGAAAGTTCAGTCATAGTTTCTGATCCATAATTTTTAGAGAAAAAGGTACATTCCCTTGCATATTTTGAGGAAAGTAATTGATCATCTATTTCATCTTGAAGTATAGACCTATTTCTATTTCTTAATTAGGTTGATTGCATATATTTAGCACCTAGATCTATCTTACACTTGTTATTGAATCGATTGGTTCAATTCACTTTCACATTGTTAATTTCATGACAAATTACATTACATGAAAGAGGCCTTGCTTGCAGACTTCCTTAAAGAGATTTTGGTTTAGTATTAGCACCCCTTAATCCTACTTGGGGTTTTGTTAATCTAACTTGAATTGAATTGAGATTTATGTTTGGAAGTCCCTCTTTCTCTTCTATTGAGTAGCTTAGGGAGAAAGTGTTAATCTTCCTTATCTAGTTTGCATTGCTAGACATTAATGTCATTTCCCCTTTAAACAACAATGAAAAACCACTCTAGTCACACTAACCATATTATTTTATGTTAGATAATGTTAATTCCTAAACCAAGGTTTAATTGAGGAAAATATCTCTATACACAATATTTTCTTTCTTTTCTACGTGTAGGGATATGTGACACTAATATAGAGAAAAATGCATATTGATTAGAAAATTGGCTATAATCTACAACCAAGATTATCAAAAAGTATAGGGGATAGGTAGAGTGAGTCACCCCATTCATGGGCACAAGGGACTGAGCCGCCCCATTCTTGGGAATAGGGTGACTAGGTCACTCTATTCCTCCCATATCAACTTTAGTTTTGGTCTAAAAACATGCTACAGTCTGCCCTTTTCTATTTCTACTTCCTGAATTAGTTTGTCTATTTAGGTCACCCTGTACATGTAGAAATCTACCCTTTCCTCCTATCAATCCTTATATATTGCACTTACATTTATAAATAAAATTTACACACACAACCCTCTATTTACAATGAAGGATTATTACATCCACTTAATGCTTGGGCCTTCTTAAGCCTAATAGATCATCTTCTTTCCAATGCAAGAAAAGAGATAGACCTAAGTTTCCCTACTTGTCCAAATATCACAATGAACCTTATTTCTTTTATTATAGTGTCAATTTCAACCAAGGCACAATGATGTAAGTAGATACATATGCAATGTGTGGATGGATAGATACAACAAGATTGTTTTACTAAATGCTTCAAAGAAGTGTTCATTAAACAAGTTTTAGACATATTCAAGCTCAAATTCATGGGCATAGTGCTTGTATCATGGGAATTTGAAGAGGATTAATACTTCATTTGGGAGCTAAAGATACCTCAATTAAGTCAGCCTAGAGGAGAAAGTAAAACATTTTTTTAGCTTATTCATTGCCAAGTAAAAATCAACTCAAATAGAGAGATGAAACCTAGGTTCACATGGAGGGTGGCAGAGGGGGGGGGTGGGGGGAAGATATTCCCATAGTGAGGCAAAAATAGGAATAAAGACACCCATGATAAAAATAAAAATAAAGGGACTACAAAATTACGAAGGAGGTTACTAGCTAAGTTGGAAAAATTACAATAGTGCACAACATGGAAAAATAAAGATGTTTAATAATAGAATTATGTGCAGAGTAGTTAAAAAATGCTAAGGATATGACAAGTGAGGTAAAAGCTAGGAAGGCTTGTGTAATGATATAAACCAACAAGCTTATGAAGATAAAATATGCAAAGCTTAATTTTTGAATGATTAAATTGTTAAGAGATAGAAAGACAATTGTAGGTCCATACAATGCAAACTGTTTGATTGAACGAAATTATTACTTTTTTTGTTTCAGTCTAAAAATGAAGAGACTATGCTTTAGTTTGAGTCTATCTTTTGAGGTTTGAAATTGTAGAACACAAGGAGATTTCATTACATCACAAGACTTGCTCATATTGAAAGACTTGAAGTTCAACTATTTTGATTTCATGCAGGAGATGCCAAGAGATATCTTTTTTGAATTTCATTAAATTAAAAATTTAACAAAAATACATGTGATGTAATAAAACTAAACACTAAGAAGGATATCTCTTAAAATTGCACCTTTTTTTTCTCCCCTAAGAATAGAATTGATAATTTAAAATTCTATTGTAATAATAGGCTAGATGTTCAATTCCTATGTTGCCCTATAAAACAGATTTAATTCTATTTTAAATTTAATCCATGTCTTAATTAAATATTAGTTCTAATTCTAATAAAAAAGGTAACCTAACCTTAATCCTAACTGAAATAAAACTTTAATCCTAACCATACTTCAAATTTAACTCTATTTGTTTTCCAAACTTCATATAACCCTAACCAAAATTGAATTACAAGCTTACTCATAATTTAAAGGTAACCTTAACTTATGGACCCTAATTGAACCTTAACTCTAATTGAATCTTATCCACAACCATAATATCACTATAGTTATATCATAATAGTAACCTTAAAGTATAAATCTTAAACTATAAAAATTCAAAAAAAAAAAAAAGACATATCATAGGCCTTCTCACAACTATATGCATATTACATTACATAACATTTAGAAACACACAAAATTACCTTTTTATTACATTCCATAACATTTATAAATACAAAATATTACTCTCTTTTTACATTTTTATTACATTTAATCAATAATATCTTTTAACACCTAAAATTCATAAAATTTATTCAACCCACATCAAAATATAATTGAAAGTCAATGGGCCCTTGGTCTATTGGTGAAGTTGAATGGCTCATAAAGAGCCCACCAGGGATCAAATCTTGCTGAGTGCAAGGCTCAAAGATATCATAAGGGATGAGGTCGAGATCATGCCCTAAATCTTGTTAGTTCCTACCATGGTAGGAAACTTATGCATTCGTTAAAAGCGAATGATCTTATTAGTTTGTCCAATCAGTGGCTTTTTTTTAATATTTATTTTCCACTATAGACAAATCTTTTTTTTTGACATTTTTCCAAATTTAGTAAAACTTATTTTTATGCAATTTGATTGGCCTATGTGTGCTATAGTCATGAGTTTGAAAGTTTTTCATTTTTTTTTAACACAAAATAATTTATTTTTTCTCTTTTTCCAAACTTTAGATATCAATACTAAGAATAATAATAAGAATAAGAATGAAACATCTTGTCAAACAATTATAGATTGTAGTTACAGTTGTATTCTATTTCTAAAAAATCAACACAAACAAACAAAACAAGACAACATGATAAGCAAGTAGAAAAATGACATTTCTTGTCATTTATTATTATTGTGGTTACAGTTGTATTCCATTTCTAAAAAATCAACATAAACAAACAAAACAAGACAACATGATAAGCCATTAGAGAGATGACATTTCTTGTCGTTTATTATTGTTGTGTTGCATAAATTTGCTTGGAAAGGATGCCAGGGGATATTTTTCTTTATAGTTGTGGCTTATAACTTATTTTGAGATCAACATTTGTCCTGTGTGAGCATTGGTTATGGAATCCTCTAGAATTGTTGTTTCCTTATTTATAGCATTAGTTGAATTTTTTTAATTTACATTTCTAAAGGCTTTCGTCTCTTCCTACTGGAGTACAAAGTGTGTCTGAGATTTTTCTATTCTTTTCATTTGAGATTATATTGTGTTCTAGTTTTTTTTTTTTTGTGATCATCATATGTACATGGAATCTATTTATGGAAGCTTGTCCAAATCTATTGTTTAGAACATATTGTATTGTAGTTGTATTGTTTTTTGTGATCATCATATTTACATGAAATCTATCTAAGGAAGCTTGTCCAAATCTATAGTTTAGAATCGATTTTGTTATAAAAGAATTGAGTTTTTTGTTTCAAAATTTGAGATCCATTTTTCAAAATTTGAGATCTATATGATCTATGATCTATGACTTATCTATGTTGTGTAAGTAAATCTTGGTGTTATAAATCTTGCATCGTGGTTTTATATGTAACATAGCATTGTTATCCTTTGAATCTATTGTTTACTAAGATGTTGATTGAATAAGGGTTTCTGCAAAATATCAAAACTATTCTTCACCAACAATCATGCATGGCATTTGGTTTAGAATGTGGCATTTATTTTTAGAGTTTAATATAAGCTTTATACAATTATCATTAATTCTAAGCATGTTATAGAATCATAGTTTCATGTATTTTTAGCAACTGTAATTTATATAAGTGTTGCATCTTGGAAACTGCCATAGATGATCAACTTCTTCTTTCAATTTTCATATCCACAAAAATATTATATAGAATGCATATTGTTCATGATCCTGATTTGGGGACGTTACAACACATAAAATATAAAATGAAAAAAAGATAAGCTATCACATGGTTTGTATGCTGCAATTTATGTGTTGTCATTGTTTATGAGATTCAAGACAATACTAAAATAAACAAGCAATCTACACCGTACAAGAAAGATGAAGAGCCATCAAAGCAGTTGTTGTCTTGGAATGTAATTTAAATTTGTATATAAATTATAACTGTTCAACAAATAAATGATTAATAACAGTAGACAAAGAATTAATAGAAACCCTAGTACAAGAAGTTCTTAAAATTATATATTATATATAAAAAAAGGTACTACTAATGTGAAAAATAAAAATTGTGGCAGATGGGCAACTTTAATACAGTAAAAATAGCAATACCTCTGTTCTCATATGTTCTTTTGATTCTACCACTTGAGCAGCAATGTAGTCCATTGGTTCAAAACTCTCACCACTTGGTGGCATGAGCCTAGAGTCCCAAGAAAACAAAGTAGATATTGCCATCAAGGTCACTTCCCAATGCTTCATTAGGATGGGATCTATAACCATTATGTGGAAGAATTAAGCAATCAACCAAGTGATACAATCCAGGAGAATCAACTACTTCTAAGATTTGTACATCACCACGATGCAAGCAAGGATTTTTTGCCACAATCACTTTTCCTATTATAATGCTCAAGGCCTATTTTTCTTTCTACAAAGCTTGTTCCATTTTCAAGAAAGCAGCCTTGTAGGGGAGGGTTTGATATTTTTATGAAACATTGCCCGTATTTGAGCTCCCCTATTTCATCTAGACAACCCATTAACCATCTTCCATTAGGGACAAAAATCCTAGATTTTTTACGAAGCTCTTATAATTGGACAACTCTTATAGAAGAAAGCATATCTTTTAAATGTGATTCGTTTTGAGGCTTGAAACCAACACTCAACATCATAGCAACAATGTTTTTTAGATGTCTTGTGCATGATGTGGTTAATACATCAAATGCCACTTCCCCATTTTCAATCATTTGATTGAGCTTATCAAGCATTAAATCTTGCAGTTCATTGAAAGTGGTGTCACGGACTAAGAGAGTCGATAACAAAATAATTATCTAATTCAAATGGTTTCATGAAGCTACTAACTTGTTTTGATTGTCTTTCAGAAGCAACATAATTTATGCAGAATGCTAAGGTGATACATTAAATTCCACCCAATTTAGATTGGTACTAACAGCTGCTACTTTCACAGTACCTACTCAATAGAGAAAACAAAGTGGAAGTGGTGCACGTAATATATGGTTCTTAAACTTTACAACTCTCTCTAATAAAGAAAATCTACATTGTGCTTGTCTTTGATTCTTTGAAAGTAAAACCTCTTGAGCCTTTCTATAGCAAATAACCTTTAGACAGAATGGTCTCCTCCTTTTTTTTCCCCCAAAATAGAATCATCTATTTTCAAAAACCAGCTCGGTACATGACCTTTCTACCAAATCTAAAAGTTAAGCACAACAAAAAATGTCTCATTTCATGGGATGCTTATATAATCTTGGCTAGTCATTCATTGGTGGGGTTCAAAAGCTTTGGAGGAGAAGTGTCATGTCAGAAAGCCAGGCCAATCTTTTACTTAGGAAGCAATTAAAAGGTTAGGGTATAAAACTATTTCTGTGTTATGGGTTTTTGTTTTTGTTCCTTCTTTTCTAATATTTTGAAACTATCTACACATGTTGTGGCAACCTTGATGCTGACCTTGCTCATCTACATGTGTCGGAAGAAAACTCGTTTGATCTGCATAACGAGGTTATCTTGGGAAGAAAGAAGATTAATATTTAGGATAAGAGAATTTATTTTGTATGCTTTTTGTTTTGAATTTTTATGTTGTTGTGGCCTTTTTCAAGCAGAGTTGAGATCTAGTTAATCAAGAGTTAAGTGTTGGTTCATCCATCTGGATATTGTATGGTTATTACAATCTTTCCAATTGAAACATCTAGGGTGGAAGATGTGGTTGCTAGGAAGTTTTTTCAAGAGTGTTATCCAACCAAAATTGGTGTGTCATTTGAAATCATGGTTTGCTATGTTAATCTGTTCTAAATTCTTATTTTTTTGTTTCTACCAATTATAGTAAGGGTGTTTGATTGCTTATGAACTATACGTATTTCACTGTATTCTTGCAATAGATTACACATCAATCAAGATATGCATCTTTTTGCTCGATTTTCTTAGTCCCAATTTTGTTTAAAACATAAGGGTGTCTGCCTATTGCAATAGGCTACATTATCCTCTGATTATTTTAAAGTTTTCCTATTCTATGGGTTTTGGGGATTTTTTGGTTAGGGTCCAAACATGTTTTTTATAAATTTATCAGTATGCAATATTTATTCTTTTGGCTCTTATACATTTTGGATGAAAAGCACAGACATCATTCTAGTCAATTTTTCCCCTTGGCAGAGTTCGGCAAGAGCGTGATTTGCATTATTAATTTTTTGTTTGGTATAATCTGGCAAGATTCTAGCCTGCATTTTTGTTTTTCCATATTTGGCATTGTCTATTTTGATTTCTAATTTTAATGAAGATTTACTAATGTATTCCTATCAAGTCTATAGGCAGTCAAGACAGTATTAAGAATATAGTATACTTTTGGATACAAGGCTCATTGAAACTTGTTAGTGACTTTCCTCATACCACAAATTATTTTTTGCAATGAAGCTTTCTATAGTGTGAAATGATTAACTGAGATTTTTTCTAATATTACACACTTATACGTGTGTAGCATACGCATATACATTGTTGGATAGGGCATAATATTTGTTCCATTAAATGTTTCATAGGAATAACAATGGCCCATCACAATTAGTGTAGTTAGATCAATTGAATACAATTGGTCAAGAACCAAGTTATGACAATAGGAAATAATAATGATATGTTGACTTGTGAATAGTTGGATTCAACATTCCACTACTTGGTAGAACAAACAGGATCAGAATCAATGATTGTTAATACATAATGAATAGAAGAGTATTGTACCTTAAGGTTGACCCACCCCCTCTCCTCCCACCTAAGCCCCACCACAACCAACTCAAATTGGGGAGCTAACTCAGCTTGAACCATAACAATTGGAAGGAATCTTCATGCATTTTGTGGAAGAAGTGTGATAAGACAATTCAAGAATCTTAGACTTTTTGTGGAAAAAGTGTTGTAAAAGGCATTTTGAAAATATATTTGTAGAGATTTATGTTGGTTCAGAAGAAAGTGTTAGTGTGTTGATTTGAGAAGCTTAGATGTCTATTGCATTTTCTACAACTTTTGATGCATTTTATAATATCACATTCTTGTAAAATTTGAGAGGGCCATCAAATTAAGATGTCATGATATGTTGGAAAATGGGTTACTTTATGGAGTGGATTCATGGATAGCATGATGTGCTTGGAAGTGCATGAATTTGCATAGTAATCTCATTGGCATGAGAGAGACATTTTCAACTATTCCTTATCCTCTCACCCACTCTATATGTTGTCAAAGCTTTCCTTAGCCGGATGTCCCCTTGTGTCTACTCAGTCATTTTATGGAATGTGACAAGAAATTATATCACTAAATGCAACATCCCCATCAAAATTGGAGATATTTTAATTTCATAATAATGAGGTTCACTTCTAAAAGAGAGGTTTACACAATTGAAAACTTTATAGTTGTATTTTATGACTTTACAGCCAAAACACAGAGGCCCTCATATGACGCATAATCAAACACTAATAATCATATTTATTGCTTTCATTTGAATCATCCAGTGTTATGATTCAAGAGAAAAATTTAGACAAGATACTAATTTCAATTTGTTGCTTAGTCATTATGATACCTATTTAAGATATTACTTTTAGATTTTTATATCAATTTTTTTAAAATGTTATAATTAGTTTGTATGTTCCTAATTCACATTTAGAAATGTTACACAAAGATCCAACAAAATTAACTCACTTTCTTCTATTTATTTTTTATTTTTTTAAAAGTTACCAACCCCTAGATCTAATGTGCATATCATAGCTACAATGTTACCAATTTCAATATTGATGAACTTAAAATAGAGTCAGCACAGATTTCACTAAGAAAGAAGTATTAATGTTGAAGAAGATAGGGGAATAGGGAGTGGGACCAATATATTCGTAGGGTACAATTGAAATAAAGACATTGATCATAATCATATTTCATGTCACTAATAATATTTTCCTTAGATACTCATGCGAATTTTCATTCATAGCCCCATGTAAAGTGATATTCATTGACGTCCAATGATTTTTAATAAGAATCATTGCTGCCAATCTATCAATAAAAGAACATTTCCCACTCAAGAACTTTCTTATTATATTTTCCATCATTAGAATATCTCATTGGTAAAATAAATAAATTGATTGATTTATTAATTTATTGCTATAATAAATAAAACATAACAAAACAACACAAAACTAAAGAGTATTATTGTGCATCTTCTTGATTCTTTTCAATCATGAAAACTTGTGCTATAGAAAATAATTGTGACATGTTTTTCAAAATCTTGAACAATTACTTCCTCTATTAAGAGAATTATACTAGTGACTAATATAACTAGCTTTAGAAATTTCAAAGACTGTAGAATTTGACAATTGGAAAGTTGATAACAGACTTTATAACTTGAAAATGGATAAGCAACTATGTATTCCAAGGCCACAATGGGAATGTCCCATTATAGGACCAATTCAATCAACTACAATGCGACATGTCTTCATATGTGACTATTCATGTGTCGAGCAATCTCTAAGGACATTGATAGGTGAAGACTTTCTAAAAAATGCTTCAGGAACAATCTTCTATGCTAATATTATTTCACGATTCTTGTTGAATTATATGGACTTGGTACAAGAAGCAATAGACATTGAGAAACTAGCAAATGCTTATGTACAAGAGTACTTTGTGCCATCGATAGGATACCATGAAGCAATTTGTGCATACGGAGGAACTCAATGTGTATCTAGTGTTGGTGGCCTCTTTTCCCATAAAACACTTGAAGAGTGTGAGGTCGCATCATGCATTTATAGTGTTGTGCATCTAGCTATTACTAATGAATGTGATCTTATTCTAGTTCATGCATTAAATGCACATGTTGTTCACTTGGGTAAATATCTTGTGAAAAGAGTGACACGTGTACAATGCATTCATGTCTTTGTACACAAATCTACCCAAGGGAACTAGTGTTCCATGTGAACAGAAGCATCCAAGTGAGAAATAACTCCCAATTGAAGCAGATCGACTACTCCAACTACAGATTTGACTACTCCAACTCCTTCAACTGAGAGCTCTTCATGAACTATTTGATTGTCTAGTAGTACTATAAATTGACTTCTACTCATAAATTGAAAGTACTAATGTCCCAGTTCAATTATCATGTCGTCCTTTTCTTATGGTTACATGTATGTATGAAGTGTGAAAAATACCATAGAAACTATTGTCCTTTTCCTATTGTTACATGTATCTACAAAGTATGGAGAATATTGTGGAGACTAGGTGCTCTATCTGGGCACTTTATGCTATCAATGATCAAGTATGTACAAGTAATATGAGTATTGTATCGATATATGAATAAAAAGATTATGAAAGTAATGTCTCTTCTAGCTTTGCTATGAATCTAATTGGATGTAAACTTGGGATACTATAATTACTATAGAGAAATTTAGAACTTGAATACTAATTATAATATTAACATGCAATGAATAGTGGAATGCATTATCATTCAAATAATGCATTGATGCAAAATTAAACATTGTAAATGATAGTTCATCTGTTGCACATTTATATTAATGATATTTGTATGATTATTGCCATAAAAAGTATATTGACAAAAGAATCACACTAAGTTGAAGATATATCTTAGAACTAGTATATCTTAGAACTAACTAGTGCTCAATAAATTCTAAGAAATGTTCCTTGTTGCAAACAGGTTTTTCATCTCCACATTACACAAGTATGGATTTTCTTGATGCATTTGTTTCGTAAGATCACAATACAGATCACCTCTCTGAAAGTCTAGAATCTAGTATTCTTGAAAAAATTCTAGAACTACTAGATGGATGCCAAAGAAAAATATTGGAAAAATATGTTATGATAAGCACATTGTCATGTTTAGATATGATGGATGGGGAGACATTCAGCCAATACCAAACACCAATCAAATTCGTGTTCTATCCCCATTCATGACTAATGGTGAATTAATTTACCTAAAACATCTAGTGCAGGAATACAGGGAAGCTCATATCATAGTTCATTGTCAAGATATCATAAGACATTTCCCTTCTGGAAATCACACTGCAAAAGAAATTTACAGCCATTTTCAATCCAGCATGCAAGACATTATTCTGTGAACTATCACCATTTAGCATGGTTGTTGAAGATGAAATAATTTTATCCATAATAAACCTTGTGGTAACATATCCAACCTTTTTACTCGAATGGATTATAAGACATGACAACACAACGATTCTTGGGCATGTTAGAATATTCAAATGTGAAGAATGCTTCTAAGAGGGGGGGTGAATTAGAAGTATTACACTTTATCCATTAAAACTTTTAACTAAAAGTATATTACATGCATGTAAACATATGAAATAAACATGAAGTAAACACATGCCTCAACAACACATAACACTAGATTTTGGTTACCCAAAAACCCTCCAGGAATAAGAAGGTAAAACTGGGGTGGGGATGATACCCACAAAATCACTGCAGCAATAATTGTTTTGACCACTTCTGATGGTCTAACCTGTGAAAGGCCTACCTTGTTAAAGGCTTTACACTGTATCAATAATGACCTAGTTAAAGGATTTACAAACACTTTTCATTAAGTGTCACCCTGTTAAAGGATTTATAACTTAGCTGTTAAGCTAACCTACCAACATAGGATTTCCTTTCTAATACAATTGCTAGAGAGTATTAGGTATAATAAACCTGATAGCTTACAATCCTTGATTGCTGAATTTAGGCACTTGATCTGCTCTCTCTGATCTTGATTCTCTGAGATCTGATTTATGTTCGTATCCCTTGCTTTGTTTTGATCAACATAATATCTAATTGTTGTTCTTTTCCTCTAAGTCTTTGCACTCTTCACTTTGAATTTCACTATAGCTTCCCATATATTTCTTTTTCATCATCTTCAAAATGAGATTTTGTCTTCCTTATAAAGACTTTCAAAGACTTAAGGTTAGGTATGGATCTACGACCCATATTAAATCTTTATTTCCCCCTCATTCCTTGCACTTTCATTATTGGTTGCATGCCTTCTCCATTTTTCTTATTGGCTGCATGTAGATTGCATAGGAAATACAAAAGATGTGATCTTATCACTTAGATCCTTCAAGATTCATCATATGTCGGCCATAAAAATGGTTTACATTTGAATTTTTTCCTTTTCAATCTCATATGCATGTGCATTATGTATTACTCGACACTTTCCAATTCTTGATGCTCGGCACATATAAGAAACTAGCTCACTTGGCTCCTGTAGTGATTCTATCTTGCTCAGCATCATCTATGACTCGGCACCTAATTATTACTCGACACTTGTATCATGCTTGACACTTGTAGTCACTCGGCACCTAAAGATTGCTCGACACCTGAAGATCATTCGACACCTGTTGGAATTTTGACTCGGCATACATAGTGTACTCGGCTTCAATGTAGAAGGTGGTTAAGTGTGTTGGCACTCAAATGTCAAAACCATTCTGAGACTAATAGGGCAATGGTATGATAATGATATAGGAGCCTTGGCAACTGAGACCATAAAGCACCATTACTCATGTCATTTTTTGTTTGTATTTGAGAATAATTTCACGTCACTTGGCATTCATCCTGTAGTGGATATTGGGAGATGGTGCCTTCCTTATTGATGAACTAATGATTACAAGATGACAACCACCACAAGAATATAGTGATGATGTATAATCTTATGTTTATCATGAATGAAAGTTCACAACTTGCATGTAAAAGCTATAATATTTTCCATTGTGGCATAGTATAATATGTATCTGGTCATTTCAATGTCATTTGTTTCTTAGTGAAGTATCCCTTTAGGCCTCAACAAATGTACTACAATATGTATCTAGTAATCTCCATCTCACTTTATAATATATTAGAAGTCATTTTGAACTCCGACTATTGTAAACATGCAGATAGCTTTGTTTAGCTAACCATGTTTTTGCAAAGTTTGCTAATGACTAGTAATAGTTTGATCTACTACGTTTAGTGTGTGCACAATGATTATGCTATGCAATAGATTATTTTCACATGTGTAGAATAATAACTAGTGACCTAATTAATATTGTGAAGGTTTTATTATGCTTTTCTTAATATAATACTTTGATTGCAAAACAGGAAAATCAACAAGGATCAAATACACAAGCTTGACAATTGAGTGAAGAAAAAAATAGTAAGTAAAGTTATACATTTGATTAGAATCCAAAAATTTCAAAGTTAAAAGTTTCCAAAATTTGCTTGTTTCCTTCTATATTATTTCCTTAAGATCCATGTTAGCATTTCATAAGATCTCTATTGGCATAGGTTTTTGTGTTCAAAGTAATTATTGCTAACAAATGTACTACAATATGTATCATTTCCTTAAGATCCATGTTAGCATTTCATAAGATCTCTACTAGCATAAGTTTAAATGTTTAAAGTAATGATTGCTAACAAAAAAAAATCAAAGAAACTGTGTGCTTGAATAGATGTCAGAGATGTAAACTTACTAATTGCATTGTCTTCTTGACAAACTTACAAAATCTACAATCAGAACCTCATAGAATAGATTAGAACGCATATATACATTTGTAGGTCGAGACCACCCGCAATCTAAGAATTTGTTTTCCACTTTTTGAACTATGTCTCTGGATTGGTGACCCCTTTGCAGTGAATGGAGCATAGATCCACAGAACATGATGACTAAGTTGGATGAGAACAAACAGAGCACGTGCCTACCTATGATGAACTTGTAACAAAAGAATGGATGGCACTAATCTTGATAATATTGGTAGATTTTACACTAGTCTTCACAGTGAAGAATACTTAGTGGTTTGTAACGTTAATTTTCGTGAGTATGGTAGTCATATTGTATGCATTTGGTATGTAACCGCACAACATACAATAACAATAATGTCACTAGTCATGACAATAGCAATGACATTTAAGTATTTATTGGCTAGTAGTGTTATGTGTGAGGCCTCGCCCCGACCCTTTGTAGCCTTAGTTGTTATTTTATCATTTTGACACTCACGACTCGAGATGGTCGAGACATTATCAGATACTTGAACATATCATATTATTTCATGTTGTGTGATGTTGTTTTCAGTTATTGATGTCCGTCATTTAATGCTTTATGTATATGTAGGTGATGAATTAAGTAAAATGTAGGATCAACACATTGATTTTGGAATCTTTATGATTAAGGATATAAGTAGGATGCAAGAAACCCTGATTTATGTATGTTTCAATTCATGTAAATTTCTGACACGTATATATGTACATGTGATTTTCGGGACTACTGATGTGTGCAATGAGTGTGCAGATATTTTAGTCGAGGAAACCGACGGAGGAACAAAACTAATCTCTATGTGCTAATTTTGGAAACCTTGTTGTTCGTAATTCATGTATTTGTATTGTGAGATGTATGCATATATCTCCTTGTGATCAGCAAATGTTAATGTTCGTAACTATGTTCTGTTAGTGTCGCTTGACACTCGTGATATTGTTTGTGCTCCTCAGCGTGCTAGTTAGGGTTAGCTGTGTAACCCTTGGACCTAAGTCGGACTAAGTTAGTGTCAGTTTGCTAATTGAGTTCTTAATCGGGGTTAGTCATCCCTAATCTGGATTAGTGCTTAATCTGCTTTTTAGTGTTGTTTGATGGTCCTAATTATTTCTTAGCTTTTGGTTGGCTCTAAATACCCAAAGGGTATGGGTATGGGTTAGGGGTCTTTTCCAACCCCTAAGCCCCTTTTGTTGACTTTTGAGGCCACTCAAAAAGTCTCTTTTTGCCTTTGTGCGAAAATTGCTTGTAGTCATCATGAGTTGTCTTACCCCACCTTCTTTTAGTGCCTAACCATAGTGCAGGTTGAGTTAGGAGTTTCTAGAATTTCTAGTGGGTGGAAATAGTTATTGCTCCTTTTGGGTGGTTGAGTTGGAGGCTTATTTAGAGGCCTTCCTTGGACTAGTTGGTTGTTACCCAATCTCTACATTTAGAGAGGAATTCTTGAAGGTTGAAGGAAGGAAAGGGATACTTTACTCAAACTTGTTCATTGCCATTACCTCTTTGTGAAGGTTGGAATCCTCATCTCCCTTGTTCAGATTTCAGTCTTGTTTCATGCTTATGCTACCTTGCTGTTGTTTCAATGTTTGTATGTTTGTGGGTATGTTGGGAAGCTTTGGAAACCATGTTATTTTTGGTTGATTTCCTTTCATGTTTATGTTTGCAATTTTGAGATTTTTCTTGCATGGGTGTTTTGGTATTACTCACCCTTGGAGAAGGCAGAAGTGACCAATTTTGGGAAAGGTCTGTTTAGTCGGACTCCATCCAGTGTAGAGTCTCTTCTCAGGATGAGAAGAGGGAGAAAGGGTAGGGTGTTATGGGCCCCTACCTGTCAACACAAACCTTGTATGATTCTGGTATGTTGAAATGGAAGAACGAAAGTTCTTGGTATATAGCCCCGATTGGGCATCTGTTGGTGTTGTGCTTGACTTCTCCTGGTTGGAAGAATCCACCTTTTCCTAGTATTGATTCATTGTGAATCCTATTGTGCATACCATGTATGATTATGCATGTTTGATTGTCTCTGGATTATGCTTGGTTGTCACCCGATCAGATATTTGTTTCCTCCATGGTTCTAGAGATGTGTTGCAGAAAACATTATAAATCCCTGGATGAGGGTCATGAAGAAAATTAAGTTATATTGTTGAATTTGGGATTGATATCCTATGTAAATTGGTATTTCAAACTTTGTTGGATGGGCAACGAAGCTGGGTTTTCTTCCTGATTCTTTCCTGGCTGAGCCTTTGAATCAGGTTTGCCAATAAAATTGGTGTTTGAGCATATTTGGTTATCATGTGATTTAATAGTGTATTAAATTTAATATGGTTGCACATTAAAAATAGAATAACGGATAATGTCATGAATTGTGATATTTCAAGTTTTTAAATTGTTAAGAAAGAACAAATTGATAGAATGAAATTTCCAAGTTGATGTATAAGTATTAGATGAATTAGGATTCCTACCTTGAGAACTCAAATTTTCTCTTCTTTGTTAAATCTCCTTATGATCAAATCAATTGGACTAAGAGATTATGTATCTCCTTAAATTTTTAAAAGCATAAATCAGTTAGTTTATCTTTAACCTTGCCATGTATTGTATATCGGCTGCATTAAGTTTTATGTTGATTGTTATATGAATTACCATCCTAAACTATACTTAGTCCAATGAGTAACTCACGCTATCATTGTAATAACTTATCATGAGTAACTTAGACTATTGGAGTAGGAAACCAAATAGATGGTGTCGATTGTATAAGATGTAATTGTAGTTGGCTATAGATGATTGTTCCTTGTAATGTAGGTATCATTGAAATACATAGCATCTGAGGTTCATGAAAATTATTAAGTAGGAATTCATAAGAAATTTACGTAGATTTTGATGATCTTGAAATAGTTGATTTTGTTGAGCATAATGCATAAAAAAGTGGTAGATTAATATCATTTAAGAATTAAAACACCAATCCTATAAGACTACATAGTAAGACCTTAACCATCAAGTAAGTTTTAAAAAAAAACACATATAAAAGAGGCCTGTAGAAGCACATTTTCATTCTGGAAATTGTATGGAAAACTCAAAATTTGGTTGATGCTATTACAGACAAATAAAATATTCACATCACAATAAAATAAAATAAAACCTATAACCAAATTCTTTTCATTATGACAAAAATATTATAGTTTTAGCAGATATCCTAAATATTCTAACTTTGCTACCTATAAAACTTTTTAACATTAATGCTTTATCCATCCATGGGGGACGTCAGCTTTGGATTGAATATTTAATAAGTTTAAACCTTGCAAGTATTTAGTCATCATTGGGATGATGTCACATTGGTCCCTCCTTTTTAATGCTGTTGACCATGGAAAGGGAGTAAAAGTTGTTTATAAAAAACTTTGTTTAAAGTTGGGTCACGTCCCCTTTATCTTGGCCTGCGCAAGTTTTTAAAAAAGTTTGCACTGAAGGTGGGTTGGGCAGAGCGTTGTCCCAAGGACAACGCTTGGCAAGCGCTGCCCATGATGGCAGTGGAGGGAGGGTGTAGGTGTGTAGGGGGAAGAAGGGTAGGGTTAGTAGGTTAGTTAGTTAGGTTAGCTTTTTATGATAGTTATTTTTGTATTATAAGTTATTTATTAATAATTTTAATTGTTAGTTGTTTTTAGTAGTTAGTTTAATTAGTTTAAATTTTAAGTTATTTTATTTTTTTAGCATGTTAGTTTAGTTTGTTCATAGTATTAATAGTTAGTATAGGTGTTAGATTTTAGTTTTAGTTAAATTTAGTTATTTATATATTCTTGTTGAATGTAAATATTTAGAATGTTTTATTAGATTATAATTTTTAAATAAATTGTTATTAAAACGAAGTACATTAAATTGTATGATAGGAGTTATTACAGTTGGTATTTTTTTTTGTTAATATGTTGTTAAAGTTAAGTAGTTAACATACTAAATCCGTCTTAAAATTATTTGAGATTTATTATAAATGGTTATATTTTTCCTAAATCAAAAGTTCGTATTATTTTACCTTGAAATGCTTTAGATTAAAAAAAAAGGTTGTAAAATTAAAGGAGATTATTAGATTAAATTTTAACGTTGATTATTCACCTAGAGAATTCTTTTGTATTGTGAGAGTTGAAATTTTGATTTGATCATTCTAAGTTATAATAGATTGCTCTTAAATTGAATATTAATGTAGCTATTGTCGATATCAGATTTGTATCGAGAATTCATATTTAACAATTCAATTCCTCCTTAAGACTATAAACTTAAGACGTTATGTGGAGAACTTATACTTTAACCTTGCACATATATATATATATATATATATATATATATATATATATATATATATATATATATATATATATATATATATATATATATATATATCAAACTTATAGTTTGATTATTTATTATACTTTAAAAAAAAAAAAGATTTGGTGTGTTTTTGCCCTCGTAGGTTTGGGCATGACATTATGATTGATCATAGTATGGAAATAATGTTTATAATGGAGATAAGCTACAAGTAACTATCGATAAAAGATGATTATGAAGAATATGAAAATAGTCATTTTTTAGCTACTATTTTTTGGAATTACATATCGTTTTCATTTCTTTATAATTGAAATTGTTGTTTGAGAGGATTGGTCATTTGTAATGTAATGTAAATATGTTTGTATTGAAACATGTCTTAACAAAAGTTTAATTGTGATATAGAAACATAAAAGAAGAAATGAAGAAGACATATAGGGGTGTTCGCAAGAAAGCATCTAGTCGATTTTCACCAGAGATAACATTGCCCAAGCTATGAAGACAAAAATGGCTAGGAAGTTTCGACACAACAAAACAAGAAACCTTTGCATATGACATGGCCAACATGTCAATGAGAGGCAGTAGTGCATACACCAACTTTTTCCATGTCAACTATACACCTCATAATCAACCTTGCAATGTGCAGAGCACTCAAATCTTAATTGGAATGAGATCAAACAGGAAGAAAACTAAATTCATGAAGTTGTTTGAATTGCAAGAACGTACTAAAAAAGTTGAAGAAAGCAAAGATATATGTCATTTTGCAATGGATTTAAAATCTGTTTGAAAGAAAAAGTCATATCGAGGTGTTTGGAAATGTTCAAGTGGTCGTTATGTTGCACAAGTGTGGAATCCTATGCAACAAAAGAAAAAATGGCTAGGAACATTTGATACCAAAGAGGAAGCTACTATCGCATATGATATGGTTGTAATTTCCTTCAAAGGATACAAAGCCATTACAAATATTGCACATCTAGATACAAAGATACATGAAACGAAAAGTAACTCTCACTTAGAGAAAGATCAACTTGGATTGACCCTTCAAGTTGAATGATGTCCAATAGAAATAGAAAGAAATGGTCCATTGCCAATGGTCTATACAAATGATCATTTTGATCATACAATACCTATCATTGAGAACCAACACTTTCTAACTACGATGCACATGAAACCTAACATCCTTGAAAGTTTTCATAGAAATCTAGTACAAGATCTTTCATGGAAAGAGCATATCAATTCCATTTATGCTGCTAGCATAGATAACATGTATTCTTTAGAAAGTGACACAAAAATTCACTATCCATAATCTGAATCAACTTATCCTAGTGCAATTGGACTGACCAATTTTGAAATGAGTTATCAAAATATATGTCCCTCAAATTTGATAAACTCATGCCCATTGCAACTATTGCAACAAGATGTTTCCCTTGTGCACTTGTCTCACAAAAAATGGAATTCTAAAATTCTCAACATGGATTCAATTATAGAAAAATATGCCAGTAATGTTCCCAATGAAAATGTTCCTTCATTTCTAAACAATCTTGCTACCAATCCTAACAATATAGACATGCATAGTGTTAACCATGACACATTTGACTTCTCTAGTTTCCATGTGACATTAAAATATACAGGTCGTGAATGTCATGGTCTAAGTGATAATAATGTCATTGAGCTTCACCATTGAATTTATGATTCAAATGGTATAGACATAGAGAAATCTCAACATTATTTCTATTGCTTGATGACATAGTTAGCATATCATATTTGATGTGGAGATGTGAAGAGAAGGTGAAAAAAGCATAAAGATAACACAGAGACATGATTAGAGAAAAGAATGGTAGCAATTTTTGTATTCGAGCTACTTGTGTTTTGTATTAGCATTTTTCTTTTTTGAATATTTTATCAATGATTGTTTAATATTACAGTGGTGATGTGAAGAGGAAAGGTGAAAAAAGCATAAAGATAACATGGAGACATGACCAAAGAACAAGAGGAGTATCAATTTTTGTATTCGCTACTTGTGTTTTTTATTAGCATTTTGTTTTTTGAATATTTCATCAATGAATTCTAATGATGCAACATGTTATGTGTTTTTAATTCTAGTATCATAATATATCTTTTTCTAATATGCGATAGTAGAAGAGATAAGAAGTATACATTTTTGTACTGCCTCATGTCTTCAGGTTAACATTTATCATTGTGAAGTAGTGTATGCAATTATTCCTCTATAAAAATATCAATGTGGAAGTACACTTTTCTTGTCATGACAACCGTAGTCCAAATCTAAATCATTCTATGAAAGTTGAATTGTGCCATACTAGATACTTGTGAACAAATGAGACTAAATATTGCAATGTATAGTATAGTTTCTTATGGAAAGTGTAATTTTAAAGAATATAAAAATCAAAGTAAATAATCCAAGACAACTAAAAATAGTATATTAAAAAGATGCATCTTTTCATGTAGGAAAGAAATATCCACATTTAGAAAAGAAACATTGCGCAAGTATACAAGTGACAAGAAAAGCAAGGTGATACTAGTCCTTCCTAAAACATAAAATGATACAAAATGAAATAGAAATCATAGACGTAGAGCATTACAAGCCAACAAGTCAAGATAGAACTTGCAGTATTGACATTGTACTAGAGAATGAAGGACTATGCATAATACCAACATTCAAGTACAACATAGGAGACTACTTATTTGACTCCTTGGAATTCCTACTAAATTATAGATATACATCACTTGAGCTAAAAAATGAGACCATTGATTACTTCTTACAATGCAAACAAGAAGGTGAATCAGAAGCATTGCATTTGTATAGTATAGAACTTCATCCACAAACTTTATATGAACTACACCAAGTACATGATCTAGAAACATATTTGCATAGAATGCGACTTTCTGCAAAGCAAAAGATACACAATGGAGAAGTCAAACTATGGGGAGATATATTTTACATTCATTGGTTATCCAAGTGGTTAAAAATACAAATATGCATTTGGTTAATGACAACATGAAGAAAGTACCAATGCTTCAATGAATCAATATAAAAAGAGGCGTACTCAATCCTCTTTCATGATACAAATCCTATTGCTAGTCACTTTGAACCACTACTGAGATTACAGTTAGAAAAAGTCATTCATCGAGCACATATGTGATACAACAAACTGAAGAGATTTATAAAAGAGCATAACACACAACACATTGTAGAAGTTGCAAACAAAAATAATATAGGACATGAAAAGGTGCACATTAAAAATATCAAACTAGAAAACCCTAATAGAGGGCGTGTACTTCAACTATGTCACCTCAAGAGTTTTATCATAAATTCTCTAAGTAATACTATAAAAAATACAACAGATGCACTTCAACTATGTCATTTAAAGAAATTTATTAGAGATACACAAAACAACGAATGATGCAAATCAGAGCAAGAACACTCAAAATGAGTTGACATGCGCATCTAGAATCGAAAGATAAAAAAAAAGAGACAGGACAATGTCGTCTACTAAAAAACAAAAACTAGATTGTCACCAATAGAGATATTTGAAACAATAATCCAGGATACGCCAAAACACACATGCTCAATTTGTCAACTATTGTGTTTCATGAAAGACATTAGACAAATGAAACAAAAGGAAAATAACAACTATTATACTCTAACACAAATAAAATATGAAGTACTGAATAATTTCATTTTTCAAACATGCTTGTTTGCATTGAAACAATTCAAGCTCCCAACATAGAGTGCATAAAAAAAGATTAGAATTAATGAACCAATACAAGATGTGCAAATCCTGTCACAATTGGAAGAACGACTAGTTTCAATGAGAATTACATTTGCTCAAATATGGGAACTAGGATACAAATGATCACAAGTGGAATAGACAGGTTCTATTATCAATGTTCTTGTGAACATGAACATCATACAAAATGCACTACCACAAGCAACCGATAGCACAACTATTGTCATTGCTCTCAAAAGGTGCCTGGAATACAAAATGCATTTCAAATAGGAATGGTGCAACCAAATGTAGTGATGCAAGCACTCTCAAAACTCACAAGTATACCACTATACATAATGGAAAAATGTTAAAATAAAAGATGATTGGAAAGAAGCTCTTGAGATTAATGTTGATAATGAAATGATATGTGCAAATTCTGAAGATGAAACATCCTCTCTAGTAAGGGAAAATGCAACACATTCAGATGATGATGAAGAACATAATGAGCCCTTAGAAACTTTAGTACATGGATTCACCAAATCTAGATCCATACATAAAATGCAAGACAAGATAATTGATGTCGCACCTGCAATTGGAATATTCAAAGACAAATATGCTGAAGAAATGAATTTTCCTACATTATTCTTTGGAAAACCACATGACGAAGACATTATCCAAAGATTTTCTTAGCAAAAGATTGCACAATGGGAACTCCTGCAATCAAAAAGGTACTTTGCATACCACACAACAAATATCTTCTTCAAGACTATCAAGATATTGGTACAACAGGCATTTTCCACAATGTGGATAAGAATACAAAAGGGACAATTGAAAGGATGCAAATTGCAAGCGAAAGATGTTAAGAAAAAACCCAACTTGGAAAGAATTCTCAAATCAAACATTGGATACGTTGACTTCAAAAGAATAAGAATATCTCCAGACTACATACACCAACTTAAGAAGAATGTTTTTGCAATGATATGCCAACTAGGGCCTCCAACTTTTTTTGTTACTTTTACTAGTGCAAAACAAAATTGGGATCCACTATTAAGCGCACTCGAACAATTGCACAATGTGCATCAGTAAAAAATTCAACAACAATAAGAGTATGAAACAAAAGGTGACAAATTGAATCTAATAAAGAAAGATCCAGTGACTTGTGCACGATACTATAGGCACATAATAGATGCAATGAAGAAATTAATTTGAATTGATGAATTGTTCTTTGGAAATGTTGTAGATTACTTCTCAGTATTTGAATTCCAGAATCGAGGAAAAAAATGCACCAATATATGGAATAGATAGTAATACATCCATCACAAACTCTATCGACAAGTACATTACTTGTACAACTGAACATATAGAGCCTAGTCTTCGTACAATTCACAAGCACCACCACACAAAGCGATGTAGAAGACTAAGAAGGATTTCATGTAGATACAATTTTCCTTTTCCACCTTTCCAAAGGACAGTAATACTTGAACCATTGTCAAAGAAGAATGAAGTAGTAAGTTCAAAAGCAACAAGTATCTTTGCAAAATTAGAAAAGACAAACTATGACCTATCATACACATTTCAAATGTTCTTAGATGAAGTTAGAACTAGTGAAGAAGAATATATCTTGGCTCTTAGATCAACTCTACAATGATCAATGCTCTTCTTGCGATAAAAGCCATCAGAAATTTGGAACAATAGCTTTGCAAAGAAAATTCCACAACTATAGAAAGCTAATACCGATGTACAATTTCTACTAAACGCATATGCTGCAACAATGTATTGTAGCTCATACATGATGAAAGTGGACAAACCAATGACAAATACATTTAAAAGAATACACAATGACCACCAATAAGATAGTATTGATGCAATAGGAATGATGACAAAGCTAGGAAATGCACTACTAAATTTACAACAAATGTCATCGCAACAAGCAACACATATAGTTCTATCATTGCCACAAAGTCATAGCTCAAGAAAGTGCATATTCATAGACACAAGGGATGATCACAATTGTACATTTATACTCAAACACAATAAAGAATTACTTAAAGAACCTGATGAGTCAAAAAATGTCCTCTCTAAATCCTCATTGGACTACTATTTAACTCGACCTCCAATCCTTCATAGCATATGCCTTGTAGAATTTGTCTCTGAGTACAGCAAAAAGGGCACAAAATACACATGAAAAGTAAAACTGAGTATAATATGATTAATGAGCTTCAATAAACACATGGACCTAGAAAACTATTGTAGATAACAACTAATACTCTCTGTGACATTTATAGTCAATGAGAGCATATTGAAACAATATTTTGCATCATGGGAACAAGCACATTTATACTATCAACAAATAATCATAACGAATCAAGAAAAATTTAATCCTAACATAACTCGTGCATGGGGTGACATGGAAAAAACATTCAAGGATCTAGATATTGAAAATGACGACATGTATGGCCAAACCCTCACAATCAACAAACACAAGCAAATTGAGCAATATGACATACAAAAGACATCCAACACAAGGTAGACAAGATACAAAGTGACATACATTGTAACACATTTGAAATTAGCCACCATCCACAAATTACGGACAACAATGAGTACTACAAATTGAGACAAATGCTAAATAGAGAACAACGAGCAATCATCAAAGATATTGTTAAAAAAAAAATTAAAAACAACAAGAACCCATTGCATCTATTCTTGATAGGCGGAGCTGGAATTGGAAAGACTTTCAGTGCAAAAGTTATATACTAAGCTATCCTTCGAATCTATGATAAGTACATTGATAGTTATCCCAACAAACCAAAGGGCCTAATAACTGCTTACATAGAAAAGCAACAAACAAATGTAGGTGGAGTCACGTTACATTCAACATTCCACATACCTTTTATCACATCTGACTTCTTGCCACTCAATAATGACATACTAGATGCAATGTCAAAGCACTATCATCATTTACATGTACTTCTCATTGATGAGATATCATTAGTTGGTGCCACATTCCTATGTTACATTGACAAACGATTGTGTGAGATAATGAAAATGCCCACTATATAGTTTGGAAACGTCGATATAATTTTCTACGAAAACTTGTACCAAGCACAATCAATACTTGATGCAGTCATATTTGAAAATAAAACAACTATGTCTAAATTGATGGCTTACAATTTCTGGATAGACAATGTTAAAATTTATTCATTAACATGTACAATAAGGCAAAATGATGAAAAATTCATTAATGTTCTCAACAAAATACGAATAGGCATGCAAACAAATGAATATTTGCACTATATCATCGAATAATGCATGAGGAAACCACCATTGGACCCAACATTGCCATTCATTTTCTATAGAAGAATCGATGTTGATGCTCATAATACAAAAATGCTTGCAATAGTTCCTGGTGAAATGATTGTCCTCAATGCCATTGACAAACATGATGAAAATAATAGTGCATTACACCTATACACACAAACAATTTCACTCCCACATCAAATACATCTCAAACCAAATATTCTAGTAGAACTATATGCAGGAAACTACCACACAAAAAGATGGTCTAGTAAATGGATCAGATGGCATATTCACAACATACACAAAATATAATGATTTTGACATAGTTTGGATAAGATTTAACAACAATGCAATCAGACAACAACAAAGCAAGAAACTCATACAATGCTATACAAAAAAAATTGAAAATGACTAGGTACCAATACTACACATTATTTGGCCTATCCAAAAGGCATCGATCAGAAATAAAATTATTGTACGAAAACAATTCCCTACACAGATAGCATGTGCAATAACAATACATAGGTCACAGGGGCTTACAATGGAGGCAATGGCTTTTGACCCCACAGGCGTGAGACAACATGGACTAACATACACAACACTATCACGAACTAAAACAATTGACTCATTATTCTTGTTAAAACCTCTAACATCAAAATTTTTTAAAATCAAAGAGAGAATACATCTTGAAATGTCTCACCTACAATCAAGTGCAAAATGACAATTTGAGAATGACGATACATGTTCTCATAACACACCATCCATGCTATTATGAACACTAAACACACGTAGTTTAAAGCCTCACATAAATGACACAACTAATGAAATGTCATTTGACATCATCTACATTCAAGAAGTACACATGCAAATCCCTAAAATAAATGACCAATTCCAACATTTCAACAACTTCAATGCCTACCACATACATGGTATAATGACACTAGCCAACAAAACCCTAGTCATTTCAAAGATAAAGCAATACAACACAACAAAAATAGAATCTATTACAATAACAACTTTGATCAAAAGCGATGAACTAAATATATGTAATCTTATGCAAGACCTAACACACCCATTGAAGAATATGCCGCTATTGTTCAACAAGTCACCGCATATGTCAAACCAATGACTAATCTATACATTGTAGGCGATTTCAATATTGATATGTCAAAAAGAAATGCTAGGAAAGAAAATCTTGAAAAGTATATGCAAGACCACAACATGAATTACATCATAAAAAAACACAAAATGTATACAACCCATCAATTGATCACATCTACACAAACTCAAGTAATATATGTTGTTTTTACAAAGTGGAAGCATACTAGACTGACCACCTTGCTACATTCATAAGGTTCCATACTCCACTCTAGATTGCTAATACATAGACAACCAAGCACAAAATTAAATAAAAGAACACATACAGTAATGCAAATACATATGATTTTTATGTATAAAAAATAATAACTCTAATTTAACAATATATATTTCAATGTTCTACATTTTCGTGCATCATAATAATGGAAGGAAGCAAAAGAACAAGAAAGGAAATACATGTCAAGCAAGAGCAAACAACAAAACGGTATTGAGCTTTTCTCATCTTCAATAACATGAATTCCCACATGAAAAATGATCAATCAATACATTAATTTATAGTATTTGAAGAAATGTTAAATATCAAACCACTACAATTATAAACTAACACCATAATACTTTGTGCAGGTCTAAACTAGGAAACCCCAATACAATATCAATTGAGGGCTTGAATGTAAGAAAAGCAGGAAACACTTTTGAAGGAGACATACTTGTGATATATATAGCAACATTGGATAGAGACAACAAAACACAAGAGGTGCTACGTGCAGACTTGACATACTTTAAAGGAGAAATGATTATAACTTTAAATGTGACAGGGAACTTTGCACAAGAGAACAAAAACAAGATAGTTCCATGAATATCTATTATAGTGTTAGGATTTCAAATAGGACACAAAACAACCTATGACTATGAAGATTATGATTACATCTTGAAGCTCCAAGATTCAAGCACAATTGAAACTATACCGCGACTTTGTCAAGAATACAAATTCATACCAAGCACCACAATCAAACAACTACTCATGAGCACAAGTACTTATGCCATTGGTATAATAGGTGCACTAATAGTTGCAGGATGACAGACATGCCCCCAATATGTTGTTGACATATAAGAAAAAAATAATGATGATGACAAAGTACAGGTAAAAAGCACACTAAACACACCTTCTCTGCATGCAACATGTACAGTAGTCATGTTTCTATTGAGTATAGAGTTCTAAAAGTAGAAAATGAAAATCTCTTGTCAATGACTAGCTCCAAATCAACTCTGCATTCCAAGAAGAATCCATGCAAATAACAATCAAATTGCAAAGAGGTGAGACTCCTGCAATGTTGTTTAGAAACATTGTATGACGGAACGACATGGACAAAACATTTTGCATAGGGGTTGCTACATACATCTGTACACTAAAAGACAAGAGAGCATTGGATGCCTTGAATGCATTGCTACAAACAACACTATAGGTAAGCAAACTTAGATAATTCAACACTTCAACTACTAATCAATTCATACACAAGCTACATTAATATCAAAACATATCTTGCAGGTTGATGGGGTTCTTAAAGTAGCCAACTCATTCGTAAATCTATTTCATGCATTTTGTTCCCAATGCAACTTAAAATTTGAAGATTATGGAATGCTAGAAGACAAAACAACTTATTGCAATAGATGGAATCAAGAGGTTGCATATGTATATTCATTATATCTAAAGACTATAATCACAACTGAAAACAAACAAATCATCCAGTGCTTAATAGACAAGTCCATTGTTGAACAACTGCTACCAAGCCTGAAAGACACAAATGTTGAGGGCTACACATAGGACAAATCAAAGTTCATCTTTATCCTCTGAGATTTCACTGTGAAAGGTCAATTCACATTGAACCAAAACAATGTCATCAATCATGTTGTGACAAATGGAGATTGAACAATTGCTCACAACAAAAGGTAAATATGTCTAGTCACAAATTAACATTTATTTAAAATATGAAAAGCAAGTTATTTTGAGACATAATTACAATATACTAACATGCACAAAATGGAATTTGCAAGTATCGTGGATAGCTATAATGACATATCAAACTATAATTAATGGTAGTTACAAAAGATACCATTTAATCTAAAGTAAGACGTGTAATCAAATAATGTATATGCATGAGTCTCATATTTAAGTACATTCTCTGTGTCATATATGTATAATGAAATAATGTATATGCATAGATATGCTATGAGACATACTTTTGCTCTATCAAGTTGTATAACATGATCGAGTAGATGCTCTGCTAATGTAAACTATTATTGAAATACAATGAAAAATTGCATCACATGCTTTATCCTATTGTATATCCAATGCATAAAACAATATCTAAATTGCTACTTGTCATATGCAAAAATTATATTTAGACAGAAACTTTGACGCTTTGCATCCTTGTTTGTGGATGACCTCCATGAAAAAATAAAAAACAAAAAAATTGAAATGTATCCCATATTTTTTAAAAAATAAAAACAATAAATGATGTCTTTTTGAGGATTTCTATTATAAGACCCTGCCCTCGACACAACCAAATTAAAAGAAATTAGAGCACGATGAAAGGTTTTTCAAAATTTAATTTTCTACTCTTTTAAAGATATATGTACACATTAAAATAGATAACTGAAATTTGTAAATTGCATATATATATTTTTTCCAATTCGAGGGTTTCGTAAGGGAGTAGTCGATTTTGTAGTCGCAGCCGGTCGGGGGTCGAATCTCCGAACTCAAAAGAAATCCTGTAATTGATCAAATCGGCTAACCGCCAATTCATCCTGTAAGTTCTTAAATCTATTATTTATTAACATGAGTTTCAGTACATTTATTCATTTAGTTTCGTGCTCGATTTCTACAGAATGCGGTCTTTTTAATCTGCACGGTAGGATTTGCGCACCAAAACAGATAACCAAACAAATTAAGTAGTAGGGAACGTGGTCACAGTGGTTTATGCTTTGCTGGTTCATCTTGTAAGCTTTTTTGAAAAATTTTAAGTGCATGTGCTATGGCTACAGTTTTATTATAGGCGTGCAAAATCCTATTCATTTGAAAATATAGGTCTTGTGGCTGTTTAGTCGATAGTACGTTAGGCTGTTTGGCCACGTGGCCGTTATTAGAAACGCTCATTCGTTCATACGTATTGCAAGGGGAAGATGTCTGCAAGTTTTGGAAGGTTTGAGGGAATTCTGGACGCTTCCTTTACCATAAAATATTTTTTGAATGCTCATAAGTTGGGTTGATTTTCCCGAGTTTTCATTAAGATTTCTTTTGCATTCAATTTTAAGATTTATTCATTATGATGATACTGTCTCTTTTCAGGTAGAGGTAAAGGTAGTTTTAAGTTAATGACCAGTCACCATGCAAACCTCGGCATATTGGTTATTCTTATGGCTTTATATATTACTTGAACAGAGGCTCTTACAAGAATAGTCATCACATTAAACTTCTGAAAAAAGGAAGTTCTGTTGTATATTAATTGTTCAAATCTTATCCCTTGGCTTGGAGCTGTCAGCGAAGCAAGAGAGTATGTCCTTGGAATGCAGTTTTCCTTGTATTCTTATTACATTTAGGATGCTTACTATTACTTGGTGGAAGCACTGCTGGGAGAATCTGGATAAAGTACCATATTTGATTGACTGTGCCTACCGGTTAAGAAAATTAAGTTTGCTGCACCACAAACTGTTTCCTTAGTGTAATTGTATGTACGCTTATTTTTTCATCTATATCTAATCTTGATTCATATCTATAAGGTGTCCAATTGACTGAAATAACCCAAAACTCGTTGTTCCTTAGTGCCATGCTTATGTAGTTGGTGAGTTGCACTGTTTTACTTAGTGATTAAATATAAATGTAAATGAGAGAAATGAACAAACATGGAAAAGAAAAGGTGCAGCATATACACATCATCATGAACAAATTGTTCACCCTTGACAATTCTATTGCGGGTGATAACTCCGGCAAAGGTGGGACTGCACATCTTTTCTCAATCATCTATTCTAAACACAAAATTACAAAGCAAGCTAAACTATGGAGTATTACAAGGCAGTTGTGACATAACAACATATATTTATAATAATCTTCGAGCTTTCTCTGGATGCTAAGTAGTAAATACACATTGACCGAAAACAACATGATCTATAGACTACCGCACTTTGCAAAAGAGCTGTAAATGTATTCTAATGGCTGTACATGCATATTGTGTTTTGTATATGGCAATAGATGGTTGCAGATGCTTACAAAAGTACATTTCCTGTTTAGAGTGGTTGGCTTTTTAATGTGTAATATCTGGATTGACTCTAAACCTGGTGGATGTGTCTCATTGTATGATGGTTGGTTTGGTCCAGCCAGATTTCTTTTGTTTATTTTGATGCAAGAGCATCCTAGGGAAGTCTGCAATCTTGTATACGGGGGCTTAGAGCTCAAATTTGTGGAGTTATGGTTCGCGCGGTTGAGGGTGTGTTCGAGACATATTGGGTAACCTTGTTCCAAGTGCGCATAAAAATTGGAGTTATTGTCTTGTAGTTAGTTGTTTTGGTGATTACTGGTTGTGTGTTCTTGATTTACTGGTAGACTTTGGAGATTGTATTCATGAGCTTCGATCCAAGGGAGTTGGTGCACGCACTCTTGGATTTGGATCGTTGGATGGCATGTGGACCTATGTTTAAATGTGCATATTCTCGTGTGGTCTTTTGAGTTAGTTATGCATTGTAAACTTGGGGCCTGTCCTAAGTATTTAATTATTTCATGTATTTAATGATTGTTGTCAAGCCGACTTGTGGCTTGAGGGTGTATTTAAAATTTTAATGTCAGTGTTTATTTAATGTCTATTATGTTAGGCTAACTTGTGGCTTGGTTTAGTATAAGTAGAGGATCTCATCTTGTCTAGAGTAGTTGAGAGGAGCAAAGTTGAGAAGAGCTAGTAGCTAAGTGTGGCTTGGGAAAACAAGAAGATTGCTTGGTGGCTTGTGAGCACAAGTTTAGATTCTTCTTGGGGTTTTCTACCAGATTGTGGTCTGGGCTAGCTAAGGGTTTGGATCTTGCGAAGTCTTGCAGAAGTGTTTGGCTGTAACTCGGAAGGCCTTACAGCCAGGCATTGTTGATGTAAATCTTATGATTCTATTATGAGAATTTGCATTGTTGTGGATCTAAATCTCTTTGTTGTTATTTATATTCCGTTGTGTGGTTAATTGTTGGGGGCTAGGACATCTCCCTTGAGGATTTTCTTGCCTTGTATTGGGTTAAGTGGTATTCAAGCGAAGGTTTGATCTGATTGGGGATTATCAGAGCAAAGGTTGGATCTGGTCGGAGATTTGTTGCAGAGGCTTTGCAAAAATCTTGGAAGATGACTAAGAAGATTGGACCCTAGGGCGTTTGATGATCTCTTTGATGCTGTAGAGACTAGGATTTCAGAGAAGGTTTGGTCAGATTTTAGATCTGAGCTATAGATGATGAAGAATGAGAGTTGTTGCAGGTGTGCCTAGGAATGTGGGTATTGAATGTAATGTCCCCATCTTTTTAGCAACTTAGTGGAGTTCTTAGCCTTTACGTTCTCCAAAGGCTAAGTGGAGAAATAAGAAGAAATTGATTAAATTAATTTCTTATAAAGTCATTAAATAAATTAAAATTAAAAGGTGACTTTATATTTAATTAATTTAATTTTCTAGAAGCACAATTAATTATTGTATTGCAAGGGAGAAGCTTCTAGAAAGGGCATTAATTATTGAAAAGGGGGAAGCCTCTAGTAATTTAACTTTCTAGAAGCACAATAAATTATTTTATTGCAAGGGAGAATCTTCTAGAGAATGCATTAATTATTGGAAAGGGGGAAGCTTCTAGAGAATGCAATTAATTAATATTTTATTTCTTTCTAGAAGGGTGAAGGAAAAGAATAAATAGGGGTGAGAGCCTCATTGTTTAGCATCCGATTATTGTGAATTGCATTTGATAAGAACTTGGATGTGTGAGTTACAGATTTGTTCTTGGCATTAGAAGATGTCTATCCTCTCTTGTGACATTTTAGACGTCATTCCCTTGGGGTTTGGCCTTTGGAATTCATTGCTATCAACTCATTAACAGGCAGCTTGGACGCATTTCTAGCTACAGGCAGATTGGGTGTAATTAGTGAGTTGAAGAGTTTGTTATGTGTTTGATTTTATGATGCTAGAGTAATTAGTAAGTTTGCTATGTATTTGATTTTATTAGTTTGAGAACTAGTATTATTTCAGCAGTGGTTCAATCTTCAGTTTGCATAAATTCTTTTTTGTTCATGTTATATGGTTTCAAAATCTATGCAAAAACATTAGAATCTTTATCAACAGTTGGTTTAGTTCTTGGGCAATTCTAGGGTACCCATTACAGTGGTATCAGAGCTATAAGTCCTGCCATCCTGTGGAGGTCTTATTGGGAATTTGAAACAACATTTATGTTTGAGCATGCGATAGGGGATTTATAATTTCTGCAATACCAGAGCAAGACAAAGTAGGAGTTCAGACTTGCAGAGCGAATAGTCTAGTTCATCCGTGCAGAGGGACATACAATCCAGTCATACAGACACAGAGGAGATATTCTTTGAAGAAGATAATAGTATGGGTGACCGAGATGACAGAGATACAGGACTAGGCGGAGGCAGGAATATTGATTAGATTAGGATGTAATGTTCAAATAGTTACTGGGTACATTAGAGGAGGGATAGTGTATGCAACAGGAGCAGAATAGGCGAATGGATATGATGTTGCAGCTTATGGCTAGAGAGATGGGCATCAATATTAATCCAGGTGATTCCAACAATGGAAACAATAACAATGAGGGAAACGACAACAATAGGGGCAATTATAATGGAGGCCGAGGCAACAACAACGGTCTCGAGAATAATATTAATTATAATAATGGACATAGCACCAATGGGAATGAGGCTGATAACTTTAGACATGTTGCACACCCAACTCGAACAACAAGCTCAAGACCTCTTCTACCCACCTTCCCACCTAGAGATCCTGTTCAACCAGTTAATGAACCACAAATTACCGAGTTACAGAATCAATTCAGGAGGGACTGGGAGGCTAGTGTACCGGAGTTTCATGCAGATATTTCCGTCAGAGATTATATGGACTTGAGGATGAGACACATGCCCAAATCAGGAGGGAGATATCAAAACTTTGAGCTGAGAAAGAAAGTTGGGAAACTTTCTTTACCTTATTATGATGCTTTAGGGAAGATGACTGCACGAGCTTGGGTATAGAAGGTAGATACATACTTGTAGTTGAATCCTATGCCTGAGGAGGAGGCTATAAAGTATGTGGCTATTCACTTAGATGGATCGACGCATGAGTGGTGGCACCATGGTATGGTAACCTTGGGGCATAATCAGATCACATCTTACGAGGAGTTCATTGAGAAGCTCATAGAGAGATTTGATACCAGGGATCTCGAGTTAAAGTTTAAGGAGTTGGCACAACTCAAGCAGCGAGGATCAGTTGAGATGTATATCAGTGAATTTCAGAGGTTAGCTATGTTGGTCATAGAAATTTCAGAGAGGAGGTTAGTAGTGTTGTTTATGGATGGACTTTCAGATCCCTTGAGGGGTTGGGTCAAGGGGCATGACCTAGCTACATTACAGGAGGCTACTAAGAAGGCTCGTGACTTAGCACCTTCTTCTTTTAGGAGCAAATTTCAGCATAGGGATTCATATATGAAAAAGGACAAGGAGAAGGACAAAAAATCTTTTCACAAGGATGCTTAGCCAAAAAGGGATAATAAGTTGGATAATGACACCTTGAATGAGTTAAGGAAGAAGAAGCTATGTTTTCATTGTAGAGAGCTTTGAGATTTATCTCATAAGTGTCCTCTCAAGGCTAAGGCAAATCAAATGGAGTATTTCTCAACAGAGGAGTCACAGTCAGAGAGGGAGGATCAACACTTTGATTTAGACGAGGATAGCACTGCAGAGGAGAGCAACATTCTCGAGGATGAGAAGTCATTGGCACGATTAACGGGGGCTCAAAAATTAATCACATTTAAGGTCAGGGGTACTATTCAGGGGCAGAAAGTGATTTCACTCATTGACACTAGGGCTACACATAATTTCATAGATGCACAATTGGTGGCCAAGAGAGGTTTACAGATTGAGGAGCACACTGGGTTTAGAGTCATGGTAGCTAATGGAGACAAATTATTATGCACTCAGAAGATATCTAATCTAGTTTTATGTTGTAGACATGGGAGACTATGATGTCATCCTCGACATAACATGGATGACCTTGCTAGTCGAGTTCACACTCAACCTAGCAAAATTGGAGATGAGGGGAGAATTGTTGTACTTGGAGGACTTTCAGATGGGAGTTGCAGAGTAGTCTCCCTGAGGAGAATGCAAAGACTTTTTCATGTTTCACTATGCTAGCTTCATGGGAGCCGTAGGTGAAGAGTCATCCACTAGATATCCAGGAGATACTTGACAGACACACTAAGGTATTTGGCGAGATTTCGCATGGGGTTCCTCCTGATAGAGGGATAGAGCATGTTATTGAGCTTGAGGAGGGAGCCAAACCAGTTATGATTACTCCCTATCGTCATCCTAAGAAACACAAGGATGAGATAGAGAAGGCAATTAAGGAGTTGTTGGAGATGGGGCATATCGAACCTAGTAAGAGCCCCTTTGCTTCAGCAGTAGTGTTGGTGAAGAAGGATGGGACGATGTGCATTTGCATCGATTACAGGGCATTAAATAAGAAGATCATTAAGAATAAATATCCCATCCCACAGATAGATGAGCTGATTAATGAATTGCATGGTGCATGCTTTTTTATGAAGATTGACTTACGGTTAGGGTATCATCAGATCAGGATGAGGGTGGAGGACATTGAGAAGACAGCTTTTCGGTGTCACTATGGCCACTTCGAGTTTTTAGTTATGCCATTTGGGTTAACCGATGCCCTTGCTACGTTCCAAAATTGCATGAATCAGGTATTCAGGGGGCAGCTTAGGAGATTTGTCCTGATTTTCTTTGATGACATTTTAGTCTTCAGTAAGACTTGGGAGGAGCATTTACAACATCTCGAGATGGTGTTGTCCATTTTGGAGAAAGAGTCACTATATGCCAAGAAATCTAAGTGTGAGTTTCGGTTGACTGAGTTACTATACCTTGGGCATATCATCAGTGCAGATGGAGTTCGGGTAGATCTCGAAAAGATTAGAGCTATTGTTGATTGGCCTACTCCTACGAATCTTACACAGCTTAAGGGGTTCTTTGGTTTTTGCGGGTTTTATAGGAGATTTGTTAAGGGATTTTCACAGATCGCTGCACTCTTGAGTCTTGACAGACCTTACCAGGAAAGGAGCCTTCGCATGGACAAGGGCAGCTTAGAGAAGCTTCAATCATTTCAAGAAGGTGATGTCATCATGTCCAATGCTAGCTCTACTAGACTTCACGAAGCTATTTGAGCTCCATTGTGATGCGTCAGGAGATGGGATTGGGGCAGTCTTGATGCAGGAGAAGCATCCCATTGCTTTTGAGAGTAGGAAGCTTCGTGGAGTGGAGAGGAGCTATTCCATCTATGATTGGGAGATGTTGGCTATTATGCATGCGTTGGCCAAGTTTTGGTCCTACCTAGTTGGGGGAAAGTTTGTTATCAAAACTGATCACAACAACATCAAATACTTCATGAGCCAGCGTGATTTGAATGATAGACAACAGAAGTGGATTATGAAGTTGCAGGCCTATGACTTTGACATTGAGTTTGTCAGAGGTAAGAAGAATATGGTGGCAAATGCTTTATCTATGAGACCTCATATTTGTGCTCTACCTGAGATTACATGAGATTGGAGAAATAAGATTACAACAGAGTATGCGAGGGACACTTGGGCTTTTGGAGTGATTGCAGGCACCATATAGGATGATCGTTACGTGGTGATAGACAGATTGATCAAGCTCCAGGATAGGATCTATTTGATTCCTTCATCACAGTTTAGGGAGCTATTACTGGAAGCATTTCAAGATGCACCTACAACTGGACATCTAGGGGTCTTTAAGACCTACAAGCATATCTGTGAGCAGTTTACATGGAAAGGGCTCAAGGATGATGTTCAGAAGTATGTCAGGGAGTGTGCAGTTTGTCAGTAGAATAAGGGAGAGCATGCATATCCTGCAAGGTTGTTACAGCCTTTACCTCATTCCAGATAGGAAACGGGAAAGTATTTCTATGGACTTCATCACTGGGTTACCACGAGTTCAGGGGAGAGATTGCATCTATGTGATAGTTGACCGTCTAACGAAGTTGGCTCACTTCTTTGCTATTCCATCCACTTACACAGCAACACGGGTGGTAGATCTTTTCTTCAGAGAGATATTCAGGTTACATGGGCTACCTAGTTTTATTGTTAGTGATCGGGATAGTAAATTTATGAGTACTTTTTGGTAGGAATTGTTTGGGTTGTGTGGTACAGATCTTACACCTAGCACTATTTATCACCCACAAACAGAGGTTGTGAATAATTGGGTGGAAGGATATCTGAGGAACTATGTGACTGCACAACAGAGGGCTTGGGTCAAATGGCTACATATGGGAGAGTACTGTTATAACACCACTTATCATATGTCCATCAAGATGACTCCATTCATGGCACTATATGGTTATGAAACACTAGTTTCATGGATCTAGTTTTGGGGGATAGTAGAGTGCCCAAAGCAAAAAACTTCTTGTAGGATAGTCAGGATATTTTGAAGTTGCTCAAGGAGAATATACAGCAAGCCCAAAATCAGCAGAAATTGTATGCTAACCAGCACCGGATAGAGTGCAGCTTTGAGGTTGGGGATATGGTTTACTTGAGGCTACAACCATACAGACAGTCATCACTTAAGAAAAGCGGAGCAGAGAAGTTGAAGCCTAGGTTTTATGGTCCCTACAGAGTGATTCGCAAGGTGGTCAAGGTTGCCTACGAGATTGAGCTTCTAGAGGGCAGTCAGGTGCATAATGTGTTTCATGTGTCAAGGCTTAAGAAAGCCATCGGTCAGAGAGTTGTGCCTTCTGCAGAATTGCCGCCATTAGATGAGGAGGGGAAGCTCATATTGATTCTTGAGGCTATTCTGGATACCAAGGAATGGACTCTGCGAAACAGGTTGATTAAAGAATATTTAGTCAAATGGAGACACCTACCAGAGGAAGATGCTACTTGGGAGAGTGAGTAGGTGCTACAACAAACAAGACTGAGATTGCTTGAAGACAAGCAATTTCAAAGAGGGCAGATTGTAATGTCCCCATCTTTTTAGCAACTCAGTGGAGTTTTTAGCCTTTACGTTCTCCAAACACTAAGTGGAGAAATAAGAAGAAATTGATTAAATTAATTTCTTATAAAGTCATTAAATAAATTAAAATTAAAAAGTGACTTTATATTTAATTAATTTAATTTTCTAGAAGCACAATTAATTATTGTATTGCAAGGGAGAAGCTTCTAGAAATGACATTAATTATTGGAAAGGGGGAAGCCTCTAGTAATTTAATTTTCTAGAAGCACAATTAATTATTGTATTGCAAGGCAGAATCTTCTAGAGAAATGCATTAATTATTGGAAAGGGGGAAGCTTCTAGAGAATGCAATTAGTTAATATTTTATTTCCTTTTAGAAGGGTGAAGGAAAAGAATAAATAAGGGTGAGAGTCTCATTGTTTAGCATCCGATTATTGCGAATTGCATTTGATAAGAACTTAGATTTGTGAGTTACAGATTTGTTCTTGGCATTAGAGGACGTCTATCCTCTCTTGTGACATTCTAGACGTCATTCCCTTGGGGTTTGGCCTTTGGAATTCATTGCTATCAACTCATTAACAGGCAGCTTGGATGCATTTCCAACTACAGGTGGATTGGGTGTAATTAGTGAGTTGAAGCGTTTGTTATGTGTTTGATTTTATGATGCTGGAGTAATTAGTAAGTTTGCTATGTATTTGATTTTATTAGTTTGAGAACTAATATTATTTCAGCAGTGGTTCAATCTTCAGTTTGGATAAATTCCTTCTTGTTGGTTATATGGTTTCAAAATCTATGCAAAAACATTAGAATCTCTATCAACAGTTGTTTCAGTTCTTGGGCATTTCTAGGGTGCCCATTACATTGAAGATGGTTATGAGGAAGCTGCTGAAGACTTTGAAGTTGTCGAATCTAGTGGTGAAGACATAACTGATTGAATGGAAATACCTATGGAAGTTAGGGCTGGTCGATTGGATAGATCTGAATCTCAGTTGAAGTTGAAGCATAAGATGGATGTTTCTAATTTCTCACGTACTTTGAATCCTGAATACTTGATTGATTGGATTGGTGAATTGGAAGATTACTTTGAGTTAGAGGATATTGGAGATCCACTCAAAGTGAAGTTGGCATAAACTAAGTTGAAAGGACATGCTACTTTTTGGTGGAAAGAATTGCAAAGAGATAGAGAAGAGGAAGGTGAAATAAAGATCATTAGATGGAGATTGATGGTGACAAAGTTGAAGGCTAAGTTCATAATATTCTCGTTGATTATGACTTGAGTTGTTTAAGTGGGTGTAGAATCTGAAGCAGAAGTATATGAGTATGAAAGATTATACTAAGGAGTTCTAAAAGTTGACTATTCAGCCTGGGCATACAGAGTTGTCTAAAGAAAATGTAATGGCCTATGATTCAATGTTTAGGATGAGATTGATATGTTGAATATTGCCTCAATTGAGGATTTCAGTATGCTTTGAAGATAGAAGAGAAGTTGAAGAGAAGACATCAAGGTAATTCCTGAGGGAAAGAGAAAAAGGAACATTCTAAGAAGAATAAATAGATTGCTGAAGATGAACCAAAAACTTGTTGAATAGAGGAAGAGAACAAATAGAGGTGCATTTAAGGGTACTTGTTACAAATGTGGTGAAGCTGGCGAGAAAAGAACTGCTATGGTGAATGAGATCGACCATTCAGTGAATGAAGCCAAGCGGGATGGGGAGAACTTGCTGATTCCAAGTGTGTTGCTTGGTAAGAAGGTGTTGGAACCTTGTCAAAGGAGGAATTTGTTCATGACTCACTGCAAGTTTGGAGGTAAATGCTGGAATGTGATTGTGGATGGTGGTAGTACTAATAACCTAGTCGCTGAGGAGATGGTTTAGAAACTTGGTTTGAAGAGAGTGAGACATCCTTGTCCTTATAGGATCAGTGGGTTGCAAGATGAACATGCTTTGGAAGTGAAGGAACAATGTCTTGTCAATTTTTAGATTGGACAATATTTTGATCAGGTGTTATGTGATATTGTGGACATGAGTAGCTGTCACATATTAATTAGTAGACCTTAGTAGTACAATGCAGAATTGTGCATGTTTGTGTCAAGAATGTGTTTACTATTGAGAAGGGTGGCAGGAAGCATTCCCTAATTCCTTTGTAGAATGCAAAATTTGGTAGGAGGAGCTTGAATATTGGTAGCCGAGTTGAGTTGAGCGATTCTGGGTTAGAGATCATTGTGGAAAGCAAACCTATTGTACACTGAAGACAGTTGTGAAGATGATTGCTGCAGAAAAAGATTTGTAGAAGTGGAACAAAGGCAAGAGTGTACAAGTTGATATGGTGGAGGACATGTATGTGAAGAACGAGTTTGAGGATTATATGTTGAACTCTGAAAGATGTTCTTCTAGCTTTTGAGAACATCTTTCTTCGCACTTGGGGTGTCTAATGCAGGAGCATCCTAGGGAAGTTAACAATCTTGTATATAGGGGCTTGAACTTGAATTTGTGGAGTTGTGGTTCGTGCGGTTGGGGGTGTGTTCCAAGCCATATTGGGTAACCTTGTCCCAAGTGTGCATAAAAATTGGAGTTATTGTCTTGGAGTTAGAGTCGTTTTGGTGACTGTTGGTCGTGTGTTCCTGATTTATCAGCAGACTTTGGAGATTGTATTCGTGAGCTTCGATCTGAGGGAGTTGATGTGTGCGCTCTTGGATTTGGATCGTTGGCACGTGGACCTATGTCTAAGTGCATGTATTCTCATGTGGTCCTTTGAGTTAGTTATGCATTGTAAACTTGGAGCCTATCTTAAGTATTTAATTACTTTATGTATTTATTGATTGTTGCCAAGCTGATTCGTGACTTGAGGGTGTATTCAATGTGAGTGTTTATTTAATGTCTATTATGTTATGCCGACTTGTGGCTTGGTTTAGTATAAGTAGAGGATCTTGTCTGTCTATAGTCATATCATTCAGCATGGAGAGCATAGAGTAGCTAAGAGGAGCAACGTTGAGCAAAGCTAGTAGCTAAGTGTGGCTTGGGAAAACAAGAAGATTGCTTGGTGGCTTGCAAGCACAAGTTTAGATTTTTCTTGGGGTTTTCTACTAGATTGTAGTTTGGGCTAGCTAAGGGTTTGGATCTTGCGAGGTCTTGCAGAAGTGTTATTGTAATTGGTGATGTATTTGGTCGTAACTCCTTACAGCCGCGCGTGTTGGATGTAAATCTTATGATTCTATTATGAGAATTTGCATTGTTGTGGATCTAAATCTCTGTGTTATTATTTATATTCTGTTGTGTGTTTAATTGCTGGGGGCTAGGACATTTCCCTTGGGGATTCTCCTGCCTTGCACTGCGTCATATTCTGTTTTCTAGATGACCCATTTGAATGACCTTTAGGCTTATTTCATGCCTTTAACTGTTCTTGGGGTTCATGCAGGTGCAGTTAACCAGGACTTCCTTTTTGTTCCTATTCCTTTTCTGCATCAGACTTGCTTCTCGATTCGCTTTCAGTTGTCTCTTTTATTTTGATATTCTAACTAGGACTTCTTGTTTGTTCCAATTCCTTCTCCCATCAGACTGTCTTCTCTATTCGCTTTCAGTTGTCTCTTTTATTTTGATATCCATCCTGTTGTTTTGGAGTATGAGTATGTTTTGTCTATGTCATTCCTAATTAACTGAGTTGATTTTGTCTCTTTTATGCAAGTATGTTTTGTCTATGTCATGGTTAAATAACTGAATTGATTTTGTCTCTTTTATGTGACAGAGCTAAGTCATGCTTAAATAACCGAATTGATTTGTTTTGAATACAATTTTTGATGGGATTTTGACAATCAGTTTTCTTCTCGTGTCTGAAACAAAATGCATTTTGTTGTGTGCAGCTTTCAGATGTTTTGATTTCCTGAAAAATCATTTATAAATGTCTGAATCTCTGGTCTTACTGGATTTGACCAATTTCTAGGTGATTGAGCTGGTCATTTACTTTAAAAAATCTATATTTTTTAAATTTTTAGTTTGTTTAAGTGTGGCTGTTTTTATTACATTTGTTTGTATGGCAGCAATCTTTGGAACTCAACAACTTCTGTGCTAATACTTTACCGGGGAGCAGAACCCTTCAGAGCATGACAGGCAGGTGGTTTTGTTTGTTCAAGGCATTCAAGGCAGTGCCTTGTGACACCATAGCTTCTGCTTGTATTTCTGCCCTGGTCTCTATTTACTCAATGCTTGTAATGTTTTCTTATAAAAACAAAGTTTTTAGAAGTGCCCTTCACAGCCTTGCACTCTTTACATCCGCCGAACTTGAAAATCAAAGCAATGAAAATTTGTTCTTCAGATAGTTCTATTTGTAGTATTTCTCCATGCTATAAAAATGCCTTCAAAGTCAAAATAATCATTGTTAAATAAGTTATATATCAAAATATTTTTATAAACTCTCTTTTTTATTTGCTCTCTATGTCCACCTTAACATGCTATTGGAACTCCTTTTGATCTTACAAAAAGGCAGGTCCCTCTCTCCCTCCCTCCCTCCTCCTCTAACTGGTTGACATTTATCTGTATATTTTTGAAAATCAGATTTTTTAATCTCTTGGTATACTGATTTATCATTATTTTCAAAAGGACTTTTTCTAACATGCTGAAGACTACACTTCCTGCTCTCTGCTGCCATTTGCAAAACAACTGTAACCATGTGGCACTAGCTCTCAGGTGCATTTTTATATTTTGTGTCTGATAATCGACTGTTGCAGATGTTTAGTGAAGTTAAAAGTCAACATATGCCTGGGAGTTGCTTGCTCACCTGTTCAGGGCAGATCGTTTCCCAGATCTAACATAATGGGATAGATTTGAGACCTGGTGAATATGTCTAAATGTGTACTGATGTGTTTGGCACATGTCACTTATGTTCTGTTTCTTCCGTCTTTGTGAAGGTCTGTGTGAGTAGCCTTGCTTTTATGTCCTGAACATACTAAGAGGCTCACAGAGGTCTGTAAATTTTCCAAGAATTCTTGTTTCTTTGAGTTTCACGAACTAATACATGATTCGTCAACACATCCTATATTTATTTAATGTGAGCTGGCTGCAATATTTCTCTTCAATGTGCAGAAAATTGAAATTTTTTTTCTGTAAATGTCCAACTGCTTTTGATAGTTGCTAAGAGCAAAGTGCAAAATAAAAAGTAGGTAGCTATAATTGAAGAGGATCAAATAAGAGTAAACTTGAAAGTTAACAGTGATATAACCCAGAGAAACCCAAATTATGGAAAACACGAGAAGGTGAAATTTCCTTTCTTAAGTCACTATCTCACAAGCTGTTGCAACATTTTTTCCCCAAAGCAAGGTCTTACAGGATCTGTCTTTCTTAAATATGCAATATCCTCTTCTACACAAGCTCTCCAGTGCTATCTTTCTTACCAAAGTCTTTAGTACAGCTCCATAAGACTCACGGTTTGAAATAATGTAAGTTGTTACAGTTACTAACCTCATATGAACACAAAAGAAAAATTAGTTGCAGTGACTGCCCTTGGAGGTTTTAATCAAGGATAAATTACAGAAAGAGGTGGAAAAGAAGCTGGGGCATCCTTGTAACCTAAAAGGAATTGAATAGAAATATATTTAAGCTCTGAGACCAAACAGATCTTGTCTCTGTTTTTTTTTGTGTCATGTTCAACCATGGCTGAGCCCACTCTGTATGTTTAATCCTAACAGGGAGAGATTCAACTGTGTTAATTACTAGGATCGCTGCAAATGTACTAACAATTGCCATTGTATTGATTGTGTTCCAAATGCAAATGAAGGGTTATAAATATGAGAGGAGGAGACATGTCTCTATGGTTAAATATCACTAGTTAACATATTAATATAATAGTAATATAAATAACTATATATGTAACTCATGTTAAGCATATATGTAATATTAATATTTTTTTTTTTTTTAAAGAGGGGTAAACGCTTTGACCTGGAGCTATGAACCAATGAGGTCACAAACGGGGGACCTCATCCCCATAAGATTTGAACCTTGATGGCAAGGATGACGACTCAACAACTTAACCATCACAACATGCCACTATTGGCATGTAATATTAATATGTTAACCATATATGTAATATATTATTATATTATTATATAATAATATATAATGTATAATATATATTATATTACATATATAATATATATAAGATATTTATCCTAAAGTTGATTTACCATCAACAAGGTATCTCATGTTTATGTCAATCGACAAAAGCTACAACCTTAACACTCCCTCTTAGCTAAGGAGGATTTATAGAACACATTATGCTCTCAAGAATATAAAGAGATATCATTTCAGTATGATATTCAATTCACACTGAGGCTAAATTTCTCACCTTTCATAATACACAATTGAAGCAATTTCCATAACTTTAAAACACCACCTTGAGTGTGGTCTATTGTAATAACTATGCCATGGTGTCCGACAGATCTGGTTCAAAGAACCATAACAAGTTGGTTATATGGTGTCCAGCAAAATCTGACCCAAATAACCATGATATCATGTCTACTATTTATAACGCCACCTTACAATGGTTACCTTCTATCTGTTCGTTATCATGATTTCTAGCACTTTGGGACAACAATTTAATGAAGTTTGTCATGATAACAGGTCTACCATTTATAAGATTGCCATCTTATAATGGTTACCTTATGTTTATATATGTCAATTAAAGATCGTCACCTTTCATTAGATATCATATGTGAAATAGTAACCACCATGAACCCACTCAGAGGGTGGTACAAAGTTTTTCACCTTAATTTTCTCTTACAGAGAAGAATGCATTACAAGGAGTTTCACTTAGAACTTCTCCGCATAGAGAAGATATCATTCACAAAAAGATTGCACATCAAAATTTTGCCTCTGAACATCAATCCTGGGAAGTCAGGTTCTCTAGTTACTTCCTCAAAATCTCTCTTCACCCAAGGATGCCTGTCGAACTCACTTTGAATCTGATATCAATCTTTAGATTCTCTAGTGATAAGTCGATACATATTCATGATGCACTCAAGAGTAGGCCCGTCAAAATCATGCAATCACACACATGTATTTGTAGACTCCCTCTCAGCATTAATCTTTTAAGCTCCTACGTTGCCCTCAAAGAAGTCACATACTCTGTCTTAATATAGAAGGATACTCATAATCTCAATCATCAAAAATATTTGCTTCAAGAGCCTTAGTTTATCCAGCCTGATCACAGCTTCTTTTAAGCTATTGTCATAAGCTTGAGTCTGCACAATATTAGGTGGCATATATAAAGTACCAACCTTCTTTTCCTGTAAGAATGTCCTCAACCATAAAGGAAAAGATCAAGGCAAATAACCCTTATAGTATGTATAGAATTACAAATAAGAGAGACTAGATAAATGTAAAAAATAAGAATACTCATCTGCATATGAAGATTCAGAAATTGTCTTTTTTAGATTATTTGAGAATGGAACATCTCTTCCCTAAATAAGGTTCAAGTGGGAATGGAACATTGACTATTATTCCCCCTTGCAATGTAGAATTCCCACATGCTTCATTATTAATTTGAACCATCAAATAGTCTAGTTCAATAGCTTTGAAAAGAGCATGACTTTCACTTTCTCAATGTTGCTTAATTGATGATGGATACTTTGACTATACAATTTCCCTTCAATTTGTTTGTTATTGTAGTCTCAAATCTGCAATTAGATAATCAGTATGCTTTTATGATACTTTCTTTTATCTCATGTATACTGGTTCTGCAAGATATATATTGTTTATGCATCACACACCCTTCATATTAAAAATTCTCATGCATATATATATCAGATAAATATATCTGATTGCACATGATTTTCCTTTTAAGCACTCACACTCTTCTCTTCATTTATTTATTTCTTCACCACACTTCTCTATTTTTATTTATTTTAATCTTCCACTCATTGAAAAAATAAACACTTCTTCTATATAAATATATATCAGATTAAACCTCAATCTGATTATATACATCCTTTTTATTCATTTATTACATCTCCAACTTATTTTTATCTGATCTTCGCACCTTTTCATGTATCACATCTCTCTAAGGGAATGCTTTGTCTTACAATTTCAATGTCTTTGCATGAATCAAATTTTTGCTTGTAGCCAAATTACCATTGTACTCATTCAATATAAATGCATTTTTTTACTTTTATCCCCTTGGTATCTCTCTAATGTAATGTCCCCGTTATAAAATAAATGTATTTAATTAAACCTTGTTAATGGGCCGATTGATTTTATATATATCGGACCCATTTTTATTTTGTTTCCGTAGTTTGTGTTGCCATCGGCTATCTTTATACACCCTCGGAAAGTTTCCTGATGGGTATTTAAGCACGGCTTGTAGGTAGTCTTTAGGTATGCAATTTGAATTATTTCTTTGTATTACAAATTCCAATTGGGATTTCTTGTTGTTTGCCATTTCGGAAGTGAAAGATCTTCCCTATTTGGCTCTTCTGGTTTCGGTGGGATTCAACCCTCACCCTATTTCGTCGGCTGTAGCACTTCGCTCAGATCTGGCAAATTAGAGTACCATCTTTCGGCATTTATATTTCTTGAAGGAATTATCTATATTCAAGTCGTCATTATTTGGTATCAGGATTCTATATAACTCTGTGTTTGTGAACATTCTCACAATAGGGCTCAGATATCCATCTGTATCACTCTTGTCCTTCTCCATAATTGCTTCTTCCGTGGTCGTACGACCTTCACCCTCCAACCACACCTTTGTACATTCTTCCTATCCTCCACCAACCTACATACGACCTACCGTACGGCCATATCAGCCTCACATTGTACACATTTCTCTCCCTCACCTCCGTACGCTCATCTTGACTGTCATATGACATATAGCAATCTCTGTACGACCTCCTAGTTTGTACCCCATCGAAATTCTCCACCTTACGGCTCATCTTGCCCTCTATACAGCCATCAGTTGCTCTCTCTCGACCATACAGTCCCTCCTACACCAATGTACGACCAGTAAGAAACACCATACAACCTCTAGGTACATCACCGTACGACCTCACACAGTCGGGATATCAATTTTTACTCATCCGTACATCACCTTGTTGGTCCATAGTGTTACAACGTTCGTTTATTTAGAGTCAACGTACGTGGGAACATTATAGTGGTACCAGAGCTTTTGATCCTGCCTACCTATGAAAGTGAATGCAAGTTTATGCTTGAAGGAGAAGGTGAAGTAACTCTATTGATAGAATGGCAGATTATCAGGATTCCACGACAGAACTCATGAATCTTTTAAGAGAGCTGAACAAAAACCAAATGCAAATCAACGAAACCCAAAGGCTTCTGCAGGAAACTCTAAAAAAATTGGCCGAGGGAAAGACAAGAGAACAAAATGGGCAGAGCAACGATTTTGTTTCAAGAAGGACAAATTTTCAACCCTATCGCTCTCGACCCTCGATACCCATCTTCCTTCCAAGTACAAAAGCACCACACAAAGGAAGATAGCCCAATTTTGAGGAAATGCAAGAAAAACTTTGGGAAGATTGGCGGAATGCGAATATGGAAGGTGATATATTGTACAGAGACTATGTTGATCTAAGAATGAGATATTCTAGCGGGGGAAATCGCGGTTATTAAATGATGATCTTAGGAGAAAGATCGGAAAGGTAAACTTATCGCCATTTGATGGATCTGGAGTAATTACCGCACAGTCATGGGTCCTAAAGGTAGATATCTATTTCCAACTCAATCCAATGCCCGAAGAGGAAGCAATCAAGTTCGTAGCACTTCATCTAGAAGGAGTGGCGCATGAGTGGTGGCATCATGGATTGGTCACTCTTGGTCACGACCGAGTGACCTCTTATGTCGAGTTCACTGAGAGACTCATTGACCATTTCGATGAGAAAGATCCTGAGGTAAACTTCAAAGATCTAGCTCAGCTAAAGCAAATGGGCACAATAGACAACCACATCACTGAGTTCCAAAGGTTGTCAGTCCTAGTCAAAGACATCTCTGAAAGATGCCGAATTGTGTTATTTATGGATGGGCTGAGGGAGCCTTTGAGAGGTTGGATCAAAGGGTTCAACTGTGTACACTCAATGAAGTTATTAAGAAGGTGCGTGATATGGCCGCATCTTCATCCAAAACTCACATAGCTACACCAACACCATCCCCACAACAAGACAAGGACAAGGAGACAGTTTAGAAGAAACCTTAGATTGATGAAGATTCTCGGCAAGAACTCCGGCGGAAAAAGCTCTGTTTTACATGCAAAGAACCATGGGGACCTGGTCATTGTTGCCTTGGGAAGGGAAAGATGCATTACATTGAGGTGATGCCTGATGACAATGAGGGACAAATACCTGCAGCAACCGATGAAGACATTACCCAACAGGAGTGAATAAATGCCTTGATACAAAAAGGGGGTTCCATTGCTACCCTCACTACATCGATCGGAGGTGGTATCTTCAGGGTTCACGGCACTCTTCACGGAAAACGAGTCCAATCATGATTAATAGTGGTGCCACACTCAATTTCATCAATTCATCTTTGGTCACTAGTAAAGGCTTGCGTGCAATTGAGCATGGAGGACTTGAGGTTAAGGTTGCAGGAGGAACCTTCTTACCTTGCACTCATGTAATCCCACGGCTACAAATTTCCATGGGAAACTATACCATGACAGATGATTTCTTTGTCATAGATTTGGTTGATACTGATATCATTTTGGGCATTCAGTGGTTGGAAACACTTGACCAGTACACCCAAAGTTTTATAAGGATGGACTTTTCATTCAAGACAGATGGCAAGAAGGTGCTGCTAAGAGGAATGTCAAATAAAGGATCGAGGGAAGTCACAATCAAGAAGATGGAGGCAATTTTTAAAAAGGATTTGGTCCCAGACACTGCAAATAAAAACAAGATAGTCAACACCTCACCACATTCCTTGGATAATTGGCGGGCCCATCTGTTGGTTGAGTATTCCAAGAAGACTTTTGCATGTGAGTTGATGGATGGCTATGTACGCGATGAAAGATACAAAGTTATTGATGACTTCATTTACGTTGGCGGGAAGATCTACTTAGTGCTTGACTCAGAACTGAAGGAGCTGACTATGGAAGGTTTCTTAGAACCAAATGTGCATTTGCTTGAGGACGAGCAAATTTTGGGACGGGAGGACTGTAATGTCCCCGTTATAAAATAAATGTATTTAATTAAACCTTGTTAATGGGCCGATTGATTTAATATATCTCGAACCCATTTTTATTTTGTTTCCGTAGTTTGTGTTGACATCGGCTATCTTTGTACACCCTCAGAAAGTTTCCCGATAGGTATTTAAGCACAACTTGTAGGTAGTCTTTAGGTATGCAATCTAGATTATTCCATTGTATTGCGAATTCCAGTTGGGATTCCCTATTGTTCACCATTTCGGAAGTGAAAGATCTTCCCTATTTGGCTCTTTTGGTTTCGGTGGGATTCAACCCTCACCCTAATCCGTCGCCTATAGCACTTCGCTCAGATCTGGCAAATTGGAGCACCATCTTTTGGCATTTATATTTCTTGAAAGAATTATCTATATTCAAGTCGTCATTATTTGGTATCATGATTCTATATAAATCTATGTGTTTGTGAACATTCTCACAATAGGGCTCAAATATCCATCCGTATCACCCTTGTCCTCCGTAATTGCTTCTTCCGTGGCCGTACGACCTTTACCCTCCAACCACACCTCTGTACATTCTTCCTGTCCACCAGCCTACGTACAGCCTACTGTACGACCATATCAGCCTCACACTGTACACATTTCTCTCCCTCACCTCCGTACGGTCATCTTGATTGCCATACAACATATAGCAATCTCCATACGGCCTCCTGGTTTGTACCCCTTCGAAATTCTCCACTGTACGGCTCATCTTGCTGTTAGTACAGCCATCAGTTGCTCTCTCTCGACCGTATGGCCCCTCCTACACGAACGTACGACCAGTAAGAAACACCATACAGCCTCTAGGTACATCATCGTACGGCCTCACATAGTCGAGATATCATTTTTTACACATCGGTACATTACCTTGTTGGTCCATAGTGTTACAATGTATGTTTATTCAGAGCCAATGTACGTGGGAACATTACATCTAACGTCTTTTACTTATTGAGATGGAGGCTTGTATTGATTCTATCCTCAATTGATTAGATGTATTCTTCTTCTTTATTTAGATTGGTCCCTTCATTGCTTTAATTAGGATATTACTCCTTATCCATATTTTCTTTTATATCACTTTCGAGCTCCTAATTGTGTTCACACAATCTAATAGATCCACGTGAGAAATGAATTGAAGTGACATGTATTGGGAGTTCCTGAGATATAGGTTGTCTTTGTATTTCAAATTTTATTGACCGAACTGTGATGATACAATCTATGATTATACGTTTGCAATTCTGTCATCAATTTTTGTACTTGCCTAATTTCTTCAAACACAAAATTAGTAATCTTAGTGTATAGTTTGAGTCTCATAGAAATGACACTCTTGCTGTTGTTTACCTCTCCTTCTGGTGTCTTCCACGTTACCATATTGAATCTGCAAATTACTGTTCTATTCTCGCCATAAAATATGTTCTGAATCAAGTTATTCCAGCGTTGCATATTCTTCTCTTGTTTATGCAAGGCTAATACCAATGTAGATATATATATTGAACATGGATAATATGCTATTTTCTAAATTTCTTTTTTTTTTTCTTCTATTCGATAATGATCTTTTTAACTTCTCAAATGGAAACTGAATTGAATGTCATGAGATTGCTGATGGTAATCATCTTTACACATGTATTATTGGTTTCCTTGACACTGTAGCGAATGGGAATTTACTGTGTTCATGATCTGATCCAATAGTCTTCCTTTTTATCAGTCTTAATGGGTATTTGAATTTATGAACACAGGTTGATATGTTCTTTTCCAGAGAGTGGGATCATTCAATACACGGCAAGGCTATTCTCATCTATCAAATCGATCGTGACACCACAATTTATTAAAGACGCTGTCTTAACTGTAATTCAAAACTTGGAAGAGGCTTTCAAATATTAACTTACCATTCATAATAAATGTGAATTCACAAACTTAGTAGTCATTCCCTTCTCATAGTCTCTGTCAAACAATTAAGGTAGCTGATTGCTATGTCTGCTATGTAATGCCTTTATCCATCTGTTGAGAAAAATTCTGTATTTTTCTTTTTAACATTTACAGTTGGCTTTGATACCAATGTTAATTTCTAGGATCACTGCAAATGTACAAACAATTGCCATTGTATTGATTGTATTCCAAATGCAAATAAAAGCTTATAAATACGAGAGGAGGAGACATGTCTCTACGGTTAAACATCACTATTTAACATATTAATATAATAGTAATATAAATAACCATATATGTAATATATTATTATATTATTATATAATATTATATAATGTATAATATATATAATATATATTATATTACATATATAATAAATATTATATATATAAGATATTTATCTTAAAGATGATTTACCATCAACAAGGTATCTTATGTTAAAATCAATCCGACAGAAGCTACAACCTTAACAAACTGAAATCAAACTATTGAGAATGGTAATCAGAATAATATTTCTGAAGTCTTATTTATCATTGTTTGCATACAATGAAGTCCTAATTTTTGCTGATACACCAGTTTTAATCTGATGCAAAATATACTTTTGTTAATTAGCATCAATTTTTTAAAATGCATCAATCTTGTTCTGTCCAAATCTAATCTTTTTCTTATAAATTTGCTTTTATTTGGAGCAAAACTGAGTCTAGATGGCCTTTGAAATTTGGAAATTGAGCCATGTTTTCTTTTTCCCAGAGGGAAAGGGAGAATTGAGTTACTTGTAACTAAGCATGTGTTTATATTTCCCAGCGTGTGGATTGCTGGAATTGTGCTCTTATAAATAACTGTAATTAATAAATGTAGTTGAGAATATTTGACATGACAGGTTTGAACAAGTGGAGATTCATCTAACTAGCTACACTTGAATGCAGGGAAGTTCTGTTATTGTTAATGAATGCAATAGGAGATATTTGACATGATGGGACATATGGGAGCAGTGGTTCCTTCAACTGCATCAATATATGTATGCAACCTGCCTCCTGGAACAGATGAAACATTACTTGCAGAACATTTTGGAACTATTGGTTTGTTGAAGGTATTTTTAACTGTTTTTCTTTTGTTTCTGTAATGAATTTGCATGGTCCAGTTCTATTGAGTTGCTATAAGAGCCTTCTTTGTGGATGGGTCTGCTGTCATGTTGTTGGAATGCATTGTCTGATGAGTCCAGGATACTGTTTCTTTGCCTTTCAGAAAGACAAAAGAACAGGTCGTCCAAAGATATGGATATACAAAGACAAAATTTCACAGGAACCCAAGGGAGATGCAACAGTTACTTATGAAGATCCTCATGCTGCTGCAGCTGCAGTTGAATGGTTTAATAACACAGATTTCCATGGGAGTATCATTGGTGTTTTCATTGCAGAGAGTAAAAATAAAGAATCTGCAGATCAACCACTAAAGTTAGATGCGCCGCAGATGACTAATGCTGAGGAGTCACAAACGGCAGACAGTCTTGGTGGATTAGGGGACGATACTGATGACACCTGGGGTGGAGTAGGAAGAGGAAGAGGTCGGGGAGAAACTGCTGGAAAAGCATGGCAACAAGAAGGAGACTGGCTTTGTCCAAATACAAGGTCTGTGATGTGACATTGGTGAGCAGCGAATTCTAGCACTTTGAACCTTACTTGAATTTTGAGTTTACTAATAATGTGTTTTGTAATTTACAAGGAACACATCAACTAAGATTTTGTTTCTGTCGTGTCACTAAATATCTTGTGTGGCAATGTAATTTATTCTGTGCTATTTTTGGTTGCATCTGTGGCAATGTAATTTATTCTGTACTATTTTTGGTTGCATGGCAGCTGTGGCAATGTGAACTTTGCATTTCGTGGAGTTTGTAACCGTTGTGGAACTGCACGACCTGCTGGTAGCGGTGGTGCTGGTGGAATGGGTGGTGGAAGGGGCAGAGGTCGAGCTAACAGTGATTCAGGCAGGGGACGGGGAGTAGGTGGTCCTCCGGGACTTTTTGGTCCAAATGATTGGCCATGCCCAATGTAAGTTCATCATGGTAATAAAATCTTGCCGTCCAATTGTCTGAATAATTTTGTTTTTTGTAATTCCTAAAGAGAGAATTCACATTTTTTTCATTCTTTCACCAATACTGTTGTCTGTCTTTTCATTCTCATGGCCTTTTTGTCGCTTTTCTCTGTGCTTTGTTCTGTTTCCCAGGTGTGGTAATGTAAACTGGGCTAAGAGAACTAAGTGCAATGTTTGCAACACTTCTAAACCTGGCCATAATGAAGGTGGAGTCAGGTAAATTCATAGTTTTATCATCCAGTCCTTGCAATATTTAAAGTTTAAGTGTAAAATACCTTTGTTGTCTGCACTGTAAAGTTAGAGATCAATGAGCTACAACCATATATCATTTATCGAATTGCTTAGGGAGTGTCAGTATCAATATTTGTCATATCTCTTTAAAGTCAATGTTTGTTGCATCTTTTAAAAGTAAATTTCAGGGTTAGAGTCATACACAAGGATTGCAAAGGCACATGTTATGTTCATACGATGCTGCTTAGTGTTTAATTAATCTAGTCAAGAAGCCCCCCATGTGATGGTTCTTAAATTCATCTGTGTTTGCATTACCTCTTTCATTTTATGTTTGGAGGTTCATGAACTTACTGGACTCTTTCAGGTGTAATGCATTAATGACTTAATAATGATGCCAAAATCCTTAGAAGAATTAAGTGGGGTTCTAAGGAGAAGTTCAGCATATGTTTTTAAAGCGCTAGCATATATATGAATTGTTTGTGTTGAAGAGAGTAGGTTGATCTATTATGAACCTGATGTTTTTGCACAATTCATGTGTGTGAGTAAGAAAAGCTTTTGGAAAAGGCTGCATATTTTGTTTGCATCAACATTTTGGATTGTGCTCCATGATCCATCATCTGCAATATTCTTACTCTATCTTTTAACCTGTGATTGTTTTTTTTCTAGTTACATCAGTTCAAGATTTGTTATAGTGCTGTAATATTGATTAGCTAGCGCTATACTTTTGCATTAATGTTTGCATCATCAATGTTTGCTTTAGCACTTTGGATTGTGCTCCATGATCCATCATCAATTTTATCCATCGTCTGCAATATTCTACTCTATCATGTAGTGATTAAATTCTTATCACAACATTTAACCTGTGATTGTCTCTATTCGAGTTGCACCAGTTCAAGATATCTTAGTGTTGTAATATTGATTAGCTAGTGCCTATACTTTTTCATTTATGGAGTTAAACTGAATTCCTGCAATTTAACTTTGATATTTCTGTTATCCTTTTTGCTTTGGACCTTATCGATGCATTGTATACTTCTGACATTGTATTATTCACTAAAAGATTTTTGATATATCCTTTAATTCTGTTGGGAAGGGATTCAGGTTGCTCTGTTGTGTGCTAGTTTAATATGAGTAATCTTGAAATTATTGCTATGTTAGCTGATTTAGTATTGCAAATTTACAATTAATTATAATTCCAAATGTGATCAATAATTTGTATAGTTTGTCCTATTGCTTCTATGGCTAGACCCCGCAGATAATATTAATTATACATCCATATTGTATAATCATAATGCATTTTCTCCTAGTAAAGAATCAAACTCTTTGTAGATTGTCATCTTGACCTTTTCTTCTTTCCTATGTATTTCATGAGTTATGTGTGGTACACCTCTGGACCAGCTTTTCTCTTATTAAAAAGTGCTCCAAGTGAAACAAATCTTGTTCTCCTTTTGTAAGCCATAAAATGTGCTTGAAATGCTAAAAAATGCCTATGATGCATGTCAATTCTCAGTGCTAAATTATTCTTTTGTAGCTTTAATATTGTAATTAACTTTGCAAGTGCAATCAGTTTTGAACATGCTTTAGTAGTTTACTTTCAACTACTTCATTTACACAATGTTTTTTGTCCCCTATGCTGTTAAGGACAAATAACCAGCCTTAAAAAGAGAAGTATCACGAGTATCTCTTCATCTGGTTTGAACTGTATGCAACCAACATGTCTTGGGTGTAGTTGGGACATCTACGTACGAATGGTAAGTTCTCCTTTCACAACGAACCAAATTTGGCAAAAGTAAAAGATTGTGATATTGCTATTTAGAATTGAACTATGTAGTTTGTGAGTCAAACTCATTGAGCCATGTGTCATGAGCAGTGGTTCACAAGAAACCATATCTCAAGAGATTGGATGGAAAATTTAACACTCATTGCATCTAGGTGATGCTAACAGAGGTGAAGCCCCAAGACTTCCCTAGAGGTCACCCATCCCATAGCAATATCACAATTTGATTCGTTGTGGAAAATCACAATTTCCACACCTCTTGGATGACCTCCTGGAAGTCTCAATGCTTTACCTCTGCGGGCATCACCCAGATGCAATGAGTGCCAAGTGTTACATTCATTCTCATGAGAGATGGGTCCTTGTGAACCACAACCCATGAAACATGGGTCAATGAGTTTGACATAAAAATTGCAAAGTTGAACCTTGATAGCAATATCACAATTTGACATGCTATGGAAAATATCTTGTACCTATCAATTGATGAGCTTAAGGGGCTTTCTAATGAATGGTTCATAAGACACACCACTTGCTGAAGGTTTTGCAAATGGGGTTGCAAGCATGGGCTTAACCTTGGAGGAAACATCATTATTAAGTGTGCTTGAGCGGGAGTAGTATTGAGATGGGTGACCTTGCAAGAATTCTCAGTGCTTCATCTTTGTGAGCATCACCTAGATGCAATGAGTGTTAAGTGTTCCATTTATTCTCATGAGAGATGGGTTCTTGTGAACCACTACTCATGAAACATGGGTTAATGAGTTTGACTTAAAAATTGCGTATTTGAATTTGATAACGATTTCATAATTTGACTTGCTGTAGAAAATATCTCCTACTTATCAATTGATGAGCTTAAGGGGCTTTCTAATGAATGGTTCATAAGGCAAACATTTGCTTAAGGTTTTACAAATGGGGTTGCAAGCAAACTGGGCCTAACCTTGAGGAAACTCCATGGGAAAGCATGCTTGAGCTGGAGTAGTACTGGGATAGGCTACCTGCCAAGAACTTCTGGTGCTTCACCTCTATGAGCATCACTTAGATGCAATGGGTGCTAAGTGTTTCATTCATTCTCATAGAGATGGATTCTTGTGAAGTACCACCCATGAAACATGGTTCAATGAGTTTGACTGAAAAACTACACAGTGGAATCCTGATAGCAATACCATAATTTGACTTATTGCAAAAAATATCTCCTTATCAAAATAAAAGATTTTTTTGGGAAGGTAAGGAAAAAGGGCCATCCAATAGATAATTGTCATATGTGCAAAATTGAAATCAAAGTAGATATGTCACTGTTGACAGTTGGGAACTTGGATTTTAGTTCCTTTTTCTGCAAAGAAGAAACTTTAACCGCACAACCTTTTTGTCAGTGTAATATTTAATACTTTATACATATTTATCCTAAGCATGCAAATGCACACATTATCTTAAGTTGATTAAAGAGTCATAATTAGGAGATTTTTTTTTTCTATCATTAGCTGTCAATCATATCACTTATTTTTAAGATTCCCTTTATGATTTGGCTATTCTTAGAAAACTTGGAATGCATATCATTTGGGAAATCAATGCTCATGATTGCTAGTTTATCCTCTGTTATTCTTTTGCAAAAGACATACTCCAGAAGAATTCTTGTTATTAACATGGCATAAAAACAGCAGATCGATAAGTTTCTTCTCATATTTTTTAGAGTGTTAGCCATGAGGTTGTACTTGATGCATCCTAGACTAAAAATAGTTTCACAGACAAGTCCAGAAGGCATCAAAATCTAAGGATCGTCTGTCCAGACATCAAAATTAGTCTTGAAAATTTTCGGATTTTTTTTGTGGGTTTTGATTTTTATGTGTATCCTACATCATACATCTACACAGAATCTGTATCCTGCATTGCTCTTTATACCATTGATGTTTTTGTGCTTGGCTTTGTCATTGGTTTGTGCTATTTTTTTGCTTTATATTTGATTTACCTTTAACCTGATGTACTTGGATGGTTTTACATTTAATTTGATCAACAGTTTTTCATTGTATCTCTGCCATGATTTTATACTATCTGGTGGTATTTGCCCTCTGAACCATGGAAAGATTTTTTTTTCTAATTTGCTGGGCTTATTCTTTATTCCTGGCAATTCTGGCAACATGTGGGAATGTTTTTTGAAAAATCAATGCCTAGTCATATGAGTATTTACTAGTTTAGCCTGCAGTTCCAACCTACCACAAGGTGCTTACTTCTCCTGCCTCTGCTTGGGTGGCTGCATCTTGGCGCTGAACAGAGCACCACTACCAAAATTGTTTCATAGCTAGGTTGTACTACCCAATCTCTGCTAGCAGACCACTAGAGGATTATTTCCCTTGCCTAGAGAATTTGTTTTTACTTTTTGGTGCAATTTGTTGTCAGTGTGTCAGATTTTTGAATTTGATTGTTCTTTGTCCTCTTCTTTTGTTATAGTTTGATAGTTGATTGGAGTCTTTTGAGCAACATTAGGAGAAATCTTTTCTGTGTTTGGATCATGTGCAGAGTTCAAAGGCATTTATCCTTCTGCCTGCATGTTTCCATTTGGATTAGAAAAATATTTTGCTCAGATTTGCAGTTTTGTTTCTTTCCACGGGGAGAAATGTTGTTTAGTGTTTGTAGGTCATATTCAACATCCAATGTCAAAGCATTTACTAGCGCTATAGGAGATATCTTGATGGGGTGCTGCATTGTGTCTCTACTATTTGATGCTTTAGTAAGCAGCATTTTATTGAATGGGGTTCCATTCTCCTCAATTTTATGAGAGATGCTTTGCTCTACATCCTCTTGTATGGAGGTTGTGCAATTTTTTTGTTTTCTCTCTTTTCATTTTGGAGACAAGTTTTTCTCCAAAGTAAGGTTTTCTATTTTATTTGTTCCTGTTATATGAGAGATATATATTTGCAAATGTGTACTTGATTAGGCCTTGTTGTGGATGCCCTTCTTTCCTTTTAGCCTAAGTGTGTAACCTCCCTAAATTGCACTTTAAGTGGGGGTGGGGAGGCTAGTGTAATATTTAATACCTTGGACATTGTTATCTAAGTATGATATTGCACATATTATCTCAAGTCAATTAGGAAGGCATAATCAGGATATTGTTTTCTTATTATTGGTTTCAACATTATCCTATGATGAATATTGTCTTTTTGCTTTTCTGCCTCATTTATTCTTGGAAAATGTGGAATGAATATCTATTGCAATTTCTCATTCTCAAAATTAATGCTTTTGTATTATATTTTATTTGCAACTCTATTCTCTATCATGGATTTATCTCTTCTAGAATAAATACTCTAGAAGAAAATACCTAGCTCTATTACCTTTTCCTTGTCGCCTGAAGTTATTTTTGATTGCACCTTAACTAATCTAATTAGACTTTCCCTTTTGTTTCTAAAATTCATATTTGATAATAAATAATGCTTCATTCATGTTTCATAACTATGATTTTAATGTGGATGTAATTTCACTTTTGCCAAATTTCCTTGGTAATACTTTTCAATTATAGATATCACTTTTTGACATATCCTATTTTCTGAGAAGGGTGTGTTACACAGGCCAGATGATATCGTTATATTAAACAGAGAAATGAATGTTCCTTACACAGATTTTCAGAGACGTCATTTCTAAAAGAAACAAACATTGTCAGAAGACAGAATGGGAAACTTTCCTATACAGACTAAAGATGACAAGATGACCTTTAAAGAAACTTATTATCTTGGAATATATTATGATATTATCCTAATAGGATGGACACATGGATGCAGTTCAGAGGCATTAAAAACTCTCCCTAATTTTGGAGATGGCAGGCAGACGGCTATTATAATAACTCAACCAGAGTGAAAGAAATCCAGAATTTAAAAGAGTACATTCAATTTGCTTTTAGGGATTTTAAGCATTTTTTGCTTAATAGATTACCATTTTTTTATGCACCAAACGTTGCAAGGTCTACAATCCTAGAAAAAGAGGATCTCCCCTTGAAGCTCCTTGTCTTTTGGATGTTGAGGATGTCACTTGGGTCCCCAGTGATGCATCTCTATGGAATGACACAGTTTTCCTAATGCAAAGACACAGATTTGTGCGCACAAAGTCCTTATTGTTACATGCCTTTGGGTGAAACACATTTCAAGTATTAGTATACGAATACCTGGTGAAATGCTCTGCCTAATACTTATATCTATATTTGTCTTGTAGGAATTTTGAATTTGGTAGTTGGTGGTTGGACGGAGCCAATTTTCTTAAGCTACTGTTTACTTGTTTTGGTTTTCGACATAGAGAAGCTGTATTTGATGCTACTGTAGGTTCCATTATATGAAAACTACATGCTGATGAAAACATACTCATTTTTAGCATTTTACTTGATGACGATGAACATAAAAATAGTTGATATGTTTACCACACGTATTGGCTTCCTCTTCTGAGTTGGAGAACTGAAAGGGAATGACATCCTATCAATTTTCTCAGATTTGTCATTCAAGATGTATATATTTTGACCATATAGTCTTCTTCACCCATATTTTTTTAATTTTTAATTTTGGATGAAGAATGCAGCCATTTCCATATGGAGGTGTACGAAATTACTTAATTGTTATTTATGGGTTTCTTCCACATATTTTTTTACTTCTCCATAAGACTGAATCATCTTTGAACTTATTAATATAAATCTGATAATGAGGAACATTTCATTTTAAGATCTCAAGCCTACTATGGGTTTGGATCTATCTACCATTTTCGTTTGGTTCTTTGATGATATGAGTTTTGAGATATTCTTTGTATTTTTTGGAGTAAACAGAGTAGAAGATCTTGCAGCAATGGATTCATCAAAAAAAATCCTGTAGAAATTATTTTGAATATTTGTTTTCAATTTTGCACATATTATTACTTAAGTGTATTAGAACGATTTATATCAGTTTAGACAGTGATTTTCCGATTTTTTGTTTGTTAGGGTTTTGTTCAACTGGGTTGCAATGATTTTCATTACATACATGCCATTGTAATTTCTGTGTCTAGATTTAGATTTTTTGTAAGAGGCCGGTATACTGTTTTACAGCATTATATTATGATAAATAATATATTTTCCAACAAATGCAGTTAATGGCTGTTTTTTGCTTATGACAAGTTAATAAATATCGTAGCACAGCAGACCTTTTATTATAAGCCGTTTGATTTTTTGGGGGTTCTAATGCCTTGTTTTACTTGCTGTTCTCCTTTGTGATTGTGGTTTGATAGTTTGGGCTTGTCACATAATAAATCTTATATGAAATTGGATGCAACTTTGTCAATATTTCCATCTTCTTGCCAAATTTCACAACCTTTGCAGTCCACTGCACTAGTTGTATGCTATTCACTAAACTCCTAAAGCGCCTAATATTGGTTACACACAGACATGCACAAAACATGCCTGTGTGCACCCACACATGCCAACACGTTTGTGTCTATAAACTAATTCGTTAAACTCTACTGTTACTGGTTGTTTACTAGGGGAGGGCGGGCAGGTGGTTACAAAGAACTTGATGAAGCAGAGATTGAAGAGACAAGGCGGAGGAGACGAGAGGCTGAAGAGGTATGATTATTGAAGTTTATGGCAAGATTATTTTCATTTGGTCTTTTTATAACCTATGTGGAGGTTAGATCAAAGAAAGATATTGTAATGCTCACTTATGACTTTCTTGGGGCAGGATGATGGGGAGATGTATGATGAATTTGGTAATTTGAAGAAGAAATTTCGTGCAAAAATGCAGCAGAATGAGATCAATCAGACTGTGCCAGGTGTAGGAAAGGCAGGCTGGGATGATGCAGATTTGGGTGTGGCCGAGGGAAGAGAGAAAAGCAGGGACAGGGGAAGAGATTATCATGATAGGGACCGAGACAGGAGCAGGGATAGAGATGGATATAATGGTCATAAATATTCCGGCGAAGGGAGCGAAAGCTATTATGTAAAAGATGGTTCACAAGATAAGAAAGATAGTAGATATGATTATGAAAGGGGCAGAAGTGCAGATAGGGATCATTATGGTTACCGTGAAAGAGAACGGAGTAGAGATAGAGACAGGGAGCGTGAGAGGGAGAAATCAAGGGGGAAGGATCGAGACAGGAGTCGTGACTATGACCGTTCCAGAGAGAGGGACTACGATTATGATCATGACAGAGACAAAGATTATTCAAGGGAAAGAGATCGCAAATCAGATAGATCCTACTAGTTTTTACAGGCTTGAAGGATTTAGTCCCTTGAGTTTAATTTCTGCAAGTATTGACAGCTATTGATATTGTTTTCAGCCTATAGTGTGCTCAACCAAAAGCTTTTAAGTTATTTTTATCTCTTGAAAATAATGTTCCAGTTCACTTATTCCTTTTCACTAGCTATTTGCATCACCCATCTGGGGAAAAGTATTTTCTTTCAGGGATCAATTTTTTCAGCGAGGGAAAATTTTCAAACTCAATTATAGGTAACGTTCAGGTTGATGCACGAGTCTTGTGAGTTTTGTCTGTTTAAAATCTTTCATGTTAGCTGCAGGTTTGCAAATTGTACCAACTATTTGTTGAAAAAATATCTGAAATCATGGAATCCAATAGGACTTTTCATCAATCTTGAGTAAGTATTTTGAATAACAATTATCTTGTCTAGTTATCATAGCTTGTTTTTGTCACTTAATTTTTAGATTCTATAATGTGTGCAGGTCCTATGTGGATTGGATTTCATTAGGTTACCTTTGTTTAGTTTGAGCCTTTCAATGTTAACTCTCTGAGTGGCAACTTTGTAGGTCACTTTGAATATCTGCAAATTAATATGCATATGTTCGTTGTGGCAAATTATTTGATCTAATTATGTGAACAAACTTAACCAAAACAACTTTATAGCTCGTCAAAAAGGCTCAAATATTAAATGTTATTAATGATGTTCACAAAGGTGGTGGTGATTGGCTTTACACCTATTAAATACATTTGCTTAAAACTTTCCAAGGCTCTTAGTACATCCATTTTGTGCATATTGTGCAATTATGGAATTTCATGAGATCATATATTCACAAGACTTGTCTAGGCTACCACATTTTGCACATGTATCTGCCAAGATAGCTGCACGCTAACATGTAGTAATGGGGTCGTTAAGTTTAAGATATTGGTTCAAGAGCAGTGACGAAAACAGAACTTTGCAAGCTGACGAAGATGCCAATGCGACCAGCAACCAAAACAAAAACGATCACTAAACCTGAAAAGTGTTTTTAAGTGATGTTGATTGCCTATTTCTCTGATGTGCTATTGCATCACCATTGGGTTGTAGTTTCTCTTATTTTTAGTTATTGAGTTTGTAGGGTAGTGCTTATTTTATTGTTCAAATGACATGTTTAATGTGAACAACTAGATATGTAGGTGGACTTTAGGTTAATAGAGACGGGTTTGCAAGTCTTACATGACCAAAATTTATGGTATGTGGATTTGCGATAAGATTGTATTTAGGGTTTTTGTAATGAAGACAGCTACAAGTTTGGATGGATGCTTAGGGGGTTTATTGGAACAAGTTACTCCTACATGGGTTTGTTTGGAAAATAAGGTTTAGCATTGATCGCGGCGCCTGAGTCTTGTAAATCCAAATATTACGATTGCTTATATTTGTTTTGCATGATACTAATGGAGTTGACTCTTTTAGTTATTTGAGATTGGTGTGCTAACCATGTATTTCTCATTTGAGATGTTGCATGTGTAGATATTGTAAATTGTTCACCAAGGTTTGATTTGGAAGGCCTCGTTAGTGGCCATCATTATCACATTAGAATGTTGAGAAAATGATATTTTTGGGGTACATTATACAATTGTTCATTCGAATACTAAGATTAGTTAATGATAATGATGTTGATCATATTACCATGCGTAACTTGAAATCACTTTATGTGGGAGTTGCATTTAGTCACATAATTTGTTCTATCTACTTCATTTGAATGTTTTGGTTCCTAGTTGCTCTTGCAACGTGTAGTGGGCCATGGATAATTGATTAGATGGATGGTTATAGCAATGGTCGTTGGCTTCATATAAAGCTCTTGTAGATCATGGTTTGCCCATTCCCTTTGAGAGAGCTCTTTGTCTTGAGTTCTTTAATCACCTTGGGGCCACAAAGGATCTCATTTAGGAGATAATTATAATGATGCATAGAGAGTTGGGTTATTCAATTCAATGAGAGAATTCACAATGAAGCATTATTAAATAATGAGTGGTTATGTTCATGTGATTTAGAGATGGCGATATCTTGATTTGCCATGGAGGACTCTTGAGTCTTTCGGTACAGTGTTGGTATATGATATGTTCTTTGCAGTATGTGATCTCCTAAAAGTTGCAAGATATTACAATTTCATGTTTATATTCTTGGTTTAGTTGTAACTTTGGCAATGACTTAGTTTATTCTTGTTGTTTTAAACTGTAAATCATTTGCTTGGGCACCCATGATTTTGTGGGGTTGCATTTGAAGTTGAGATCTAAGGGAGACTTGAATGAGGCTTAAGAGATCCCATGCTTTTTAGGATAGTGTGTCAAGATGGTTTCTTTTTGATGAGAACCACAAAAAAGGATAGAGGAGCCTACAACTAGTTATAATTGTGAGTTTACTATGGACTTGAAGATAAGATTCTCATTTATTGAATGTTTTAATCTCTTGATTTTGTGTGCATGTGACATTCTTGCATTCTACTCTTGGTTTACTCTAAAGTGAATTATTTGAGAGGTGTTGTCTACATAATTACTAGGATGTATTTCTTATTTTGTATGTTACCTTATAATTTCAATTAATTGTGAATATATAGTAATTTTGAGGACTTGTGTAGAAGAAGATGCATGGTCGTATGGATTTCTTGTGGTATTTAGTTTTTGATCTAGTTCCAAGGACTTAATTTGGAGTACATTAAATGGTTTGTGGCTTGGTTTAATTGATCTATTGTTGTTATGAGAGGTTTACATCTGTTGTTGACGTGTTTGATTTGAATGCTAGATGATGGTATCCTTTTAGTATAAGAATGTTAAAAGATATTTTACATCACTTAAGTTGGTATATATTAGTAAGGAACAAGCACATGGTATGATCCAAAGCTTCTCTCTTTGGTTTTTTTTTTTCTTCCTATATTTTGTATTCCCATGGTTGAGTGTGGACTTGGGAGAGTTATGGACAATAGTGGTGAGAGAGGCGTTACAACATATTTGTTGGCAAGATTTGAATATTGTTGTTTATTTCCTTCCTATCCATATCCTCCATGTGAAGTATTATCAATAAACTTTGTATGTTAGGCCTATTTTCAAATTTGACAATACACATTTCTAGATGCTATCTACTGATTCTGTTATCTATTTTTATTGATTATTGATTATTGATGATGAGTTTGCATGTTTTATTGGACTCAAATTTATGAGATGCAAATTATAGATTAGCCACCCATGAAATGGGATGTCAAATGACCATAAGCAATGCCAACTAAAAGGTTGTTTTAACTCTTACATAATCACACACATTCCTCTATTGCATTCAAATAGGGGTTGATATAGATTCAACTGTGCTTTAGAGTTGATATGTTGATGGCACAAAGTTCTATTTATGATGGTATGCCTTGGTTTGAGATATCTTTGATACATTGCAATTTGTTGTAGGTATTATTCCAAGTGGGAGGAGTAAGGAAATGACTCAAAACCATTGTTATCATTTGGATATGATTCTCATTCCCTCATAAAGATTGGTGCAAAGTTTTATTGCCAGTTGATATGGTTTGTTGCGTAGCATGATCCTTTTGCTTCCATATGTGAGGAGATTTTTTTCTTTCTCTCGATGGTTCTTATTATGGTTGTTTTTGTAGGTATTTTAGGAAAGCATGACAACATGTTGAAGATTCATATAGTACATGGATGGCCAACAAATGCTTTTCCCTTCCTTGTGATTCCTATTTGTGTAGTTATAATGTATGTCAAGTGTGAGAATGTTAGGATTGAGCTATCATCTACTTTATAAATCCTATTTCATATTACATGGCTCCAAAATTCTTGGAAAGTATTTGAAGACATTTAGGGTATATTGAGATAAACAACTTGTAATATTTATTCTCACTATTTTTTGTAATGCATTCGTGAGGGTTAATTGGTTCCAATTGCAACAATAAAGTTAGGTTGTGAACAAAATTATTTAATATCATTTTCCCCACATGGGCACTTAGAATGTGATGATTAATGAAATGGGGAGCATAATATTGATTGACCTTTAGGATTTGCCAAGTCTAGGGTTTACTTTAGCAGTGAATATTTGCTAATTGACGAATTTTGCGCATCAGCCTACGTCAATTTGGCAAATTATTTCCACATGTGGTTGGGCATGTTGCCCCAACTTTACCAAAAATGAGTTGTCATTGACTCTTTTTCATGTGATAAAACCAATCATAATTATTTTTTGCACATGACAAATTAAACACATTCGCCTACAATTTCCTAAGGGAACTTTTTGGATGGCCTAAATTTGCTCACGGTTTTAATGGGTTATTTTTAGGAGAGGGACAACATAAACCCCACAATTTTGCAAATGTGTGTCCCACACTAATGCAACTTTGCCAACTATATTATTCATGGCCATATATTGGATGGACAATAATTGCCTTTGAAATTACATACGACATGTTTTTATTACACAAGCTTCGCCAAATATTTTGTATACACTATAAAATTTTCACAAAAATTGCCAAAAAGGATTGGTATAAATACATTCATTGATTCGTAGATTCTCTTGATTTTGATCGATATCGAAGTCTCAATTTCTCAAACTACTAAGATCATTGGTGAATGGCTATTGCAATTGAGGCGAAGGTGAGTAACTCAAACCCCTATCACCCTACAATTTGAGTTCATTCTTATTTAGTAGATACAAGTTAGACTATTAGTGGTCAGTTATCACTTGGGATCATTGATCACTGAGTCACCCAATAACTAGGGAGGCCTAAGACATCTATATTTTATAGTGTAGGTCATATGACTAATGAATCCCATTTAGATAAACAAAGGCAATAGTCATCTATCACTTCTTCAACAACTTGATTTTTTTGCTAGCATATATTTCTTTGGAGATGTTGAACATGAAAGTGGGCAAGAGTCCTACATGTGGTGGAAGCCAAGCAAGGCCATCAAAATGCACTGGCAGAACCTTGTCATCATATTTTAGTGGTAGAAAAGTTTGTGGCCAAAATCAAGAAGCTACAACATCACAAGTACATTTACAAGATTCCCAACCACTACTAGTGTCGCTGCCACATGTTGAACAAGTTGGTGAACTTGAAAATCTTCAGGTAAATAGCCAAAGTAACCATGATCTTTAGGTAAATACCCAGAGTAGATAGAAAGATATAATCAACTTGCATGAGAATTTCAAAGATGGTGATGATGCACGACTAGGAAAGGGAAAAAAATACAAAACAAAAAATGATGTGAAATCCAAAAAAGAATGGAATAGAGATCTATTGATCAAGAATTTTCAAATAGAATGTGCCTCAAAGTATCCATTCATTGAACTTGTGCACAATCCAAATGAAGACAAGCCTCTCATAGAATGCAGATGTATGTTATGCACAAGGTTAAATAAAAAGGAAAAGAGGTTGCAACTAAAAATTGACACCATAGAAAAGTATATTGGTAAAGTTTATGAGAAAAAAAACCATAGATGGGGTGGAATAATTAGTGATAAGATGGAAAATCAATGAGGAATGTCAACATGTTAAGAATGCATAAACCTTTGAATTTGAAGAGAAAATTTAGATGAAGTCTACTAAAGTAAAATGCTCAATTGAATCTCTTCCTAAAAAAGCAATAAAAATAGATAAGATAAGATACTGATATTAATGTCTGAAAAAAGACCAATAAAGGGTCTAAGGGACTGGAAGATACAATAGGGCAAAAAACAACCTAGTGGGAGCACCAAACGGTGTCTGAAAAAGGACGAGCAACAAAACAAAACAAAGAGAGGAAATGAGAATGAACAGCCGAGAGAAGGACTAGATATCCTTTCTTGATACAAAGAAATCCATCACTAAGGGATAAGTTCTAGGGAGACCAGGAGCCTAAGCCCAAATCCGAGTAGCCCTGGGAGTAGAATGTCGCTGCTTGATGAATTTGTGACGTGATTAAACATATTTGGTGTGTCTTGATGCAGGTGTATCTAGTGGTTTCTTCCTTCCCCTAGAGGGTGACAATGGGGGGGAAGAAGGCGGTGATGAGCTTATCTAAGGCTTGAATCTGAGGAAATGTGAGATGTAAAGTGTGGTCACGGAGTTGCAAAGTCTCACGGAGGTAGAGGGCTAAACACCGCTGGTCAAGGTAGTTGAAGAAGGCTGACAGAGATATACAATCTTTGAATAAACAGTGAAACTTGCCTTTGATCTCATAGTAGATGGGACAGCTAAACATGAAATGGATCTCGGTCTTCGTCTCTGATAGAGTACAAATGTGACAGATCTGGTCGTCTTTAACCAAGTGATGATCGGTTTGGTAATGCAGCCTATGTGTACCCAATCTGAAGGACCCCAGGGAGATATGAAGGGCATGGCTCCAACGCCCACTTAACTAGAAAGGGTGCACAATAATCCCCTCATGGATCTCAAGAAAATGCTCCAAGTAGACCGCAAATCCCTATGTGGGTTAACCCAGTTCATAATGGTGTATTGTCTATAAATGTCAAGTCTGACATGCCCATTCAACTTACCTTGTGAGGGGAGCATCCAGTGAGAAATGGTAAGGAGGGAGATGATTAATATCAATCCCTATCGAGCTAAGTAAGGCAGTGGTCTAGGCATACTAGCCATGAGCTCTATGTCTCAAATCAGAGCTGGCGATATCAATAGAGGAGCAGTAGGCGAGGTAGGAGTATCTATGGCGGTCATTCGCAGAGTCAGCAAAGCCCCTGAGGCAGTGGAGAAACCAGGCCAAATCGAAGATAACCCTAAGTTTAAAGGAATGGGCCCTGAACTCAGCCAAATAATATTGAGTGGGGTGTATCGGTGACATCTGATGATCCAATAGAGGAGAAGGGTCTCGACTCGCTTGACTGATGCCCAGTTAGAGTCTAGAAGCGAAGGTCCCCAAACCACTGAGTCATTAAGAATTGTTGTCTGACCAGAGAGTCCAAAAGTGATAACTTGGACTCGATGTCCTAAAAGTGATGCCAGAAGCACTATCTCTCCAATAGGGCAAGGGATCCCATCCACTTGGCAACCCTAGGCAAGCAAGCTGGCCTCATGTTGAACTTGGGGCCAAAGAACTTAACCCCAAGGTAAGTGTATGACGAGACAATATCAATCTCCCGATCCTGATAGGTAAAGTGAAGATGAGAGGTCTTCAAGCCATTGAAGACCATGACCTGACTCTTTCCAAAGTTCATAATGAGCTAGCAATGAACACAAAAAGAGGCTAATCTGTCAATAAGTCTCTGGAGTCCCTTAGGAGAGGAGGCAAGGAGAACCATATCATCAACAAAGAGGAGAATGAAGATAAGAACCTGGTGTAAGTAGCAACCATTTTTGAGGATCGAGGTCTCCTTGAGGAAGGTCTCCAGTTCATCAATGTATATACTGAATAAAGTGGGGGAGAGAGGGCAGCCTTGCTTCACCCTAATGGTATTGTGAATCAGATTGGAGAAACCCTCGAGAGTCTGGAATTTTCCCACCACTATCTCATGTAATCTCATGATCGTTGTCAAAAGAATGTCTGAAATACCAATGTCTCTGAGCCTTTAGAAGAGGGCTCAACGGGGAACAAAGTTGAAGGCCTTACTGAAGTCTACGAAACAATAGTAGACTTTCATAGCACGATGTCAAGCCTCCTCAATGACAACCCGCAACGTCAAGATGTGATCTGTAGTTTGATAATTGGTACGAAACCCAACTTTTCCTCTAGCACGGTGCCGTCCCTATTGAGGTAACCAAACAAGATAAATAGAAATGGGTAAAGCACTCTAGGTAAGTGTTTTCTTTTATATTTTGAGCAAAGGGCATGCCATGAAAAACTTCCCATCATTGAGTGCTTTGTTACACTTTTTTGAAAGTTCTCTATTATTCAAGGAGTTACTGGTCAATAAACAACATATGAGAATGGACAAGTTGTCTTGCTGAGGTTGAAAAGGAAAATGTTAAGGCAAAAATTAAAGAATCAAATTTTATTGCATTATCTTTAAATGAGGTGAAAATAATAGACAACACTTCTTGGGTATGCATGCATGTCTATATTGTACACAATTTTATCCGCCAACCAAATCTACTAATTGTTGTTAAAATGAAGGATAATTCGACAACGAAAACATATTTGAACTAGTAAAGAGCTCTCTAATTGAACATGGAGGTATAGATGACATGATGGTTGCCCAATAGTTGGTGTATGTTGGATCAAATGGAGCTTCAATAATGCAAGCCCACAAGAATGGTCTTGTCATAAAGTTAAAAGATTTTCTTGCACCTTACTTTGTTGATATTTACTTCATGGCTCATAGAATGAATCTACCTTTTGAAATTGTAAGTGACTATTCACAAACATACAAAGTTGAAGTTTTAATCAAAGATATCTACATACACTTCTATGATTTAGGGAAATTAAACAGCGTGTCGAGGGACTAACTAATGAGAACAAACTTCATTAAGGATAATGATACCAAATGGATCTCTTTGGATGGACCAGCGCATCAAGTTTTTTTTCCGAATATCCATCGTTGTTTGGTTGAATGGAGTCAACTCATGACGAAGGTGGCCAACAGAAATATGGTGAGCTACTAGAAAAGTTAAGTAATGTAGATACACATTTAACGTTAGCATCCATTCTCCCCATATGGTGAGCTACTAGAAAGGTTAAGTAATGTAGATACACATTTAACGTTAACATCCATTCTCCCCATGCTAGAGGAAATGAAGAATATAATGAAGAACATCTAGCAAAGTTTTATGTATATTGCAAATTATAATACACTGTCTAAATTGACATGCATGACTCTAAAGAATTTTTATACAAATTTAGCTTCATTTTGTGTTGATGAATTTTAGGGTGGGTCAAAATCAAAGATTTGGATAATCTTGATAACCTTTTAAAGATTGATGCTAATGGGGAGTTATGTGCCAATATATGCAGTGTTGAGATACCAATACACTATTATGGAAGACCCTTGTCCACAAGAAAATGAAAAAAACCCATGGGGCCAAAATTAACTGTTACAAAGGAAGCCTTTGACAACATTGTTGAGTTTATAATTGATTATGTGAAGAAAAATGCCTATAAGATTTCCTCAGAAATAAGAGAAAGATTGCCTCCACACGAATTATTTGAAGCAATGTGTATTGTGTTTCCCAATTATTGGAGTCTCAGAAGTTTGAAAGATTTTAGAGATAAGTTAATGATTTTGATAGATAAATTTTGCAAAACCAAAGAAATCAATGGGGTAACTGTAAATGGAATTTTATTTCTTCACATGTTGGGGGGTTTGACAACCCTAAACCTCAAAGGGAAGTCAAGGAGATCGATCCTTTCAATTCCAGATCTAAGGTAATTAGATATAAGAAGATTTGTGCAAACCAAATGATGAAGGAACACTAATGCAAACAAAGATTTGATGATTATAAAATTAGAGAAAGAATGCAAGATCCTTAAAACCCTAATGTATCAAGAGATATGAAATGCGATTAAACTATGATTATGTAGAGTACATGTGTTGAAACAAAGAAAATAATTAAATTACTTACCTTGAGAAGTGAGATGGAATATTGGATCTGATTTTTTGATTTCTATGCAACTCCAAACAAAAAGAAAATCTAGTTCTAAACTTCAAACAATGAGATCTCCAAAACCCAAATCTTGTTTGAGAGAACAATCATGTCATTTTGCAGATAAAATGAAGGAACACTATGATCTTATGTGGAACTCCAAAGAACGATCGATAACCAAACTTTGGAGAAATTTGGCTCACGGCAAAGTGTTGAAGGATTCAATATCAGAATATTTCAAGCTTGTTGATTTATGTTTGACCATAATATTGGAGTTTGTGGGGGATGAGAGAGTTTTTAGTGCTCTGGGGTTCCTAAAGTCAAAGGAAATAAACAAACTAGACAAAATTTTGGAAAATTACCCAAGGCTATATACATCCAAATATGAAGTCAGTGATTTTCCTTACAAAATGACATTGAAATTGTGGAGGAAGAAATGTCAAAGAAGGGGGTTGGGCAACATTTCAAACAATTAAATTAGTAACTCAAGTAATGGTACTAGTAGTGTTGATGTTAAAGCTGACAATCTTCAGATGCAGGTAAGTGAAGGTATGCAAACTAGAGAAACCATAGAGCATAATGAAGGATTGTTTGAACTTGATGGCAAGGAATCAAAAGATTCAAATTAGAGATGTTGTGACAACTATAAAAATATGGTATGACGTGGCATTATGAAGGGTGATCCCCTTAATACCATAAACACATGACAAAAACAAAGAAATAACAACAATTTATGAGAGCAAAATATGGGCTTCTTATTATCACCGCAAATGCAGAATCACATAATTTTGAAAATACAATATGCAAACCCATGTGGACACCTTACAATAATTTGCAAAACAAAGCTGCGAATTGTCACCCAGAGTTGTCTTAGACAATCTATGAGGATTCTTTATATAGTTATTTTTCCACCATTCAAAAAGTTTCTAGACATCAAATCCTAACACTTGAGGTCGACCAACCCTAAAATTACATATAGAGTCATCTCAAATCAATTATGACATTTATTTTGGAAATTTCTCATGGCCCAACTTTAGAAGACCATAACTTGTGAACTATTGACCTGATTGGTTATTATAACCCCATTCCAAAATCCTCAACTTCTAATCTATAGGGCCTAACTCACTCAAGCTCCACTCATACTCATTTTAGAGCCCATTCATAGCCTCTAAGGCCTTCAAAATTGAGCCTGAAGTTTTTCTACCAAAATTACATAATAATTCATCGAATACTCATGATATGGCACTGGGCCTCAACTAGCAAGCTGATATATCCAAGACGAACCTTTGCCTTTGAAATTAGGACATTCCAAGCTCATATGACCAACTTACAAAGTAACATGCCTCCACAAACAAAAACTCCGCATAGAGACAATCCTTATTCAAGACACAAAGAAAATATTTTTGGGTGATGCAAGATTTCTCTTACACCCAACATGCTCCTGCATCAGATAGGTAGGGTGATTTGAGAAGTGAGCCCTTCATGTCTTAGGTGTTTAGAGGAAAAACAAGATGGTCAACTTCCTCCCTTTCTAGCCATGATGAATCTTCTACATTTGACTAGATACTCTTTATATATTATGTTCTTTGTGCTACTTCCAACACAATTGTCCAATATATCCTCAATTTCTTCGTAGTTGAAGTGGTTGCTGGAATACTCTACTGCACTTTTGCAACTTTATCTCCATCACCTCCTTCATGATATTTTGTCAGCTCTGAAATGTTAAATATTGGCGAAATATTCAGTTCAACAGACAACAATACTTCATAAGCATGTCTAATTCATGCTTTTTGAGTATCTAACATGGTCCAAACTTCTTCGTTTTTGGTTTATTATATGTACCCACTGGAAATCTCCCCTTTCTCAAATTCACCATGACTTCATCTCCAATCTGAAATTTCTTATACCTCTTTTTCACATCTATCTTAGCCTTGTACTGTGTATGCATCCTTGTAATGTGTTTCCTTACATCCTCATGGATGTCACTCAAATGTTTAGCAAAATCCACCACTTCAATACTGCTTATCTCTCTTTTATCTGACTTCCTTAATTCAAAAGCATTTGTGGGACTACTTTCATATCCAATATGGAATGGTGATTTACTAGTACTTTGGTTGACATAATTATTGTATGCAAACGATTGTTTCCCCTTTGATTTTGAATACTACTACTAGCCTCATCCTTCTTTTGATCTTCATTTTGACCTCCATAATATCGCCGCTAGATCTTCCTCTGTGGCCTCTACCACTATTCTTGTTATCAAATTTCTTGTTCAACTTTTCCTGAACTCTTAGGGTAAACGAGTGTGCCTCTTCAATATTGTTCATTTGAACCAGACTCAATTCCTCCTAAATGTTTGGCCTTAACCCATTAAGATAATGACCAACCTTCTTCTTATTAGCTTTTGCATGGACTATTCTAATGAGAACTTGATATAACTCTTCAGTATACTCTTGAATAGATCTTCCCACTTGCTTCAACCCTTACATTTTCTTTAGCAAATCAAGCTTATAATCCACATGAAAGAACTGCCACTTCAATTTATCTATCATTTGATCTCATCTTGTAATTTATCCTTTCCTCTTATATTTCTCTCCAATTGAATCTCTTGCCACCAGATCTTTACATGGCCCTTCGATTTGGCCTTCGAAAATATGACCCTGTGAGGATCCTCAATATCTTCATACTCAAAATACTATTCTAAATCATTGATCCAATCGATCAATTCTTTTGGGTTAAGATTTCTCAATAATTTGAGAACCTCAAACTTAGGTCTTTTTCTAATCTTGGCTTGTCGTAAAAAGCTTCTCCTCTTTTGGGGTTCAGAACAACCTCTTCTTCGACATTTTCTTCTTCTTCTCCTTCATCCTCATTTTCATCTCTTATGACAAGATTTATTCCTCTATGCATCTATTCTTCCAATGCTTGTCTTTGTCTCTAGAGGGCCTTGAAACCCTCAAGTGTAACACCTCCAACTCTTCCACCACACTCTTCATAGAGGCATTTTCGGGCTTTCGTTGGAACCCCAGTGAAAACTACCTCACAATCGATGATCTCTCTACATATGAAGCCCAAACCGCAATCCTGGTGCAAACCACCTCACAGTTGGCGATATGTTTACAAACTTAAGATCACCCACTTTGATACCACTTGATGAAGGGTTCTAAGACATTTGTATGCTATTTTTGTAGAGTTATACAGTTGTTTTGATACATAGAAGTGGGAACTGTAACTAGTCTGCATATGCTCTTAGCATAAGACAAATTTTGCTGATAGAGATGCAAATTAAGGTGGTTGGGTTCAAGGAACTCAAGAATTCATATTCGGAGGATCTTGATTTTGGTGAAGCCTAGAAAGCTTGTAGAGAACCCATTACACTTGACATGATGAAGTGGTTGGATATCACAATTCAAGATGATATGTTGCTTAAAGGAAGCCAATATTGCATTACAAGAAGTTCAATGAGAGAGAATCTCAATAAGAAGAAGCATAGTGGAGGAGAATCCCAATATTACTGGCTATAGTTGCAAAGAAGATGTCAAGAAGTTTGTATAGAGTTGGAGAGTATGTCAGATGTTGAAAGGAGTGAAGCAAAATACAGGGTTGTATCAACCATTACCTTTACCAAGGAAGTCGTGGGAGGATGTCAGCATAGATTTCATTTTTGGTTTACCAAGAATTTAGCAAGGGCATGATTCAATTTTTGTAATGGTTGACAAATTTTCAAAGATGACACATTGCATTCCTTGCAAGAAGACTATTGATGGTGTTCATGTGGTAGAGTCATTTTTCAAAGAAGTGGTGAGACTACATGGTCTTCCAAAGAGTATAGTTTTAGATCAAGATACCAAGTTTTTTGGGTATTTTTGGCGTACATTGTGGAAGAATTTGAAGAAAAATTTGAAGTTTAGCTCATCAAATCATCCACAAGCTGATGGACAAATAGAGACCGTGAATAGGAGTTTGGGGAACTTGCTGAGATATTTGGTTTGAGATAAGGTAAAAGGATGAGATTTGATTTTACCACAAGTAGAATTTGAATACAATAATTCTATCAATAGAAGTTTTGGTAAATCACCATTCCAAATTGTATATGAGAGCAGTCCTAGAAATGCTTCCGAATTGAGGAAGTTGGATAAAGGAGAGATAAGGAGTGCAAAAGTGAATGATTTTGTCGAACATTTAAAAGACATCTATGAGGAGGCGAGGAATCACATTACAAGGATAAATACACACTAAAAGGCTAAGGTAGATGTGAAAATGAGGTATAAGGAATTTCATATTTGAGATGAAGTCATGGTTCATTTGAGGAAATAGATATTTCTAGTGGGTACATATACTTAAAAAACATGATTCTGGAAATGCCTATGAAGCAAAGTTGCCTGTTGAACTAAATATTTCACTACTATTTAACATTGTAGATCTGACAGAGTATCATGAAGGAGGTGATGGAGATGAAGTTGTAGAAGCATAGTGGATTATTCCAACAAACACTTCAACTATGAAGGAGATTGAGGAGATACTTGGGCAGTTGTGTTGGAAGGAGTATAAGGAACATAACACATGAAGAGTATCTCATCAAATGGAAAGGGAGACCAGTAGAAGATTCATCAATGCTAGCAAGGGAGGAGGTTGACCATCTTGGTTTTCCTTTGACCACTTGAGACATGACAGGGTCACTTCTCAAATTACCACATGTGTTTGATGTAGGAGCATCCTTTGTGTAAGAGAAATCTTGCATCACCCACAAATATTTCCTTTATATTTCTTAAATAAGGGTTGTCTCAATAGAGTTGTTGTTTGTGGAGGCTTGCTACTTAGTAAGTTAGTCATACAAGCTCAAAATGTTCTAATTTCAAAGGTGGGGGGTTCATCTTGGATATATCAGCTTGCTAGTTGAGGCTCAATGCCATATCATGAGTATTCAAGAAGTTATTGATGATTTTTAGTGTGTATTTTTGGTAGAAATACTTCAGGCTTAGTTTTCAAGGCCTTAGAGGCTCCAAATGGGCTCCGAAAGGAGGCCGACTAGAACTTGAACAATGAAATCCATGTAAATCAAAAGTTGAGGATTCTGGAATGGGCATAATAACCAATTGGGTCAATGGTTTGAAAGTTATGGTCTTATCAATTGAAATTTTCAAAATAGATGTCATAATTGATTTGACCAACTCTAAATGTAATTTTAGGGTTGGTCGGCCTCAAGGGTTAGGGTTTGATGTTTAGAAACTTCTTGGGTAGTGGAAAAATGCCCATATAAGGAATGCTTGTAGATTGTTTAGGAATGTTTTGGGTGATAATTTGCAACTCTGTCTTGCAAATTATTGTAAGGATGGTGCCCATGTGGGTTTGCATATTGTATTTCAAAATTATGTAATTTTGCATTTTAGGCGATAATAAGAATCCCATATTTGGTTCTCAAAAACTATTTTTATTTATTTGTTTTTGTTATGTGCTTATGGTATTAAGGGGAGCACCATTCATCAAGTCTAATGCATGAGGATCTTGCATCATGACAACTCTGAATTTATTACTTATTAGTAGTTTCTATAGTCTTTTTTCTTGATTCTAGACTCTATTATATGTATCTCATTATCTATCATGCATAATAAGTTATTTCATATTCTAAATGTCTAATGGAAAAAAAACATGTACATTGAATGGATGTCTCCTACTCCGGCTCTTGATTTTCAAATTGTAGATGCTCTTGCCCATCATCCTCCTGCTGCTACTATGACTACACATCATCCTCTTGTTGCTACTCATGAGAGGTTCTTTGCCCATTTTGCTGCATCTCTTGGTGGGTCCTTTGGACTATCTTAGACGGACCTCTTTGGGTCTTGGGTTGCTGCGAGGAGGTTTGTCATCTCTTATGCAGATGCGGCTATTTTTGAAGAAGGCGTCGGTGGTCCTGCTTTGGCTGGGAGAGGGGGATTTTGTCCATCAGTTGTGCCTGTCTCTATAAGTAGCCCCATTGTGATTAATCTAGATTCAAAAACTATTGATGAGATTTCCAAATATGTAGAGGATTACTTTTCTACTACTTTTATTTTTTCGTTTTAGGGGTTTCTGGCCCTCTCTTCCGGATTTACATGCTTGGATTTCCAAATATTGGGAACCAATCATAACTGATACAACTTAGATTTACCCTGTGGCAAGGGTTTTTTTATTGTGAAATTTGCAAATGTTTCAAATAGGAAAGACATTATGTGTAGTTGTTTCTCTTGGGAGGAGAGGTTCCCCTTGATGGCTAAACCTTGGTATCAGAGATTTGGTCTGATTACTGAATCCTTTAATAAGATACCTTTATGGGTAAGATTGTCAAATCTTCTCCTTCACTTTTGGCTGGTTTCAGTCTTGGAGTCTGTGGGGGAGGTCATTAGGGATTACAGATGGTTGATTCAGAGTCTTTCGATGTGTTTAAGATGATGTATGTTCGCATTCTTATGGAGGTTGATGGTTATGAGGTTCTCCCTAAACATATTACTTTGGCTTTCTCCAAATGGTTCTTGGACCCAAAATTTTGATTATGAGGGTATTCTTTTAAGGTGGAGGAAATGTCATAAGATTGACCATCTCACTGTGCGGTGTTCCTTTGATAAGGTTAGATTGAAGAAATCACCTTCTTGGTGGTTGGGGGTTTCAGACCATCACTATACAGTTTAGAAAGTTTCCAAGGAAGGGGATGGGGTGGATAGGTCATCTTAGAATGATCTTTCTTTAGCAAATGATATTGTTGTTGTCCTTAATGATACAGATGTTGTCCCTAAGGCAGATTTGGTTCAAAATGTTAAAGTTGTTCCTTCTTTTGTTGTTGACTTTGTCCAGAACATTTTTGGTAATTGTTGTGGGTATTGAGGCCAACGTTTCTTTTGTGAGGGTTTTGGGGGTTATCAGTGTTGCTACCCCTTCCCCCCCTATGGATACTCTTGTGGTCTGCCCTAGTTCTTCAAGTTTATCTATGGATTGGTAGATGACTGTTGAAAAGGTGGAGGATGGATGGACATCAATTAAATGAAAAAAATCAAATCCTCCAAACATTTGTTTGATATGTCTTTACATTCTCAAAAAAACTGAACCAAAATGTAAATCTTGATGGTCTTTTATTTTTTTCTAGGCTAGTTTGTATCCCTATTGTTGGGAACTATGGTGTGTCCCTCTAGTTTTTCGGGTGGTGTTCTATAGTTGTATTAAGATCCTTCATTGATATATCTTTCTTGTCTCTTTGTACAAGGTTTTGGGTCCTTTCAAAAATTATTTTTACTTAATCAAAACATGCACATTAAATGTTAGATGATCTCATCAATCAATCAACTTTTACCATCACTATTGATTCTTATTTGCATTATTATGCTCATATAATGCATTGTTATGGTACAATCCTTGTTGATTTTCATTAATTTTATGAAAACATAGCAATTCATATGATAAATTCATTTAAATTCTCATTACTTTATTTACAAATGATAATTGATACAACTCAATGAATTCATTTTGTAAAAGTTAAATATCAATACCCAATTTCATAATCATAAGTTATAATTCTACAACCATTAGATTTAGCAAATGACCTTGAATTCCCTTTTATAGAAATAAGGGAGAAACAATAGCTTTAGGTAGATTTTCCTCATGGGAAGAGTACATCAAATTTAGTATCACAAATATTTTTGGCATTTGCATTTGATAGGCACGTTCAACAAATTAGCATATGGATTATGCTAAGTTTATCTTGTTCAGAAAGCAACATACAAACTTTAACGCATATCAGACCATTAGAAAATAAATAAAATATCAACTATAAAGATGATTAAAAGTACTTTCCAAGTTTTACATAATTTGATTGATCACTTATGAGATGATTGAATACTTTGTAAGCTTTTTTAGGATGTTCAAGTCTTCTTCATTTGAAATTTGAAGATTTACTTGAAAGCAATGTTACATCCAATAAGTGCATTTAGATTTGCCAATGGTTTGACAATTCAAAATTCTTTCAAGAGTTATGTCACGAGGAAACTTGACTAATTCAAACCTCATTTTGTCCACGAACTCTTTTCTGTAAGCTTTCCTTCCAACAACTCTAGTTGATAAGTTACTAGGGCAAGGATTTGACAAACGAAGTCTTATCATTAATTTTTCTTTGTCATTCATCTTGGAAAGCTTTCTCATAAAATAAATGAGGTCAAGTATTCCTCTCCTTCCCTTATACTTTGATATTTATGAATGATAGTTGATGTCTTTATTGATGCACGAACGTGGTCATGAATTTCGTTGTTTGCCAAATACCTCTCACTATTTGTGTTGATTATGTGTATAATATGTCTTGCAATCTTCTGGAGTCTAAAAAGGACTTTGTACTTCTCAAATTGCTCTTTGATACTCCCATAAAAAAATCTAACACTTATATACACTTCAAACCCATCACACAACCTATCAACATTTTCTATTATCCCCCCAACATGATTCTCTGTAATTTGCTTGACTGAATTTTTATTTTGTCATGTGGCTAATTCAAGTTCTTTTGTAGGTTGTGATTATTTTATTTGCCTTTTGTACCTCTCGCACCAATTGTGACAACTAAATTTCATTGTGTTTCTTTATTCACTCTTCTTTCTCTTCTCATTCATTGCTTTTCCTATCTCATTATCCAATTCCTTAGTTCAGTTAGTTATTGCATGTCTACTAGACTCCAAATTTTTTAATATACTTAGTGAGGATACTCTTTCATTCTCAACTTGTTTATTATTTTCTTGCAATTTTTCTCTTAGCTATTCGAATTTTACTTGTGCGTCCATATTTACATCACTTAGTTTTTTATTGCTTTCTTCCAATTGATCCTTCAACTTCTTAAGTTATATTTCTTTCTCCATGTTTATATCACTTAATTTATTGTTGCTTTCTTGTAATTGTTTCCTTTAAATTTTTATTTGTGCTGCCATATTGTTTTGTTGTGCAATTGCTTCTTAAGAGGAAACATTTCTTATTCTTTTCTCTAATTCTTTGCACCTGTTATCTATTGCTTTCTCCTTTGCCTTTGTGTTTGCCTGATCTGCTTGTAACTTTTCAATTGTCTTCTCTCTCTCTCTCTCTCTCTCTCTCTGTCTCTCTCTCTCTCTCTCCATCTTGAACAGTGAATTGTAGACCATAGAGTCAGTCTTTTTTGCCACATTGACTTTGTCCACATTTTTTTACTTTGGAGAAATCCATTGGTAGGGTGCTAACATGAAAATCTAGTGGATTTATCTCACTCTCTGGTGGATTATCATCTATTTATGGGGGCGAAACAACCATGAACTCCATTTCTTTATTTGGGTTATATGTTGGAAATACCCTACTTAATGCAAGATCTTAAAAATGAGCTACATCAAGTATATCCTTCTTCAATGCCTTATTATTTTTTCTATCCAGTTATTGGGTTTATTCAAAATTTCTTACAAAATTATTGAACTCAAAATCTGGGTTTGCTAACACAATATGATGTTAGAAAGAAGAAAGAGAACTTCCAACAATGTACCTATCTCCACCAATGCAATGACCTCACCCCTTCCTAATCTTGCCCCATTGCCACTAGCAAGTGGAATTTTTGGATTGTCTTGAGGGTTTTGTCCTAAGGGAATTGTAATTATCATTATATGAGTATCCATAACCTTTTGCTTCTTTGCATTGCCTTGTTGGGTAATATCACCTATATTCTTCATGTCAATGTGCACTCATAATGTCTTTTTTAGGCCACTAGAACTACCTGTGCCATACCCACCAGCTAGTGGCAGTGACACTTGGTTCAGATTGAATGTGAGTGTTTGCAAATGGTGGAGTTGAAATTGAAGATGAGACAAATGATGTTGGAAGGGATTTATCTTTTTGATGAACTTGATGGATCATCTCCAATGATTGGTTTATGACTAGGTTTTGGTGGATCCAGTGTGGGAAGTGGATACCATCACCTGAATAACCTATTTTTCTATTCCCATTGCCCTTTTTCTAGAATTATCTTTGTCTTCTGATTAAGTAAAATAAATGGTGAAGGAAATATACTTGTAGTTCTTTGGGGAGTGGAACCAATGCCAGTGGATGTAGGATCCACATAAACCTCATACTGATCATTTTCATCCTCAACATTGGCTTGTTGTGTTGATTTTTCATGTGGGTGCTCATTTTCCATAATTTGTTAAATGTTTCATCCTCATCCAAGTCATAAAAAATTGCAGAGGTCTTAGGCTCACCAAGATTCTTCCTCATTTTCCAAAAATCAATATTTTTTCTTCAAGGCCAATGTGCAACTTCACAGTCATTATTTATGGTGTTTGGAATAGATTTTTTAGTTGGACAATCCACTTTCAGGTAGAAATTATAAGATATCCTGGATTGCACTTCTTCTTTTTGTTTGTGCAATTCTTTAATTTATGTTGACAATTCCTTTATTGAAATATTGTTTCCACTAGCACATTTCTCCATTTCTTTTTTGACATACTCTCATGTTGATATTTTCTTGTGGAGTTCCCATTATAAATAAGCTTTCTACCAATTATGTTTAGTGGATCATATTACTAGTACTTGGAAACATCAAATTAAAAAACTTTAAAAAATCATGTGTTGCTTTGAATGTTTTTCTCTCAAATGTGAACCCTTTGCATGAGAAAGGCAAGGAAGGAAATATGATTTTCTTTTGTTGACGATGAAAGAGTACATCTATGATCTCCATTTGTCATGCATATTCCAATGCAAAACCCCTCTCTATTACATGTATTAGAAGTTTGGAGTGTTCTACTACTAAATTGTAAAACCTTAATACAATGTACTCTTTCATGAAGTACTAGTCAAGCAATTGAATTTCACTTCCCAGTTGAATGTAATTTTTACAAGGCACACATAGTATAGGTATTGAAGTACCTATAATTTTATGATACACGGGTGCCAATAAAACAAGTTTACAAAATGGTTGTAGCCCCTCCTATTAGCACTCATCCTTATTAGAGGTTTCCATTTTTTGTTACAAATATTTGATGATACTTTGATAAAAAAAAAGATAACATGTAATGACTTGCTTGGAGATCCTTGGAACAAGGATAAATAAAAGCCTATATATATATATATATATATATATATATATATATATATATATAACAAGTATGGATGCACATGACAATCAACATATCAGGAGCATAAATATCACAACGAAAGACTTTAACCAACAATCTTGACTACCAATGAATCTCCAAACACCACTACCAATTGACACACTCAACTGAAGGACGAAAACCAAGGATGACAATAGAATACAAAATCTTTGATCTGTCAAAGCCCGATAATTCAAGCAATCCCAAAGGGTACTCAAAACACCAAATTGTGTACTCTAAAAAATAACAGAGATACCCCCTATTTTTCAAGGGATAAAATCCCAACAAACATTTTTGCATGAGGAAGTACAACATGCCATGTGAGAAACTACCCTCTCACATGAAGAACTCCTTGGCCCAGCAATCAAAACCAGTGCACTAATGTTGAGGCTCACGCAAGGAAGTACAAGGCACCATGTGAAGAAATGCAAGCTTGTGCATGAGGAAATGCCAAGTCCTGCGCAAGAGAGTGTAAAATCTCACATAGGAGAGAATACAATCTCACACGAGGATTCACAATAGCAAGCAAGGTGAACACAAGATGAGAAGATAGGTAAAATAATTCCTCCACACCAGGGAGTACCAGATCCACAAATCGAGGCTTAACCACTTGAACATAATAATTACAAGATGAAACACTGCATCTAACCATCTGAAACATAAAAGTAAAGCAAATGTATTGAAAGCAACATCACAATGAACGAACATAATAAAACTCATGAGTGGTTCCTCCCAATAGTAATAGCATCATGAGACCTTGAAGGTCCTAGCCATCCCCTACGTGTAACATCCCAAACTGCCAACTAAATAGTCAGAGCTATCTTCTAAGGGTGTCACTCCTAAAGCGTAATAACATCTTAATAACAAGATATATACCATGCTAATCCAGTAAAGCAATAGATATTCCAACTAAGTAAATCATATGCTAACATCATAATACAAGAATGCGTCAAATAAACTAACATCATCTAAACATGGTATCCAAGCATTCTAATGAAAGAATAAATCACAAGGAAGCATACTCTAGAATCCTGAATATACCAAGTGAAACATCAAGCACTGATCACACTAGAATAATAGACTGTCTCTGTACATCGGTCCCCAGTAATGGTAAACATAGCTACACCTCCCAACCATATGAAACCCGTAGGTCCACTCCTGTTGTACTGATGTAGATAATGAACCAACCACAAATACACATAAAGAAAACATCCATGGCTAACACTCACGCCATACAATAAGATGACTGAAACCAAGATCATGAGACAATGCAAGTACTATAAGTCCTGGTCACACACTCAATGGGTAACTATGTAGGGACTCCCTGCATGGAGAGTCACTTGGCATCAGAAAGCCCAAGATCAATATTGTACGGACTCAACTTCCCAATGGAAGGCTCTTACACTGTGTCCTTTTATTATCTTAGTTTTATTACCCAGTAATTTTATTTAGTTATCACTTGATTAAAACTTCCACTGCTAACCCTCTGGTGCAATAAACACCAAGCTCCAAGATAGAAACCCCTTTCATGGTGCTACCCTACCCTACCCATGCTCATACAACAATGAGTGCCCATAGGCATGCATACTTTTGACCCAACCTGAAAAGATCATAACTTAGCCAAAATACGGATGGGAGATCAGGCCTCACAAGTCACTCGACAATTTCATGTGCATGTGGTTGTGTGTGGTGCACCACCATCATGAAGACCATAACACAAGGACTAGATGAGAACACAAGCAAAATTACACTCAACCAAACACAAGCTCAGGAGGGCAGATGCGACACGCATCTCAATTTAACATAAAAGTGAAAAAATGGTCTGATAAACATCCTACAGATGATCCAAGTCCACAACCGACATTGTGCGAAGAAAAATCCAAGAGAACTGGGCAGCACACAAATTGAAGTAAAAACCCCAAAACTTAGAAACTTCAAAATAAAACTCATTTGGTCTTAGGGCACAAAAGCCATGAAAATCCAATAAAATTTAGGTTCGAACATCATCTGCAAAAACAACTAGCATAATGGTGAGAAACCCCAAACCCTCATCCCAAAAATTGGGAAAACATTCATACTCGACCAACCGGGCAGAACCAACAATAAAAAACAGAGGGGAACACTAATTCTCAGCCTCCTAACAAACATCTACTAGAAACATAGCTGAAACATGAAAATGAGAGAGCCCTACCTAACAACCAAAAGGGATAAAATGGAAAAACAGCTGAATAAAAAAAATATCCCGTGAAAACTATCAAAATTCATGGCAAAGCGAGGTCTCCCCGAGATGCATCCAACGAGACCGATCTCACGAAGATCCCACACCTGTAGCTCTCACAATGAACATAATTGGAAAAAAGATCTCAATTTAGTAATTTGCAAAAGTGAGAAGTGAGAAATTAATTTCCTCTTTGGATACTTATTCATGTTTCAAGTGAATAGCCGATTAGGGTAATTAACCAAGAAACCTAGTTAAATCTTGAATCAACCCAAATGAAAATAGGCTATTCCAAGTAATTGGAATTCATCTATGGAAAAGCTTCTAGAAATTAAAATCAATTAAAAATAAGTCTGAAACCCAAAACCACTTCAACTTCCTTAACAATTGCCGTGACAATATAAACCTCTAAATGCACAGACACATTCACAGGTCTAATCACATAATGCAAATGAGTTCAGATTTATCAAATCATCGGAAGGTTTAATTTAAACAATTAAATAAGATATGTTGACCATACATGGATGACATTGGTAAACATGAATGGCTGAATCACTAACTCCATGTGCCACTGTCAGGGATATAATTCCTGCACACTAAAACACACAATCAAGTGCAATTGCATGTAATAACATAGCTGAAGCAATAAATGCATTAAATAACCTAAATTTAACCATTTATTTAATTATACTGAAATAATCCATTTACATCACTCATGTTCACATAAAGAATAACAAAGCAAGACTGATGTAAATCACCATAGCATTAAATCCAACATATAACATAATTAGAGATATGTCCAAATATCAGATAATTAGATATCATCATAAAATATATTGTCATCTGAAAATGGCATCATCAGGAAAATATGATCAACTGAACAACATAGTAGTCTATTATCTATGATATTGAAATCAAAGTATAACATCCAACCCTTAGATCATCTCAAATGTAAACATAACATGAGTACAAGTATCTCTCGGATCAAAATATAACAAGGTACAGACTGCAAACATGAGAGGCACTACATAGCACAAGTAGGTCATGAATCTAAACTTTAATCATTAAAAAATGTTCTTGCATGAGATGAACAATGTGCTTAATGAAATTATATCTTACTGGTTATTTTTTACATTGAACATTGAAAATCATTTCTAGAATGTTGGCACCCAATTACTTTCCAATCCCAAACACATTGATAGAAAGGATATCCTATCCCGAATCCATTACAAAATATATTAAAATCATAAGAAGATTTATGATCACGAGCCAAATTGCATCTATCTACTAATCCTTTGATATATGCATATTTTCTACTTGCTTGTAAATTTTCATATGATTTTTTCATATTCCCCAGGTTAATGTGGGTTGAATTTTGTGCTTCATACCCTAGGTTCAGTAGACTAGCAAATTCATTCTCTTATCAACAAAATTACCTCCTGTGTATTTTTATTGAAAATTGTCTTTCTATTTTCATCACATTTTTTGGTGCAGACCATGACAATTTTTGGACAAGAGAATATTGGAGGTAACCCCATGCAGGCCATTCCAACAATCCAGTTGCAAATCTATTTACCATGGACCCTATCATGGTGCTATATTTAGCATATTTTGACTCCTTTTGTGGATCATTCCACTTATATTCAACTACAAACCTAATTTCCCTAATACTCCTACCATAGATAATATGTTAATAAATATCATGGAATTCATCAGTGTAATGCCTACCCTCATTCACATCTTCTCTGGACATATTATTGCTATTGTTATCAGACTTTGATGGACTAGTTTATATAGATGGATTAGTGGTATTGTTTTGGCACTATCAGACATTATATTATGGATTCAGTTATCATGTGATGAGATCATTTAGACTATATATTTCATGTATGTATGATGATCACTATATTGTTTCCAGTTATTGCTGATGATTAGTTAGATGGTTGTTTATCTTATGTGCTTTATTATGGATACTTACCCCATACTTGCATGTGTATGGTGTGCGTGTTTTCTTATTGTATGGCATTTCTAATGTGGTTAAGGAAGGGAGTCGTAGTCACCTGCTTAGTCGGGATCTACACGATGCACCACTTCTTGCCATTGCCTGTTTAGCTTAGCACTATATATATATTTTGTATGTACATGCATGGCTTTTTTTTAGGTTGCAGGTACCGGGTATCGACTTCCCTGAATTGCCAGGATGAGCGTACCCTATTATACTATCTCAATGATAAGAGAGGGGAGATAAATTCTCAAGTCCAAATCCTGAACCCTAAAACCATTTGTCCTAGTGAGTTAGGACAAGTATCTGAGTTGAGTACCCACTGAATGTGTCGGATGACATATTTTGTGATTTTTAATCTTTTAGACTGATTTGGTATGAATTGTTCTATGATGGGTTTTCATATTTTATTAGGAAGGTCCATGGTGAATTTTCTATTAACTAAGTTTTAATAAATAGATTTAATTAACCAATTAATTATTTGAGAGATTAAATATCATGATTTTGATATTTTGATTATTAATTAAAGGAGAATTAAATTAAAAGAAAATTATAAATTAAAATAAATTATAAATTAAAATAAATTATAAATTAAAATAAATTATAAATTATAAAATATTAATTAATTAATAAACAAATATTAATAATAAAAGTTATAAAAAAAATAAAATTAAAAAATTAAAAAAATTATTTAAATAAAAGTATGAAGATTAAAGTGGGAGTTATAAATATTTAAATGAAAATTAATTTAAAAGTTATTGGAGTTATAAGTTTGCATGGGAAATAATGCAGTTCCCTATTTTTCATGTGTCAACAACACGAGGGTTAGTGCATCAATTAAGCACATGGTGTCTACAACCCTAGGGCTTATCTAAAAGGCTGGAAATAGGTCCATGCTTAGTTGGCGATATCTTCCAGCTGATTCTAGAAGCATTCTAGGGTTATCCGAAAGCTCTTTATATTCGGGCATTCCTTAATAGCTTGGAGAGAGCGGGGACATAGCATGGATAGTATGGATAGCATGGAGAATAGTTGAGGCATTGGAGGATTCGTGAAAATTCTGAAGAAGAGAAGCTTGCTTTGCGGGTTGTCTGAGGATAAGCGAGTTTAGCATCAGAATCCGGGTAGATTCTTGTGATTTCATTATGATACTTCTGCATCTTGCTTTTCCCTGTCTTCTTCGTATTTTCCATATGTCTTCATTGTGCATTTTCAATTTGGGGCAATTAAGTTTTATTTAAGAATTCTATATGTTTAGATCTGAAAATAATATGGACTAGGGTTGCAAATTCATGGACAAATCCATTAGAATTAGTCATCAGAGAAATTCTTAAGAGAACAAGTTCATAGAGAAGTTCTGATAATGAAAGCTTGTAATTTTATAAACAATCTGAGATTCTGTATATTATATATATATATATATATATATATATATATACATACACATATACATACATATATATATATGTATATACATACATATATATATATATATATACATACATATATATATATATACATACATATATATATATACATATATACATACATATATATATATATACATATATACATACATATATATATACATACATATATACACATATATATATACACATATATATATACATACATACATATATATATATATATATATATATATATATATATATACATACATACATACATACATACATACATACATACATACATATATATATATATACATACATACATATATATATATACATGCATACATATATATATATATACATACATACATATATATATATATACATACATACATATATATATATATATATACATACATACATATATATATATATACATACATACATATATATATATACATACATACATATATATATATATATATATATATATATATATATATATATATATAACAAGGTTTATGTATATATATATATATATATGTATGTATATATATATATATGACATGTATTTATATAATGGTATCCTTATTATGGCGGAATCGCAACTTGTTAAATCGCGCTGCGATTGTTTGATTTCATAAAAACTTATGCATATTGGGTGGGGGCAGAATTCGCACCCCGTACCCGTGTATTTAAGGGGTGCGCGGTACCTACTGCGCAGTGTACCCGCGACTGCATTGGTCGCAGGGTACCCGCGGCAATGGTCGCCATAGTGACAGCCGACGGTACATCGATTCGGCTCTGGTCTAAGGAAACCTTGTTAATTCGATTTCCTTTATGAATCGGATTTAATAAAATTTGGTTCCGTATTTTATAAAATGCAAAAAAAATATTAAGTATTATATTATATATGTACGTATGTATATGTTTAAATATAAATATATATATATATGTATATATGTAATATATATATATATATGTATATATGTAATATATATATATATATGTATATATGTTATATATATATATATATATATAACATATATATATATATATATATATATATATATATATATATATATATATATATATATATATATATATATATATATATATATATATATATATATATATATATATATATATATATATATATATAAAGATTTATAAATTCATCTCTTTTTAATGATGAATAGTTTTGTAATTTTATAGTTTTAACTATGAGGAATTAATAGTTTAAGATCATAAAAATATAATACATGGAAAAACGTAGGAAAATGTTCTTGGAATACAAAAACTGAGATTATGCATATGTATTCAAATTTGAAAACTTAGCAAACCAAAAACATGTGTTTACATTGTGTATTCATCATGCTAATGTTTTGGGTTTTGGGTTGACTAGTGTTGACCGGTATAGGACGTCTACCAGAGGCTTGGGAGTTATGTGAATGTGATGTCTTGATGATGTTTTAATCTCGATCTTTATAAACCCAACCATGATTATGTGATGGAATTCTCTATGAATTGGTTGTAAATACTGATTGTTATAGTTGAGATTTCTTATGTCTGGAACCCTTGACTTAACCATTATTTTGGTCATTGATCAGTTATCCTTGGATATATTCTAGTCGCCATGATGGGACTAATATGTGGATTTATTATTGATGATGTCATGATGTGACATGTGTTGACTCAACCATTTTGGAGTCTTCGATCAGTATGATTTTGAGATATATTTTGGTTAATGAGAACCAATGGATATTTTGATTATCAGTGATAGTTCAGTTGCCAATAGAGAGCTGTTGTGTTCATGATTTTCTATGGATGTTGCTCATGGTGATTTGATGCTTTTATGCATATTTAATGATTTTGAATCATGGATATTTGTTGATTCCTTATTATGGTGATTTTGTGGATTTTCTTTATGATTATGATACCATGAGCATTAGGGTAGGATATCTGCATGTAGTGTCGGGAAGTGGCTTGCAATGGGGGTCGGGGCCCTAAGAAGCTGCCAGGGTAACTCATTGTAAGTTGGTTAATAAGTGATAACATTCACACACTTAATACTAACTGAATGAACCTAAAAAGATAAGAGTTTTGGTTCTCGCCCATACCTTGAGTGCTTGTATAGGCTAGGATGGGAGTAGAGAGAACGCATGGTTGCGACCTTGTATTCTATAGTATGCCTTGTCAGTATGAAAGGATACTAGTGGCCGCATGAGATCTGTATGGACCCGTGGAGTTTAGCTAACTGCCAGGGTAACTTGTACGAGATAAATGCGATGACACTTTCCCGCTTGCATAGTAGGTTCCTACATGTCATTGTGTGCCTCTGGGAAGTAGATGTCTGTTTTGTGTTTGGAAGCTTTGAGTTAGTATACTTTTAGGATTCCTGGACTTTAGAGTCGTGTGCTATGTGGTTTTGATAATCTGTTTTGGGACTTGAGATTATCTCCTCAGCACGGTGGGAGTGGACCACTTAGGTACCACGCGGTCGGGTGGTAGTGTATTTTCCACTCTTATCATTTGAGATTCGTTGAGACTTTGTGGATAATGCGTCCTTCGTGATGGTGGATATGTATCCTTTCATTGATGATTAGCATATGTTAGATGATGATATCTTATGCTTTACTTTTTATGTTAGTAGGATGTTAGGAGTGGCATTCCTACTATGATAATACCGATGATCTCTTCGGTGCTTGGAATGTTACACACGAAGGGATGGCTAGGATCCACGATGGTCTAATGATGCTATTAACGGTTGGGAGAAACCGTGCACTTAGTTTATTTATTTGATCTTTCTGATAGATGTAAATGGCTTTTATGATGATGTATCATGAGTATCATGTGATGTATCATGGATTAGAATAGGATGATGTACTTTATTCTACATGTGTATATTCTTTTAAGCCTTCATACCCTGCGACATGTACAGTGGATGAATGAGCAGTTGGATATGTAATAATTGAACATTGGACTTATCATATTATTTCATGTGGATGTTGTACTAGATGGATTCATGTAAGTAATTCACGTTAAGGGGATCTTAAGAATGTAATCTGTTGTATATGTTAAGTTTACTCTTTAGATGGACATTGCTATTGCTTCCGTTATTGTGCATAAGTTGTAAGTGGTAATTACTTTAAAAAAAAAAATGCTACCAAACTTAGTGAAATACTAGGTTAATTCTTTGGATCCCTTGACGGGGCATTACAATCAGTGAAACCTAATCTTTTAACTAGTTTGTGGAAGTCTATTATCGATTTTTCGGTCCCCTATGTATAAATTTGGGTTGCACTACTAGTGCCACTGCCACTTGTCTTGTATATGTTTTTCATCCTTGAAAAATTTAAATAACCATACATAGTCACAATTTACAATTTACAGTCACAATTAAAAATTAAACTCTAAATTGTAATTCTATTATTTTACTTAGCAAGTTAGCTAGTTGCTAGAATATAACAATTTAGGCTTACAATGCATGAGTGAATCAAAATTAAACCCTAAGTTCTACAATTGATACTACACTTGCAATAAAAAATGTGGTGAGAAAAATGTCTTCTACATTTTACCTAGAAAGTTGAAACTCAAATTGATAACTGTGGTTTGTCTTAGAAGACTGAGATTGCATTGCAACTTGCAAATTCTAACCCCTTTCTGATGCTCCAATACTTTTACTAAATCTTGGTAGAACTCAAACAAATATATCCAAGATTGAACAATGAAAACAAAACTTTACGGTCTACATAAAGGGAAAATTTTACAAATTGTACAATTGTGCAACTGTGTTTGATATTAATTTTTGTTACTATTACAACTGTACATTGTTCAAACTGTATTCTTGTGAAACATGCGACACATTTGGTATTAACTTTTATAATTATTGTTACTTTTTGAAGAGTCAAAGGAATCTTTTTAAAGACTTTTTTTTGGAGGAATTTCAAAAAAAATTGAGTATTGCCAAAATTGGCCTGAAATACACCTCTAGTTGTTGTTTATTGATCCTATGGTGGTTGGTGCTTCATCTCTATTGTAGACAAAAAATGATGTAGATGTTATGTCACCGCACCTCATCATAATGAATAGCGATTGGTCACACTTGATACATGTATGTCACATGTCTTCTCTCTAGAGGCATTTGGGAAAACAAGTCGAGTATTGTTGAAATCAATTCAAAATATATCTTGAGCCACTAATCTTTGATGATCCAATGATGGTTGGCGCATCTCATTTTGGTACACTATAAATATGTAGATGTCGCATCACAATGGGTCACTATGACTTTTACGACATCAAACTGAATATGGACATGATTAGTCACATTCACACTGGTGCCTCGATTACATGTGACTTTTTGAGAAGGGTTTTGCATAATTCTCGTTTATTTTCCCTAACTTCTTGGAATACACAGTATGTCATTGATTTATTGTGATCTAATGATTGTCGTGATCAATTTAAATTTAATATAATAATAAGTGTTGAGTTATGAATAAGTATAAAATTAAAAAATTGTTCATAAGATGGATCAAATTTATTATGAATATTAACAAGTGCACTATGTCATGGCCCATGTAATGAATTAGTACTTGCCTCATAATATCAATTGTAATAATAACAAAATTATATTTCGTAGAACTATAATTAATTGAAATTTAAAATTTAATTAGTCGATTGATTGATTAGGAATTGGATATTAAATTACTAACAATTAGATATATAAACAAACATTTATTGTTGTAGTTAGTAAGTAAAAGCATAATTGGTATTAATCATAAGACAAATAATAGTAAAGATATTTATATTTGATATATTATTTAAGATATATATCATAAGATAAATAATATTATAGATATTTGAAATATTATATATAATTTCTTTTTGCAAATTTAAGATATTTAATTATCATACTTTAAATCAAATTAATAAGAACAAAAAATAACGCTTACAAATGTAAGCTTTATTTTAAAGAATTAAATAACAACATCGTATTCTTATTTATTAAAAAACCCTTACAAATGCAAGTACTAATAACTCATTAATTTTAAGTAAAGGTGATTGCAATGCTAGTTATTACAACCAAAACTTGATGCTATTTCTGGGTGATATTTACAAAATTGGTTGAGTGTTCCCCAAATCTACTTGAAATTCATCTTGGGTCATTGATCTAAGTTGAATGAACAATAGTCATTTGTGTTTCTTATAGGTAATCATCATTAGTAGTTAGTGATGGTGGACATGTGTAAATGTCCTGTAAGCATTTTAAGAATTTTGGCTTTGCTAATATTAGCATAAACTTAATTATATTATAAATAAAATGATTCATTAATTAAATTAAATGTTAATTACATATTAAATATTAAAACTCAAATCTTATAATTTAATTTAATGTTAAATTTTATATTCTATGCCAAAACATTAAAGAAGTCAACAGAAGAATGAAACACAATTTTCATTGATATTTTTTGAAAGTTATAATCTATAGACAGGCGTACAACGATTTTAATTCGATATAACAAAATATAAACTCTGACCCCTTGGGAAACCCTAGTCTATGTAGAAATCATCAAACAGGATTAAATTTGCGAATTCTTGAAGTTAGTGGTTGTCCTCCTCCACTTCATCCATAATTTTTTTTTTTTTTTGGAGAAAATCCCTACCAATTTGTGCCCATTTCTTATGGCACTTCAACTTCCCAACATTTAGGCCCAACAAATATGATTGTAGGGCCACATTCTAGCTAGGTTGTAGAAGCTTTTGGACTTCACTTGCCCAAGGGATCCCCACCCTGATTTGGTATGAGAAATAACCTCAATATTGTCGTTGAGGTATTCTGCTTTAAAAAGTCTTCCTTGGGAGCATCAAAATGTTGACCTTATCTCCTTTGAGGT
>CM053788.1:13952500-13972500 GCA_028749045.1 Cupressus sempervirens
ATTTTGGATAGCCTGTCCCCATTGGATATCATAGTCACCAAAGTAGAGCATACATAATCCTATTCAAAGTGTCATCACTCAATTAATTATATAAATATATTAATCTAAAAAAATGATTCATCTAGAAGCAAGGTTGTTGGTCGTATATGAAACCAAGACTATGTGCTTGAACTTTAACTTATGAACACAAGGGTATAACTATCGTGTACTTGATTATTGCTTTCCTAGCTATTTGTAGGTGTAATATATGACTTCTTATAACTTAAAATCTAGTGACTTGCATTTTCTAACATGTCATGTTTTGCTATAGGAATCTTCCAAACTCTACAACATACCACATCGTGCTTCACTCCATAACTTGCTCACACAATCTTCACTCAAATAAAACAATCATCTAATGCAAAACTATATGAATATGTTTATTATTTGTAGAGGATAGATGGACAAGAATTTTAATTTTTTTGTTAAAGATATTCATTATTTAGTTAGCAATATTAGCGCTTATGTCTAATGTATTTAATTTTCTAATTCTAGTATTTAATTCAAAATTAAATTTTCCTATTTAAATATCATTCATTTACAGAGTGTTGCTTAAATGCATGGATTTCCTTTAATTACGTTGCATTAAATTTAGGAAAATTTTTATTGCTGTATAGCATATAAATTATTGCAATATTGTAAGAGCAATTAGTATAATTAAATAAAAAATACAAGTTTAAAGAAGATCATTTGTTAGACAATATATTCTAATCATAGTTATTCAAGATATAGATACTAGAGCCATTAAATTATTGTTTAATATTTATTAAAAAAGTGTGTCATCAATAAATATATTTTATCTCTTGAAATTGCAAGAAAATAAATAAAGAACAAAGGAGCTCAAAAGTAGAAGCTAATTGGTTTGTTATAATGAAGCATGTTCCTCTTAAATGATGTTACTTTTGTTGCTACTCAATTTTAAAATCCTTAAGAGTAGTTTCAAATATACAGTTAAATTTATTATTTATTATTTTTTTACACAAGATTAAATATTTAAATAATTTTTAAAAAATTAAGATTTATTAAGAAAATTAAATTTACCAAATGAATATAAAATAGTGCCTCATTTCAAAACCACCTAAAGTATAGAACTAATTTAAAATTCTTTAATAATGCTTCCTCCTTCAAAGTAATTAGTGTGAATTTTTGCCATCTTTCACAATGGAAACAACATTGCTTCGACAATCATGAATAATTTCAACATCATATTGCCAAGGTCTTCTTAACAAAATATGACAAACACTCATGTTAACCACATCACACAATACCTCATTGTGGTACGGTCCAATGCTAAACTTAACCTTACATTGCTTTGTTATCTCTACCATATAATCTGAAACCAACTTATCCCATAAGGACAAGGATGTTTGAGTATCCTTAATTCAAGTTTATGTACCATCTCCCTTGATACTTGATTATCAATACTTCTACCATTGATAATTTCTTTGCAACATTTATCTCCTACTTTGCAAACAATTTAGAATAATTTCCTCCTCTGAACAAGCTCTGATTCCTTTTACTCAACATAACTCTTTTAAACATCATAGATTCTCTTATCTTAGTTGCAGCCTCCCTTTCAATAAGTTCATATTTCGCTTACTCCTTATGGGCCACAAGGTTTTGTTTACCCTTACCTTTGCTAGAACCCTTCAAACATTGGTAAGCTCTATGACCAACATTCCCACATATGAAATAAGTACTTGTGAACTCTATGTTGTTATTGGCTCTACTGAGGATATTTTTATTACATTCCTCTTCAATAACAAGCTTTTCTTTGCCCTTATCAACAACCAATTTACCCCTTTCCCTAGGTTTATCGCAACTTTTTCTCAACTTATCCTATGCAGTTAGATCATACTAATAAACATCATTAATTGAACTAATCATTAACATACTTCACTTATGTTGAATGCTAAGTCTCAAACCATGAACACACTTAGTCACCTTCTTCTTAGATGAATCTAGGTGTCCATATCTGATTTTCATCTTGTAGAATTCTTTTGTATACTCTTTTACTATCAAACCTTTTTTGCCTAAGATTTTGGAACTTCTTGAATAACTCTAATTCATAATCCTCCCATGTGAACTTAGCCTTAAGTCTAGAAACCATAACTTTACATCTAGCGATCTTAGGTTCACCATTATCGTCTTTGTCCTTTCTAACTCCTTCCACCATAAGGTAAAATGACCCTTCAATCTAGTATTTGTCAACCTAACCTCTGTGGATCCTTAACATCTTCAAGCCCAAATTAATCTTCTAGTTCATTAATCCAATCCATCAAATCTTTAGGATGTAAAGAACCAGAAAAGAAATGTAACATTTAATCTATGCTTCTTACCTAATTAATGTGCTATAACTCTTATTAATATTTCTTCCTTTGTAGGATTCTAAAGTTGTACTATTTTAAGATCTTCAACAACATCTTCATATCCATCTTTGGTCTCAAGGTTTCTTCTAACCCTAGTAAAAGCATTTCAAATCCCAGTCCTCATCTCATTTTTGAATTTCTCCATCATTTATTCTAGCCTTGTAAGATTCATTATTCTAGGCAACATCCTTACAAACCTTAGGAATCTCCTTCTTAATTTCCTTAGGTTTGATGATTTGATCAAAAGTTTTGATTTTCCCAACACAATCAAGAAATCTACCAACACCCAGAAACTGCCTCAAATAAATTGTTTATTTGAAATCATCAACTTGTCATTCAAGAGATTAACCAACTCCTTTAGGCTCCCATGTGCAACCCCCCACAATTGTAGGCTAGATCCACCTTTTTCTAGCCCACAACTAGGATGCCAAGGTTCACAATCCCTTGATCTTGCTTTGATGCCTCAAATAAATTGTCTATTTGAAATCATCAACTTGTCATTCAAGTGATTAACCAACTCCTCTAGGATCTCATGTGCAACCCCCCACAATTGTAGGCCAGATCCACCTTTTTCCATCCCACAACTAGGATGTCAAGGTTCACAATCCCCTGATCTTGCTTTGATTAATTCATATTTGTTGTAAATCTATTTTTCATGCATAACCAACAAACAATCCCTTTGTTAACCACCTTGCGCAAGTTCCTAGTTTATGTAGAACAAATCCTCAGTTTTTCCACCCCACAAGAAAAAGATGTATGTTAGAATTAGTAATGTTTCCTTGGTTGTATTTATTAAATGGGATAAACCAAGGTATCCCTTATGTATTTTTTCCTCTTGTCCATGTGTGAGGACAAGTCATTTTTGTAATTCCTTTATTAAGGAAAATAGTTTATTCCTCTTTAATAGGATTATGACACTTGTGATGCACAAACTTGAATGTGGCAATCATTCACTTGGGAGTTACTAAATAACTCCTCTTCTCATCTCTATATAAGAGATGTTCATCTCTCATTCCAAAGAACACACAATCACTATGTAGTTTTTTACAATGAGCTTATGGATCTATATCTCTCTCATTTTCTCTCTCTTTCATTCTCTAGGCATTTTCCTTATTCATATAATTCACAAGGGGTTGTCTTTGCTTTCCCCTTTCAAAATCTTTGTCTCCTCTCTTATGTTGATCTTGGAAAGCTCATCTAAAGTATGGTAACTATTTTCATAGCAAAATTGTCTTGATTAATTTATCATTTATCATTTCATTTCAGTTTCATTATTTCTTATATGGTATCAAAGGTATCTAATCCTTATTTTATTTTTTATTTTAATTTACCATATCTCTAGAGATACTCTTGAGAGAAGGATTGATTATTTCATAGCCTATTCTAACTTTTTATGTTTCAAGTTTTTAATTTAAATCTATAAGTCTTTTATTCAACCAGTCCTCTTTGAATGACTTCTCGCCAAAGAATCTCATTCTTTTTTCAAAATTTTAAACTTTTGGTTGGTTTGCACCCAAACTCATGTTATATTCTCCTATTTTTGAAGGCTTTCCGCCCTAACTAAGAGAAGTATTGTTCCAACAAGTTTTAGTTGCAGATTTTCTATTTTATTTTCTTACAATTTTCTTATATCTAATCCATTTTACTGCAGGGTTTATCTTTATTTATTCTTTTACAGCTTACAACTAATTCTACTCATTGTCTAATAATATTATCACAAGTTTCATTTTAATTTTTTTAACTTAATTTTTTTATACGCCCTTTCATTTCTGTTTGCATTATATTTTATATTGTTTATGGAGGCATTCTTATTTAAGGATTTGTTTTGATACTTGAGAGGAAATTTATGGCGTCAACTAATATATGGAATATTTTAACTTTTATTAGAAAATGTTGAACCTGCACACATATATATGGCTGAAAAGGTGCCTAGATTGACTAGTGTTTATTGTGTCTATATAGTTTCTTACCTATAACAAATGCATGATAGTTTATATTGTTTATTGTGCCTATATTTTATATTTTTTATGGAGGCATTCTTATTTAAGGAAATGTTATTAATACTTGAGAGGAAATTTATGGCATCAACTGATATGTGGAATATTTTAACTTTTATTAGAAAATGTTGAACCTGCACACATATATCTGGATGAAAAAGTGCCTAGATTGACTGGTGTTCATTGTGTCTATATTTTATATTGTTTATGGAGGCATTCTTATTTAAGGATTTGTTTTAATACTTGAGAGGAAATTAATGGTGTCAACTAATATATGGGATATTTTAACTTGTATTAGAAAATGTTGAACCTACACATATATCTGGCTGAAAAAATGCCTAAATTGGCTGATGTTTATTGTGTCTATATAGTTTCTTACCTATAACAAATGCATGATAGTACATGTTGTAATATATTTAATTGATTTTAGTTTTTACTATTTATAAGCACCTGCTCTCTATCAAAGGCTAGAAACTCGTGCTGGTTTTGGCCTACTCGACCTTTGGGTTTAGTGCAAGTGATAGTTCTCAACTCAGTGTCAACCACCAACCATAACCCAAGATTCTCCACTCAAATTGCAGCACATCGTTTGTTGTAGATATTCAGCCTATGTTTCCCCTTCTCCACTCATTTGCCCTTCTTGAAAGAGAGGTCACAAGTTCAAATCCCACTGGAGGTAGGGTATGTAAGCCTCATTTGTAGTGCAGTTAGGTACCTCTCAAAAAGGAGTATGAAGTAGTTCCATATCACTATCACCATATGTCAACCCAAAAACTATGAGTGGTGTCATGGACTATAAAATCCCCTTTCCTTTCCTTTTTACTCATTATCATAAATTGTCACCTCTCCACAACATTTGTTGTCAATACTTGTAGGCAATCTGCATCTATTTGTTACATTTGGTGAAGAGTTTTAAATAACTCATTCACTAGTTTTGCTTCTTTTACTATATATGTATCTTTTCACATTCAATCTTACATTGTCATATGGAGCTCAATAATTGGATTGGATAACATAACCATATAATAATAGGCACCTTCCTACCATTAGTAATGTTATAAGTTTAATTACAACTACCCACTCTGTAACCCTAGAATTTTTTTTGAAGTTTTAAAAGTTTTTCATTCTTCTTTTCATTGCTACCTCGCTCCCTCCTTTTTTAGCAGCACAATCAACGTGTTCTTCATATCTCTCAACATTTCAAAGAGCCCAACCCAGTCCCACTCATTACCTTAAGTGGTCACAAGAAGTTTGAAGAATCCTCCCTGCAAGGTTACTCTATTATCTCCTTATTGGTTAAATTAATACTTGTGTAACTTTGTGACTTTGGTAAGGTGGATTCTTTCCCACTCACTCCCTCTGTTCGCCCCTCAATTGCATTAATTTTCTATAAAGCTTGGCTATTACACTAACCACAAATATTACCTTTGAAGGTTTCTAAAGCTTTTCCAATCATTCAATTGTATGCAGATGCAAATGTTAGAGTTTAAGATCTTTGTGCACAGACCTTTATATCATTGATAGCTTAGTAAACGTGTGATTGTTAGTAGCTTATTATTATGGCCCTCTAGTTGTATTTTTTGGTCATCTCTTCACTTTACATAGATATTTGGTCAAATGCATGGTGCACTTTGCTAATAGAGGGATATATGATTGTCAGTGAATCAAAATTATGCATGTACAAAGAAGACACATAGTCTTACAATAAGGCTCATTGGGGTTCTTTCTAAAGTTTATTTATGCAATCCACATGCTTCCTCCATCTGTCCTCCCCTTGTTCCATTTATTTCATTTCCTCCTTCCAATGCTTAATATTTGTTTTGCCTTATTTTTATTTCAGATCAAACATAACCGTTTGACTATCTTCCCTACAAAATGTATCGTTGACCAAATTTTAAAAAATTGAAAACACAATGATTTTTTTTGAAATTTTTAGCATTTGATCTTTATGATCTACATATATTGTGATTAAAAACAACAAAAAAATTGAGAAAAATTCATTGTATTTTCGTGAATCGGAAAAATAAATATGTTTGACTTTTTTTTAAATCTTTAGTGCAGTTTGTCTGGAGATTAGCCAATGCCTTTTTGAATTATTTTATTCTGATATAGAATCATTCTTCATTATTATTTCAGTAGCATTTTCTTAATGTCTAATAGTCGTCACTATTGCTCTGCTATAAATCTATCGTACGTCGTAAGTTTGTTAGCCCATCTGCAACCTACCCTTCCAAAGTAGGCTTATCTTTAAGTTGTATTTGTCTTCAAGCAAGATGACCCAATATTTCATCAAGGATCAAGATAAGAATCTCTCAATTAAGAATAACATTTGATACGATGCATTTGAACATTCTTTTGTGGCAATTAAAACTTCAAGTAATTGTTTTTAAGAGAGAAACAAAAAAATAAAATAAAATAAAAAATTATATATATATATATATATATATATATATATAAAATGTAGAACAAACACAAGGTCACTTGTGATCATTTGATTTACTCCATAAATCAATAGATCTAGGACAAAGGGAACTGGAGAGTTTCTTTCCTACTCCAAAATAACTAGAGACAAGCAAAATACAGAATTAAAAAGACAGAAAAACTCTTTGTGGCCCACTACTTACGTTGGTTGTGCTCTATGGTTGTGAGGTTTCAGGAGGAACGTCTCAAATCGCAAATAGAAATAAATAAAATAAATACAAATCATCTTATCTCTAGTAGCCTCAAAGTCAAATCAATGGTGTTGTATGCGATTCTCGTACGTGGGGGGGGGGGGGGGGGGGGACAATTAACAATAATGTTATGTTGTGTTTGTTTCCAACTGAGGCATCAAGAGTAATTCATTTATTAATCCATCTAAATAAAGTTAAAATTATGGATACACATCCATGGCTCAAGATGGTGATCGAGGATAAACTAGTCTATATAGAGAGGGTGTTGATGAAACAAACAAGAAGTGAATAACCAAATGAGGCATTAACATGTAAAAAATGTTCCAACGGTAATATAATATATCAAATAATGTAAAATATAATATACCAAATAATGTAGAGAAAACACAAGGTCACTTGTGATCATTTGATTACTCCATACATTGAACATACAAATGACAAATGGGGTTGAAGAGCTTCTTTCTTACCGCAAAATACTTGTAGAGAAGCGTAATATAGAATTTAAAAGACAAAATAAATCTTTATGGACTGTTAGTGACATTGGTTGTGCTTTATGGTTATGAGGTTTCGGGGAGCAACATCTCAAATTGCAAACATAAACAAATAAACATAATACAAAATCATCTTATCACTAGTAGCCTCAAAATCAAATTAATGGTATTATATGAGATTCTCATTTTTGTGGGTGACTATTAAGGGTCAGGTAATGTTATGTATGCATTTGATGGAGGCATCAAGGGTAATTTGTTTATTAAGCAATCTAAATAAAGTTGAAAATATAGATACACATCAATGACCCAAGTTTGTTGTCAAGGATAAACTAGTCCATACAAAGAGGGCATGGATGAAATAAAATTAGAAGTGAATAAGAAAATGAGGAATTGACATGCAAAAAATTTTCTAACACTAATGACACTAATGAAGAGATAAAAAAGACTCATGTTTAAAAAAAAGGGTTCTCATGTAGTCAAAACAAATGGGGTGAAAAAAGATCATCATGTGAAAGAGTTCAATCCCACTTTGGATCATGATGAAAATAATTACTTGTAGGTAATAATTAATGGTAAGGCTAGATTGTTAGTGACACAACAAAGAACCGAATGCCATCATCTATACTGTGAGACAAGATGGTTCCCAAAGAGGTTTGAGAAGAAAGAATGTGTGCTATTTGTAGCATAGGAGTAGTTGATGTTGAATGACAATTTATCTTTAAATGTGATGTTTACCAAGATATTTATGGTTGACATGAGTGTCTAAACCAACTTTTTGAGGAAACAAGGCTTCATAAAACAATTGATTGTCTATTGAAGATTTATAACTAGAGAGCCAATATTAATACAACATACATATGACTCAAAATATTATTCTTGATCCTTGGACTCTTGATGTCGTGGACATCATTAACCATTCATTCATTCCATAATTTTGACTCCCTTAGGGTCCGTTTGGCTATAGGCATTAGCAAATGCTATATTTGTTTTATATTCAAAATTTGTCCGATGCTAGATTATAAATTTAGAATTGGATTTTGTTGAGCAAGAAAAATGAAAATGAAAATTTGATTCAATTCCAATTCCAATCAAGGTGGAATTAACAAATCCTCATTTTTAGATCAAATGAAAATTCAAAACTCATATTCCAATTCAAATTTCACACATCCAAACTTAATATTATATTTTTAAAGAATTTATTCCTACCAATTCCCCTTCAATTTGAGCAAACAAATGGGCCCTAATGATTCAACTGTACAAAAATTAACTAAAAGGACCACTCAAGCTCTAAATGTCGTCGGGATATAGTTTAGTGACAAGCTAATCTCTCAAAAAATCGTCCATGCTATGTATGCTTCCACTAGACATACCATATCATATCCATCTTTGTACTGTAACATGACTCATGAAAGATTAAATGGGATAGCTACATCCAAATTAAACATGATAAACAAGACAATAGAAAAAAAATTCACCCAACTTCGTATGTGTCAATTTTTTTTTTTTTTTAATCATCTCGCTTAAAATAATTTGAATAATATTGATTTTAAAATCTTCTGAACACATTTGAATGTGATTCAAAAGCAAAAAATTTGGTGGAGAAGCTCATAGAGCAGGCATGGAGGAAGGAGCAATGCAGACCCAACATGCAAAAAATATAGGTGCCCTTCTTGCCAAAATGTTGTGGTTTGGTGGGAAATAGATCACTCTCTTATTTTTTTTGATCTCTCCCATGTAAAGGCTTTCAATTGTATGCTTTGACGTTTCATTTGCCTTTGAAGTAAATTTTCATTTTCCCTTTTTTTTGGTTTTCATTTGGATAAGACAAGATTGTAATATGTGACCAAGGAACAAATGTCCATGTGGAAAATGGCTATCTAAAATCCATTATCTACATGGGTATGATAATGGAAAACAAAAAGGGGGAAAATATGGTCGTACTTCCTGTCCATTCATTGTTGTTGACTACCATGAAGTAAGCTTGAAAAAACAGAAGTCTGGGCTAATGTCAAGTATACTAATTAATGTTCAAATTGATCTTATCAATGATAGATGATCCCCCATTGAAAAAAAGAAGTAACCATCTATCTAAATCTTGCAGATTTTTATTTAAAAATACAATGCACTTATACTCATTTTTGTATGATGTGTGTTTATGTTGGAGAGTCATCGGTCTAGTTTAAAGGAGTCATGGAATCAAGGAGTGATTGAATGTCTTTTATGAATGTTTGATTGCTTTCAAGCTCTTTCTCTCAGTGGTTTGGATGATGAGATGCAGTTGGAAGGATGATTATATCTCCACAAAAGAATTTGATCCTCTCAATAAAAATGCTCTTTTTTCTTTTACTAACTTTGAATTATTGTATTCTTGCTCCTCTCTATGTTTTATTGATCTAACATCAGGCATGGGAAATTGGATATTGGACATTTTGGTCTGAATCATAAGAAAACTATTTTATGTTTCTCCATAGTTGTATGAATAGATTTATTCTCTTTTTGTTTTTAAACTTTGGGATTCATTGTTGTTTGGCTGTTTTTTTTTATAATCATTTTAGAGTTTTGTTAAAAATAAATGGGCATTTTCTTGTTGACCACAATAAGCATTACAAAATTGTATTGTACAATACTTTTGACATAAAGTTTTAGGGAGTTTAGACAAAGATGTGCTAATGAAAATCATATCAAAAGAAAACAAGAAAAATGTGATAGATGATCTAAATATCAATGTCAAGCCCAACTCAATATATAAAGTTGACCTGATTCAATGTATAAAGTTGATAGATTGTTTAACTATTTATGGTTTTTATGCAATTTCTAATAATGTAAATTATATTTTTAAAGAGTTAAATATTAAAAAAAGGTTATTGGTGTAGATTAAAATAAAATTATATTAGAAAGAATGAGAACTAAAAACATGTTTTACTATAAGTGAGTGGTAGAAAAAAGAATATTACATTACATGGTAGATGTTGATATTTATATCAAATTGTAAAAATTATTTAAAAGTAGATAACCACATTTGTCTTATTTACAAAATAATACACAAATCAGTAAGTTTTAATGGGCAATTTATATAAGTAACCTTTAGATGTGTTGTATATGAAGAGATCTTTGTTTAAGTTGTGAAGAATATTTTATTAATTTTTTTTGGAATCAAGCAATAATTTATTCTCATATTATGCATTAATACTCATAAGAGGAAGAAAATATACTTAACTTTTTTCTTTTTGGATTATGTACTTCTCATTTTTACTATTCTTCACTAAATAATATAATATAATTCAAAATAATGTTATTCATTTTTTTTTCTAGATTTATACTCACAAACTACATTTTTCATTAATGGAATTGTTGACATTTTTTTTCATCATTTATCCCATTACATATAATCGATTAGAGACATCTTTCATGGAATAAGTTTTGCAATTTTTGGCCATATACAGTTGTGCAATTCCAGGTATTCTTGGGTGCATGAAAACATTGTGTAGTTTTGTGTATCAAAGGAGCTACATCGAATGAGTCAAATATCAAATCAATATCTTTCTTCTTATTTGACATTTGCATGTAAAAAATTGTGGTGCATTTTCATGCCTATGCAAGATTGCAAGGCTATTTAAAGCGAAGGGTCTCCTTGTTTAGATCTTGCAATGTTGTGCAATTTTGTGTGTCAAAGGAACTTCATCGAATGAGTTGGCTTATTGAAGGAATAAATTTTTGTTCATTCAACGACGCCTCATTCGACATTCACTGGTTGAAAATTATGATTCATTTTTTGTGCCTACCCAAGTTTGCAAGATAGTTTGAAGCGAATGGACTGCTTGTTGCGATCTCATGATGTTGTGTTGTTTTGTGCATCAAAGGAACTTTATCAAATGAGTTGGCTTATCAAAGGAATAGTTTTTTTCTCATTCAACGTCATGAAGTTGTGACCTTGTGATGTTGTGATGTCATGATCTTGCGACACGTGACATCGTGAGGTCATTTTCTCTAGGATGTTTACGATTTGCAATCTTGCGATGTGCGACATAGTGAGGTCATTTTCTGTAGGATGTTTATAGTTTGCAATATTCAATGTAGGTTGTTTTACGTGATCACAAGTTAATGGTGCAGAGGGAATTCGAGGCTACAATATTGCGCTACAGTGCAGTTTCCTGCTGCACGACATTGCATGTCTCTTGTGAGAGGAAACATTTCATCTTGTGATGTTGCGATACAATGTATTTTGTGTTTCTCCAAGTCATATGAATAGGTTTATTTTCTCTATGGTTTTTAAACTTTGGGATTCATTATTTTTTGGGTATTTTTTTCTATAATCATTTTAGAGTTTTGTTAACAATAAATGGAACTAAAGATGTTTCTATATTTTCAATTTAGTTTAATTATTTTTCTAAAAGTTAACACAAACATGATAATGCATATAGTTTCAGCTTGCATAACATCGTGCCAAGAAATCCCTTCCTTCTCAAAGACCTTGCAATGTTACGAAAAATACAAAAATAAACCGTAGTTTCGGCCCGCATAGCATTGCAACATGCAAAAAGTGAGAAATATACAATTTTAGTGTGCAATCATGTCAAATGAGCAATAAAATATTCCTATAATAAGACAAACTCCTTCGATGTTGAAAAAATACTATGTTTTTGAGCACTTGAGAAAATTTTTGGCCTGCAATCATATTGAATGATGAATAAAATCTTCATACAATAAGTCACTCCTTCGATGTCGAAACATACAATTTAAGCTAATAATTTTTAAATGAGAAAATAATATTAATATAAAATAATATTAATTGAATTTTTTAATAAAAATATAATTATAAAAGAAGGATTGTCTTTTAAAACTAAATTATGTATTCTATGTGTGATGAATTTCCATCAATCAAATCATAACGAATGAAGTCAGTTCTGACAAATGAAATGAAATGAAAGATTTTTAATGACGTCCATAAGACCGACAATCTAAGGGACCAATAGAAGATCTCTTAGTCAGTGTTTTGAGATTTCTTCAAGTTGTCCCTTTTGTTGTGGATTTGCGTAAGTAGGATGGCCCCCTTGTGAAGTCTTGGCCCTTCAAAAAGCTCTTCTATGTTGTTCACCTTTAAAGTGTCCTTGTACTAGTTGCAAATATCCTCGTATGTTATGCAATCTTTCACATAATGTCATTTTATCTCCTCTCCCTCGGTGCAAAACTTACAAATTATGTCCTCCCATTATTCTTTAGGGACCTTCCATTTGCCAGTTTCACATCTCAAACAGTGTGATCTAGACCTCAATTGAGTGATTAAGATTTTTGCCTTTCCTTTGATCTTGGCTCCTAAGTACTCTTTGTCACCATGTTTGCATGTGGAGTTAAATTTTTTGACATAGTAAGCTTTTCTTCTACCTAATTGATTTGTCCAGATGGCAGATTTGATTTTTCTACCACCCTTTAAAAAATATTTCTAAGTTGGTTTCTAGACACTCTTGGTAGTCAATGTTCCATTTGTTGAACCATTTGTTGTTTTGTTTCTTCCATGTCCTCTTCCGAGAGTCAAGCTCCTCATCAACCACCATTCTAGGCCAACGATGTGCATCCATTTTAGATAGCTCAACAATTGAACAATTGTCGAGGCCTCTGCCAGGAACATGGTTGCCTCTGCAAAAGAGTCTCATAGGGAACTGTTGACATGACTTTGAGATTAATGTCAATGAAATACTTTTTTATTCTTTCAATTTGTCACCATTTTTAGTTTGATACGCTACTCCCCCATACCTCGTTGCCATAAAGAACAACCAAAATCACCAATAACCCAAAGAGGGTTTTCCTAGTCTTCCAATCCCATAACTCTATTGTCCTACATCTATTATGAAGAAGGTAAGAGGCCTTCCACTCCATTGTATTTTTTTTTATATGCATGTCTCCCAACCTAGCCAATAATGGAAATCGATCCCCAGATACTTGTATCCTTCCACAATTTCTAAAGCATTTCCCTTAAATATGAAAGTAAGTTGTTGTTTTCTTTTCCTCAAGGAAAAGACCATGATCTTGGTCTTAGATGTGTTGACCTCCATCCCTATTTCTGTGCAAAAGGTTTTTGAATTACTCAGATGATCCCTCAACCCATGGATTGTTTTAGCAATGAGGATAAGATCATCGACATAAAGATGCAACCTAATCACATTATCAACCAACTAAATTCCCTCTCCATTGGCTTTGTTTGGCCATTCCTTTAGCTTGTCAATATAGAGGCCAAAACAAGGTAGGGGATAATAGACAACCCTATTTGACCTCTACGTTGCTACCAAAGCATTCTAACATGCCCTCTTTGGTTCTGATTTTTACTTTTAACTATTTATAAAGCTTATAAACAAAAACCTTGTACTCTATTGGGACCTCCAATTCATCCATTCTATTCCATAGTTTATCCCTAATGATGGTATCGAAAGCTTTCTTAAAGTCAACAAAGCAACAAATAGCCTCTTCTCCCTATTTATCCCACACTCTCTCAATGAGATATCTTAGAGTAATACAATGATCAACAATGGAGTGTTTTGGTTTGAAACTTGCCTATCCTTTACCTCCTTTTCTCTCTTGTTCTGCTCAAGTATTGATTCTATGCTCCAACATACTCTCATAAAGATTTCCTAATAGAGGGTTCACCATGATGGTTCGGTAATTGGAAGGGTTGTTGAAGTCCCCACTTTTATGAAGAGGGATAACTACACTAGTGGTCCAGTCAGTGGGAAAGAAGCCTTGTGTGATCCTATTGAAAATGTTCTTGCTGTGCAGAGCCAACAACTATGCCCTCCACTTTAGAAATTCACCTTGTAGCCCATCAATATCTCGAGCTTTTCCACTCCCTAATCTCCTTATCCCCATATTAATGTCTTCATCAAAGAATAATTCAACTGAGCTACTAATTGTGGGAAATGAAACTTCACCCTCCAATCTCTTGTAAAGAATTTTTGCATACTCTAGCCATTGGGGATTCGTAAATTTATTTTCAACATATTTTCTAGCTTGTTGTAACTTCCTCCAAAACCTTTAGGATTATACTTTCCTAACATGATTAACTCCTTCCTTCGGTTAATCACCTGTTCATCTCTTTTGGATTTGATTAGCTGTTTATATTCTCTTATGATTGCCTTGTTTTCCTTTCTCCCTTTAATGTCTCTTTTTGCAACCTTGCATTCTTCATCATACCATGGTTTAGCCGAAAAAGTGCTTGAGATGCTCTTCTTTATTCTTGTCCTCTTACAACCCTTTAATGCTCTTTGAATTAGTGGGATCATTGAGCTGCTGCTAATGTGTTCTTTCTTATCATTGTTTACATTGAGATTCATGTTGTCATGGCTCAATTGGATCTATTGTTCAAGAGCGGTGCAAAATTAACTCTATATTTTCATTGTTTATAAGAATTTTGCCCTCTTTATGTCCTTTTGTACTGTCACCTTGGACCTGATCACTTTTTAGCCTTTTGAATCTCATATTGTATTTAATAAGGAGGGGCAAATTGTCTAAATTTAGCTGCATAGGACATTGTTCAATTTTGAAATCTGCTACCTTGGTGATATATGAGTGAGAACACATCATATAGTCTGCTACACTTTGTCCGTTATATTTTTTACAAGTGATTATGCTTTATTTTGGCCATATCTTCATGCCATTGCAAACAACCAGCCTATGAAGGCTACATAGCCCTAAAATTTTAGCCCCAAAGTGAGACAAACTGCCTTTTTTTGTCCCGTGAAGTCCTTTTACTGATATTGTCATTGTCCTCTTTTAGCCACAATGGGTTGTTGTCCTCTATTAAGTCATTACCTAGCTAAATAGATTGGTTACTCGCAGTCTTAACAATAAAATGTCCTATAAGAATTGTGTTTCCGGTATAACTAAAAGAAAGCACATCTTTCTTTAGGGTTGCAAATGGATCTTCATTGTCTAGATTTCTCTTTTTGTAGAATTTAGAGCTTTTTGGTGTGAAATAGCACGCTGCCAGCCATGTGATCTCCTCATCATCCTCAATCTTTAGCCATATAAATTGTTTATTTGAATCCTCTTTCTCCACTTTTATGTTTTCCATGTATCTTTTATCAAGATACTAATCCCTCCATGACCTGTACCTGTCTTTGTTTCTTCATTCCACATGGAGAATTTATCGTACCCTTCAAAATCTAGAATCCTACACCCTTTATGTTCATATGTTTCTATGAGGCAAATAATGTCTTGCCAATCAACTCTGGGCCCCAACCCCGGTCCTCTTCTCCATGGGTAACCTCTACAATTCCAACTCACCATATTTAGATACTTTCATGGGGCCCTAAGTTCCTATTCATGATTTGTTGGTTTATCAACAATCTTTTCTTTACCGTTTTTCATCCAAGCCCATTTGTCGGCAACCTTTGCTGATTTTACTTTCTCCCACTCCTTTCTCCTTTCTTCTTGTTGGTTAATGGTCAAATCCTCATCTAAATAGATTTGAGTTTCTTTGAGTAGCCCCTTGTTCTTCATGATTGTGTTCTTGTCCTTTACATTGCTTAGAGTGAATCTCACATGTCTATTTTTCCCCAATCCCCATACTTTTTCCAATCTTGTTTGCTTGTCAAATTTTACTCGCCCAATTTAACTTGTCCCTAAGGAAGTCATGTGTCAAAATTTTTGCTTTTTCACATTCCCCATAGTCTTTTAAACCTTTATTAATGAGGTTTATTGCCTTTTCTTGTATGTCCTTCTCCTCTCTGAATTGTTTCCTAATTTATTTTTCTGTGATTTCCTTTTGTCCCATGGATGATTCATCGACCACTTGGGCCTATTATTTGGCCTCTGTTATTTGCTCTTTTAGTTCATTTTCTCAATACCATGTATGCTAGTGCTACTTGAACTTCCTTGATTTTTGTTGTGGTATCTAATTTTGTCATTATTTCTAAGCTACTTTGTATTGTTTCTTTCCCTTCACCTAAAGCTTGTTTGAGACTGATTATCTTTTTTTGACCTCTCTCAATGTCATCTTGAAGGCTTAAAACATGTTTTTTCAACCATTTGTTCTCCCCTTCAAGCTCCCAATTGGTTACTGTGACCTCTTGCAACTTTTTGCTCTTTTGTTGTGCCTTCTCCTCTAGGGCCTCTAGCCTTCTTTTCATGTCCATAAGGTCATTCACATACAATTTCAATGACCAAAACAAAGGAGAGGAGGAGGGGCTATAAGACTCTTGTAGGAAGCCCCCCTTGGAAGTTCCTTTGTTTGCCCAAACTTTTATTTTAGGAATCTTTGTCATAGTCTCCTAGATTCCTCCTTGGACTGCTAGATCATCGGTTGTTTGATCCTTTGGAACAGTTATTGAAATATTTTTAGTTGTCCTCAGTAGAATCATGATAAGTTTCTTCTTCTATAGTTATTTTTCTTCTTTTGAATTTTCCTCCGTTTAAGTATCCCCAAGTATTATTTTTCATTCACAAAGATGAACTTAGTGTTTGCATTGTGATGTTCCTTTTGCCGAGCCTCTAATAGGCTGTAGTGTCGATCCTGAACTAGCCCCTGGTTGTAATCTCCTTAGTTGAGGGCTACAGAGTGACCACTATGCCATCTTGAGGTTGTTCAAATCATGATTTAGGTTCCCATACTATTGACTATCATGGTCTTGGGTTTCTGATAAATAACCTCACTATATTCTGCATGACTCTAGAGGAGCTAGAAGCCAAGTAGGCCCTAAAATCTTAGCTTTCTTGTTTCCTAGAGCCTCAGCCTATATGAGTAGGAAAAGAAACAAACTCCCAATCCTAACTGCAACTTGACTTTCTAGTGATGAACTAGAAAGCTCGGGCTTTGGTTGGACCCCTTCAACTTAAGACCCGCTTAAACCCTGCTCTATCCTTGCATAAATCACAAAGAAAAAATAAACCTTGTTTGAACCCTGATATATCCGATGAAACAACTTTGTTCATAACCTCAGATAAACGATGATGCAAGATTGGATAGTTCCCATAGTGAAGTGCTTATTTTCTCCGTGTGTTTAGACTAAGTTCTTGGTTTATTGTGTAAAGAGAGAGAGAGAGAGAGATGCAGTTTTTAGATTCCAAATAACTCTTAGATAGAATACAATGAAAAAGGAAAAAGAGGGAATGTACAAATCCAACCCGGTTCATCCACCATTTGAAACTTTTTCTCTCATTTTCCTAAAACCTTGGCTCCTCCACAAGCTCTGGTTCGCCCGTTGTTGAGAAATGTTGAAACCCTAGATGCCTTTCTTTTGGTTCATCTGCCATTTGAAACTTTGATCTCATTTGCCTGAAAACCTAGTTAATCTGCCATTCAAAACTCTGCTCTCATTCGCCTGAAACCCTGGCAACTCTTGGTTCATCTGTCGTTCAAAACTCTAGCCCAACCCCAACCCCAACAAACACTAGCCCAACACAAACAAACACAATATTCTTGTTTTGAATGGTATGTATTCTCCATTTACTCCATTTATTCCACTTGTTATGTCAAAGATGGATGGTATGTATGCACTCCATTTACTCCATTTATTCAGCTTGTTATGTCAAAGATGGGTGGTATGTGTGCATAATTAAGCCAAGAGGCTTCTACAATGGGAACATCCTTTGTTGTAAACAATTCAGCATTTAGAAAAAAATTGATAGGCAGCTGCCATGATTTTACAAGTGCATGTAGAAATAAAGAGATGGGTGGAAAGGAAGAGACATAACTGACATTTGATTATATTCATGCAAACATTTGTAGCATTTGGTTATCATGAAAGCGTTTCAAGAGTAAGGAAGCTTCCAAAGAATGGAGAATGTTCCACCTTGTAAACCACAACATTTCACAAAACTTGCTACAAAAAGTGTAGTCTATTTCTCATCAACTATTTTCAGCGCCAAACGAAGCTTAAGAAAGAGCCGCTACATGCAATGTAAAGAATGGGTTAAATTGATTGTGTTATTCCTTTTTCTATAGCCGCTAGACAATTGAAATGTATGCTACTACCATTTTAGAAATCGCCAAGACGACCAACAAGATCATTCTTGCAAGCTTGGGTTTGGACATGGAGAACTTCTACCGTTCTAATTTTGAGAAAAACACAGGTAATCTAGTTATAAACCACTATTCATGTGAGGGAAGAATATCTTTAGACAGGGCAACATTGCCTCCACATATGGATCTGTGCTACTTTACAATCCTTTACCAAGCCAACCAAGAGGGTCTCTAATTAGATCAAATGAAGGGAAATGGTTGATTGTGAAGCCTTATTGAATTCCTTTGTTGTCTTTGTTGGTGACTATCTCAAGGTATATTGAATGCCTCTTAACAACGTTTATGATTTGAAGGTATATTGAATGCCTCTTAACAATGTTTATAATTTGAAGGTATATTGAATGCCTCTTAACAATGTTTATGATTTGAATTGATAGAACATGGAGATTTGATTAACTATATTGGAGAGAATAATATGGAGTGTACTGCAGGTATGGAGCAATGACAGATAGCATAGTGCAGAGCATCAGGTTGTTCACAGTGGCTCTTTTTATTAACTTCCTCGAGGAGAAGGAAATATGGGCTCCATCTGAGGTTGTAGATGATGATCACAATTGCAAGAGATTGTATAGGCCTTTCACTTTTTCTGAGCTGCTATAGGAGTTTGTAAAGAGGCTGTACAGGCCTTTCACTTTTTCCGAGCTGCTATAGGAGTTTGTAAAGAGGTTGTACAGGCCTTTCACTCTTTGGATTGAATTTATGCCATGATTTTTCCAAATTTTAATTTAAATAAACACTCAGATTTGAATTTGCATCAATTGACATACATTTGTATTATTGATTTCTATCAAATCAAGATTTTAATGGGCTATTTTTTAATATATTATATAATTCATATAAAAAATATATTTAATTTTTTTTTTTTGATAAAGTTTAGTAAGTTCTAAATTGAAACAAGAAACCTTATAAAAAATCAAATTTAATTTAGAAACTTACTAAAATTTATATATTTTATATTTTAAACAAAAGTAATTAATTTTTTCTTATTACAATCTCAAATTTTCTTTATTTTTTGAATTTTTTCTATAATATAGTTTAGTTTCTATTTAATAAAAATAATATTATAAGTCATCTTAGATTTCTTTCCATCTTATTATAATTCTTTTTTATTCTTGCAATTTCGTTCACGTAAGAATGATTTAAAATATATAGAACTGTTGCATTAGATGTGGTTGATTTCATAGTTGAGCATTTGTATGCTTATTGTTGAAAATTTTGCATTGAAAAAATAAAATGAATTTATATTTTAGAAGAACTATCAAAAAAAATATACTATGACATTTCATAGGGAAAAAAGTTAAACTTTTTAAATATATATTGTTTTAAATTATAAGAGAAATGAGTTTCAATATGTCTAGGCTAAAATAATAATATGTTCATTCATTATTGTGTTTGCAAATACTATATATTATACTAATCTA